>CM075809.1:70630549-70969080 GCA_037975025.1 Excoecaria agallocha | reverse complement strand
AAGATTTCTAGTAAGGGCATTGAAGTGGATAGAGCAACAGGTTGAATTGAATTGAGAAATTACCTCCACCCACTACACTTAAGGGCATTAGATCATTCTTAGGACATGCTGGTTTCTATAGAAGATTCATTAAGGATTTTTCACTCATAGCTAAGCCTTTAACTAATTTGTTGGTTAAGGAAATGCCTTTTGAATTTCTGATGATTGCTTGCATGCTTTGTAATTCCTTAAAGAATGCCCCTTATAACTGCACCTATAAATCACTTCTCCTACTTGGAGTTAGCTTTTGAAATTATGTGCGATGCAAGTGACTTAGCAGTAGGTGTGTGTTAGGTCAAAGGGATTGGTAAGCATTTGCATGTGATTTATTATGCTAGTCATACTTTGTCACCGCCTCAAGTGAATTATACAACCACTGAAAAAGAAATGGTGCTCTGTATTGCATGTGATAAGTTTAGGTCTTATTTGTTAGGATCTAAAGTTATAATTTATACAGATCATGCAGCTTTGAGATATTTGTTTGCTAGAAAGATGCTAAACCTACCTTAGGTTGATTCGTTGGGTTCTTCTTTTGCAAGAATTTGATCTAGAAATTAAAGATAAGAAAGGCTCTGAAAATATAGTAGTTGATCACTTATCTAGGTTAGAAAATGCTGAAGAACCACAAGGGGATAGTCATGAAATCAATGAATCTTTTCCGGATGAATCTCTTATGTCAATAAATTATAAACATGTGCCTTGGTTTGCAGATTTTGCTAACTTTTTTGCTGCAAGAATCATACCTTATGATTGACATGGCAGCAGAAAAAGAAGTTTTTTAAGTGATGTTAAAAACTATCTATGGGAAGAGCCCAATTATTTTGGATTAGTAGGGATGGAATTATAAAGAGGTGTGTGAGTAAGGAGGAAACTGTGGATATTTTATCTCATTGTCATTCTCATTGTATTCGGGCCATAATGGTGGAGCCAAAAACTGCTTCTAGGGTCTTAGAGTGTGGATTTTATTGGCCTACCCTTTTTAATGATGCTCTAGCGACTTTTGTAGATAAATGTGATAAGTGTCAAAGGGTAGGAAACCTAGGAAAGAGAGATGAAATGCCCTTTGAATAATAATTTTGGAGGTTTAACCTTTTTGATGTGTGGGGAATAGACTTTATAGGTCCATTTCCTTTATCTTTTGGAAGTCATATATATTGGTTGGGGTAGACTATGTCTCTAAATGGGTTGAAGCTGAAGCTTTACCAACCAATGATTCAAAAGGGTGTGATTTCATTTTTGAAGAAACTCTTTTCACGGTTTGGAGTGCCAATGGCTATCATAAGTGATAGAGGTACGTATTTCACTAATACGCTCTTTTGCATCTTTATTGCATAAATATAGTGTCCACCATAAAGTAGCTACTCCATATCACCCTCAAACCAGTGGTCAAGTTGAGGTGTCCAATAGAGAACTTAAATGGATTTTGGAAAAAACTGTTTCTAATTCTAGAAAAGATTGGGCACATAAGCTTGATGATGCATTATGGGCATATAGGACTGCTTTCAAAGCACCTATTGGAATGACTCCATATAGGTTAGTGTATGGGAAAGCATGTCATCTTCCTGTTGAGTTAGAGTATAGGGCATATTGGGCGATCAAGACCTTGAATTATGACATGAAGGATGCTGGGATAAAAAGATGTTTGCAATAAAATGAACTTGATGAATTGCGTCTTTTTGCTTATGAGAAAGCACGTCTATATAAGGAAAGGTCTAAGAAATGGCATGATGCTCACATTAAGTATAAAAGCTTTAAGAGTTGGGGATAAAGTTCTACTTTTCAATTCTCGCTTGAAATTATTTCCTGGAAAATTGAGGTCTAGATGGAGTGGCCCTTTTGAAGTCACTCAAGTTTTCGACCATGGATATCTAGAACTAAAAAATAATAAAGGAGACTTGTTTAAAGTTAATGGGCATCATTGTAAAATATATTTTGATGGAGCATATGAGAGTAAAGAGGTATCTTTTATCTCTTTAAAATTAGCTTAGTGTTATTCATATATTTTTACTTTCTATTGTTTTTAAGTGAATAATTTTATTTTTCTTTGTTTAATACCTTATTTAGAGTACTTACATATTTTTATTTTTATTTTACAGGTATTTATGTTTGCTTTATTTATGTTTTCGATATTTTTTGTGAAAAAAAAGAGAAAAAAAGAAAAAAAGTTTATGAACATTTCATCATTGTCGTGAGCGCGACAGTTATCGCGAGCGCGACAAGGATGAGTGGGATGGATCACAGGACTCTATCGCGAGCGCGCCCTATTCGCTCTTGCAACTATTGAATCTTGATTTGGGCAATAAGGCTCTGTCGTGAGAGCGACTGCTGCTTTTGAGGATAAGGCATATACTCTCTGTCGCGAACGCGATTTACTTTCGCGAGCTCGCTAGTTCAAATACCGTGCCTTGTTGCGAGCGCGACATTATCGCGAGGTCATGACAGGACACGGGATTTGAATTTCTTAGGGTTTTAGCTGCCTTTTCATCTTCGCCCTATATATAGTTAAACCCCTACCTCCACTATTCACCTTCCCACATTCAGCTGCTCTTTAGCTTTCAAAGTTTTTCTCTCAAAGTTTTGAGTTTTCTTCTCCTCTGTTATTTCTCCTTTGATTTTGTGGAGAGTTTTGCTGGATTCTGTGTTGTTTCTTTTTCTTCTTTACTTGTTATTGTGATTTCAGCTTGGGTTTCTTTATTTTCCATAATGGTACGCCACAAAATCCATTGGACGCAAGGATAAACAACCAGTTGTAGAGCCAAGTTCTCCGCCAACACCACCTGTTGAGTATCTTCTCAAGCCAGGTTTGAGTGTCCTTTCCCTATATACTCTGAAGATGAAGGCAAAAAGTTTCAGTTTTTTAACACCAAAATATATGTGGGCATGTTACATTTGGACAATGAGTTGATTAAGGATTTAGGTTTAACTACTCAATTTGATAAATATATCAAATACATGAAATGGGAGAAATTTTCTGTAATGAATTTTCCTATTAGGAGGGACTGGGCTATAGAATTTTTTGTAACCTTGGCATATGTCGACAATAAGAAAACTCAATTTAAATTTAGACACCAGGGTGCTGAGTTTATATTTGGTTTTGAAGAAATGCATAATTGGTTTGGTTTTCCTTTGAAAGGACAACGTTTTAATGCAAATTTGTTTGATCACGGGCCGATTTGGAAAACTCTCACTAGCTTAAATGAATTTAATAACAAAAACGCCTCTAATCGCCTTATTAAGGATAATGGGTTGTTTCTATTTCATAAATATTTATGCCATGCCTTATTTGGACGAGTAGAAAGCACAAAGGTGCAAACCAAAGATTTGTTTGTGCTTCATTTATTGTTGTCCCGTAAGACACCATGTTCAATTGATTTTATATTTGATGGGTTATATCATGCCTTCCATTGCTAAAACAAAACAGTAGGCATGTGTCACATGATAACCGGCATCATTTTAGGGTGTTTGGGTGATTTAGGCAATTTTGTTTTGAATGACAATGAGTGTGTGACTGTGATGGATATTCGTTATCTACGTAACTCCCATGTTTTAGATAGAGGCGCTTGGCCTCCGCAGTTTTTATCCCGTTTTGCGCAGGAAACGAGTACTAGTCGTCCCAAAGGAAAAGGGAAAGCACCTACAACGTCTACTGCAGCCGCATCTGGTGATTCAGATGA
Organism: Excoecaria agallocha; assembly: GCA_037975025.1. NCBI lineage: Eukaryota > Viridiplantae > Streptophyta > Magnoliopsida > Malpighiales > Euphorbiaceae > Excoecaria > Excoecaria agallocha. Next base: position 70,965,367 of record CM075809.1, on the reverse strand, counting down.
TTCTAATGATGAAGATACGGCTGCTCCAGCTAGTGATTTCGGTGTGGCCCGGGATGATAGTTCTGAGCAAAGTGTTGGTGCCTGAGCAAGAGGACAATGCTGGATTGAAGCGGGTTCATGTCTCGATTGGATGGGATTGAGGCTGCCAATCAAAGCATGGCGGCCCGGATGGATTCCCATAAGGCGACTGTCTAACAAATGCACAAGAGTCATAAGAGCCTCAGCCGCAAGCTCTTGTCTTTCTTCCGTCAATCAGAATATTCCTTTCACTTCTTCTCCACCGGGGTCCTCAAGTGGACCATCCCTACCCCCTCAGTAATGTTCCTCTCTCCACTTTTATTTAGGTTTTTCTTTTATTTGTGTTGGTTTTTATTGCGTGTTTGTATGTTCATTTTTATTAAATCTTTGTTTGTGTTGTATTTGTTGTTCTTGTGGAGTCTTCCTTACACAATGAGGACATTGTGTCCTTTAAGTGTGGGGAAGCTAGTTGTTAGTTTGCATATAGGATTAGTTTTAAATTTTACTGTTTTATGTTAAGTTGTGTTATGGAGTTATTCTTTGTGAGGTTATTGCCTATCAGCATATGTAATTAATCTTTGCATAGTTAATTATGAGTCTATTGGATGCATCTACTAACTTAGAATTAAGGATCTTTAGTTTTAATATGATTATGCTTCCATAAATAGGCATGTTTAGGTAGAGTACTTTGGTATATAGTTCTTTTAGACCAAGTTTCTTTATATATGTGCTTTAGAATAGCGAGTTTTACATGATGTAGAGTTTTGTCATAACCATGGTGAGCTTTTGAGCCTTAACACATGAAATTTATTGTCTTGTTGAGAGAATTCCTCCTATATTCATTACTCTAGAACTTGTGTTAGATAATTTTTGAAATCACATTTAGTATATAATATGCATGAGAAATGATAAGGGCATTAGAAGTAACCTATTTTAGCTTGCTTAAATACCTAACCTTTTTGACTTTAGGTAGCCATTTTGAGCCTAAACTATTTTATTCATGAGCTTATTTTTAGCCTTGTGCCAATTTCTAACAAATTAAACCTTGAGCTTAAATCCTTATGTGGAAAATGTAGTTATGCTTTGATGAGTAGGATATGGTATTGATATATTTTAAGCATGAATTTTTGAATATGTGTCTAATCCCTGAAATTTAAAGCCACTAGTACTTCCTTAGTTAGTAAAAAAAAAGAAATGAAAAGAAAAGAAAAAAATATAGAAGAGAAGAAAGAAAAAACAATTACACTAGTTTGCTTTTAAAATAATGAAAATAAAAGTAAGGAAGGCAACTAGTTGAAGTTGAGCATAGGTGAAAACTAGTGGGAAGTGAAGAATTATTGTACGGGGATATGGAAATTTCATTAGTACGATTAGAAATCATGCTTTAGTGTAATTTTTGCAATACAAAGTCTTATTTGTTTGAGTATTGGCTATGTTTTCCATATAAATGAGCTACTTAAACCAAAATTTTTCCTACCTTAACCTAAGCCAAGCTATAACCCTTTAAAGACCCTTTTGATTTTGTGCATTATTTTATGCTAGTGATGGAGATTTTTTATTTAATACAAGCTTATGGTATGTGGTGGTACAAGAGGAAATATGAGTTAAACACTATGCACTAAACAATTGAGTGGTGTAAGGCACATATTATGAGAGAATAACTCTACATTTTGTATTACTTGCTAGGTTAGAGTACATGTTATAAGAGATAAGGTTTTTAAGAGCTTTATATAATTGTACTTTGCATTCTCTTGTTTATCTTATTGGGTGCATGTGAGTATTAAACCTTATAGATCCACGATTTTGTTTTGGTATTTGTTGACATTGACTTAATTATTAATATGTTAAAGAGATCTTACATGTGTTGATTTTTGAGAATCTCAAGAAGGATAAACTCCATATTCCATGTTTATGTTTTAAATGTTTGAGCTTTGAATGGTTTCTAGCAGTTTGAGTTTTTGCTTGAGGGCAAGCAAAAGTTCAAGTGTGGGGAATTTATATGAGCTTGAAAAGCTCATAATTAGCGTGTTGTAATGTGTGATTTTGGTTAGTATTGTGTTTATTATTTTGGTATTTTATCTATATTTTGTTGCTTTTATGTGTTTTGTGTGTGTGTGTGGTTGTTTTATTTGTTTTATAGGAAAAGGGAATGAATTACAGCTTAAAGAAGTCATTTGGAAGAAGGAGAGGAATGAGAGTTGAAAGGGTCTTGTCGCGAGCGCGACAAGGAGTAGAGGTTGCGACAGCCAGTGGAGGTGTCTTGTCGCGAGCGCGACAAAGTGCGGATGAGCAGTTGGAATTCTGAAGTGATGCAACTTTTCATAAACAATGGCAACTTTTGTAAAGGGTTATCTTTGAATAGCCATGTCTTTTAGGGAGGCATATATATGCCAAGTGAACAGATTTTTAAGAAGGATGAATTTTTAGAATTTGATTTTTTGTGATCCTAAGAACATTAATTTTCTTTAGTTCTTTTGTTTAACTTTTCATGACTTGAAGAGGAGACAAGTAAGCAAGGGAGAAGACATCTTGTGTGAAGGGAAAAGGATTGAGAGATCTCCTTATTCTTGTTCTTATGTTTTATTTTTCTTCCTTGTAATCTTTACATGAATATTATGTTTGCATTTGTTTATATATGACAATTTTCTATTTCCATTTACTTAGTTAATCTTTGAGTGTAGAATTTACTATTAAATTATATTAGTATCTTTATAAGTTAAGGAAGACGACCTTCAATGTGCAATTCCTTTTCTGAAAATTAACATAATGGTTATAAATAAGGGAGTTAGCGAGAGCAACGTCGTATTGAAAGTTAATAGGATATTCATTATCAAAGCATAGTTAGAGAGATCACATGTGGAGATAATTGCTATAGGTTGGTGTTTAATCTTAAAATGTGTAATTGAAATCCACTAGTTCATTAACGAGAGTTGAGAATTAGTACTTTAATTGCATGTTTTAAGCAATCTAATTCATGTCGAGAGAGTGGTTTAGAAATTTATTCCAACTTGGCTTACTAATAAGATTAAAAATTATAATTAAAATAATGGTATCAAATGCATGATTATTTAATTTCATAATATTTATTGTCTTCTTTGATTATACTTAACTAGGATTTAATTAATTTTATGCAATAAAGTAGTTAGAATTAACTTTCATTTAAGAATATCGTAAACAAGATTAAAATTGAGTAGTAATAGTGGGTAATTAAAATCAACATTCCTCGTGGGATCGATATCTGAAGTACTATAACCGGTACACCGTATACTTGCGGTATTTAAGCTTTAGGAAAAGCATATCACTTTCTAATGCTAATATTAATGTAAATTAATAGTTATGAATTTTTATAGAATTTATGGGAATTAAATGAATATTTTCAAAATAAATTTTAGTTAGGTATTAGTTGAAAAATGTGGAATTTGAATGAAATTATTGCATAATTTATAGATTTAACGGTGATCTAATGTGAAATGATTCATAGATTGTGTAAAAAGGATAGCCTGTAATTATAAGACACTGATATTGTACTGATAAGGAATGAAAAGTAAGGAAAAACATGAAAGATTACCTAATAAAAAGAAAATTAAGAAAATATGTGCCTTTAGAAAGAGTCAGGCAGTAAAACCTAGTTCAGGATATAATTGGCTGGCCATAGGGATACATATACCGCGGTGCAAGTCATGACGACTTGCTTTACTATGATTGGATCACTGATCTCCATAGTATATCTGTCATACGTACTGTCATATGTTCATATGTTATATGAGGGATGATTCTTGAAGGTCATTTCTCATTCTGTTGTAGCCCTGTGGGGTTCACGTCACGCATATCCGGTCTGAGAGTTTTTTGTCGGGTCTGTACCAGGGGCATATTGATGAGAAAATGTTAAAAGCATAAAAAGAGAAGCTAAAATGGAAGTTTAATATGAAAAAGGACTAAAATGAAAAGGGTTTAAAAGTTTAAGGGTAAAATGGTAATTTTCCTAAAAGATTAAAGTAAGAAGTAAAAGTGAAAAAAAAACTAAGTAATAAGGGTAAAATGGTAAATTGGTCAATTAATTGTATAAAAAAAATCAACCTTATAAAGTTAAAGGACTAAATTGAAATTTTACATGAAAGAGGTTAAATAAGAAAATAAGGAAAAGAAGGGCAAATTAATAATTAAGAGTGTAAAATGAAGAGGTTAAATAAGAAAATAAGGAAAAGAAGGGCAAATTAGTAATTAAGAGTGTAAAATGGCTCTTTTGTAATAAAAAGAAGTGTAAGGATTAAATTAAGAATATAAGAAAAGTTATAAATTAAATGGAAAGTTAGTCGTTAATAAAAGAAATATTATTTTTAATAAGAAAAAATCGATAATTAATAACTTAACTCAAAATTACTAGATATACATAATGTAGGAAAATACTATGATTTTTAGTCACCACTAGGCATGTTTAATGCTCAGCACGTAGGATTGATTGCGTGCAGGTACAGCTAGGTTGGAGCTTGGGTACACAGCAGGAAATTGAAGCTGAAGAGTTAGAAAGAATATTTTTGTGGCATGTATATATACTTATTATGTTTTGTTTCTGAGAATGATACTGCAGCAATGATTGTACTGTGTATTATTGATAGTAGTATGTGGATGAGGAATTGTAGAGAATGAATGGCATGCATGTGTTGCTTGATAGTATTTGTGGGTTGTTATGATTGGATATAAACTGTTGTGCCTCTGAGAGACTGTGTAATTGTCTGATTATTTAGGGGGCTAGTTAAGAATATAACCGTTATATTGCCAAAATTTTATTAAATGCATAGTAATTTTCGGACAGTTATAGGTTGAGGATTAATGGAAGTCATATATGATGATGATGATTAAGTTAAAGGATTTAAGTAAAAAAAATTTTTTTTTTGACCAATTGCCTGTCCGATAATACTGTTGCAGTAAGGGTGTTACATTTTATGGTATCAGAGCATTGGTTTAGCAGGTCCTAAGATCGGAGTGGGAATAAGTATGATTTAATTACCTTTATATATACATTCCAATTGTAAGTAATAAAGTGTGATGGAAATCGAATGTTTACCTGCTCCTTTCTGTTTTATAGTATAAAGATGTCATCTGATTAGGATAGACAGGTGGGGGATAGTGAAAGTGAAGCTTCTATAGGTACTGGACAGCAGGAGGCCCCACAGCGGCAGGCTTCCTCTCCAACAGTGCCACCTCCACCCCCACAGCCAGACTTCCTTAATCTTATGGCTGACTACATTCAGCAACACTACAAGTAGATCAGGCTCAGTCCTCTCATACTATTGTTCAGGTTCAGCCAATTCCACCTCGAAGAAGACCTATTTTGGAACAGTTTAAAAGGTTGGGAGATGAAGACTTCTCTGGAATGGATCCTTTGACACAGTCACAGGCTGAAAATTGGTTATTTAAGATAAAGAGGCTTTTTGAAATCACCAACGGTTCAGTAGAAGAAAAGCTAGAAGGTATAGTTGCTTTGTTGCAAGGATCAACTTTTATTTGGTGGGATTCAGTCAGGAGGCACACCCCAGTGGATCAGTTGACTTGGGATTTCTTTGTGTCTCAGTTTGAGCTTAAATATATTGGGTTTGAGTATAAATTGGCTATGCAGGATGCCTTTTGGAGGCTTAGGAAGGGTAATAAATTAGTGGCTGAGTATGAGCGCGAGTTTGAGCGCCTTAGTACCTACCTTGATGAGAGTCAGTCTACAGATGCAAAGCTGCGACAGAGATTTGAGAGGGGATTGCATATCGAGCTCAAACAGATTATAGGGACCCAGCAGTATCCTACCTTGAGAGCTATGGTGGAGACATCCATTAAGTTAGAGACTATCCAGACTGAACAGGCTGAGAGACAGTCTCGATTTCAGTAAAAGAGAAAGCAAGGATAGTTGAGCAGAAAGGGTGATCAGGGTAAGAAGTCAAAGGGGTCGTTTACACCTCAGAGCCGTCCCCCAGTTCCAGCAGGACGGGGTAGGGGTAGTGCTACTCGTGGCAGAGGTTTAGCTACACCAGCTGCTAGTACCCCTCGGGATAGAGACAGTGGGACAGCTGCAGCTTGTGATTATTGTGGCAAATTTCATTATGGAGAGTGCAGATTTCATACTGGAGCATGTTTCCGTTGTGGGTCCAGGGAGCATCAGATTAAAGATTGTCCGGCCTTACCGACTGCCTCAGTTGCATCTCCAGCATCAGGTACTGGGTCCTCTGCACCGAGAGGTCATGGTAGGGGAGCTGCTCCCATCACATCATCCTCTAGACCTGCTGGACAGTCATCTCAGGGTCATAGGAGATCTGCAAGCCAGACTTATACCGTCAGAGCCAGAGAGGAGGAGGATGCTCCATATGTGATAGTAGGTACATTTCTCCTATTATCTGATTCAGTTTATGCTTTGATTGATCCTGGTTCGACTCATTCCTATATTAGTAATGCATTAGCTGGGAATAAAGGGATGAAAGAGGCATGCTTGGACCAGGATATCTTGGTGAGTAATCCTCTGGGGCATAGTATAGTGGTAAATAGGGTGTACAGACAGTGTCTTATTAGTGTCCAGGGACATATATTCCTAGAAAACCTTATTGAGTTTCCCTTCCATGAGTTCGATGTGATTCTGGGGATGGACTGGTTATCCACCCACTAAGCGACTGTTGATTGTAAAAGAAAAAGAGTTACTTTAAAACTTGAAGATGGTCGAGAAATTACAATGGTTGGTGTGCGCCATGATTATCTGTCTAACGTGATATCTGCTACTACAGCTAAGAGGTTGATCAGGAAAGGATGTATAGCCTATATGTGTTATGCAGTGGAAGCAAAGAAAGATAGCCCAAAAGTGTCAGAAGTATCCACTGTCAGAGATTTTTCAGATGTGTTCCCTGATGAATTACCAGGTTTACCACCTGACAGGGAAGTAGAATTTTCTATTGATGTTGCTCCAGGCACTGCACCCATATCCATTGCTCCTTACAGGATGGCACCAGCAGAGTTAAAGAAATTAAAGATTCAGTTACAGGAATTACTTGATAAGGAATTTATCAGACCCAGTGTTTTGCCCTGGGGAGCACTAGTTCTGTTTGTTAAAAAGAAGGATGGGACGCTCAGGTTATGCATCGACTACAGATAGCTGAATAAAGTCACCATAAAGAACAAATACTCCCTTCCTCGCATTGAAGATTTATTTGACCAGTTGAAGGGAGCGGGTGTATTTTCAAAGATTGACTTGAGATCAGGCTATTATCATATGGGAGTTAAAGTTGCAGATGTGCCTAAAACTGCTTTTCGCACTCGGTATGACCATTATGAGTTTCTGGTCATGCCATTTGGACTTACAAATGCACCGACTGCCTTTATGGAGCTGATGAACAGAGTTTTTCATCCTTATCTGGACCAGTTTGTAGTGGTTTTCATCGACGATATTCTGGTATATTCTAAAACACCAGGGAACATGATAAGCATTTGCGAATTGTCTTACAGACTTTGAGAGAGAAGCAGCTATATGCTAAGTTCAGTAAATGTGATTTTTGGTTGAATGAAGTATCTTTCTTAGGCCACGTGATCTCTGTTGAAGGTATTAAAGTGGACCCATCAAAGATTGAAGCAATTCTTCAGTGGAAGCCACCTACAAATGTGATGGAAGTAAGAAGCTTTATGGGGTTAGCCGGATATTACAGGAGGTTTATAAAGGGTTTTTCCACAATTGCATTCCCCCTCACTCGATTATTACAGAAGAACACCAAGTTTGTGTGGACTGATAGTTGTCAAGAATTCTTTGAGCAACTCAAAAATATGTTGACTGAAGCTCCTATTCTCACTCAACCCGAACCGGGCAAGGATTTTATGATTTACAATGATGCCTCCAAAAATGGACTAGGCTGCGTTTTGATGCAGGAAGGTAAGGTGATCGCTTATGCCTCTCGACAGCTCAAGACTCACGAGAAGAATTATCCTACTCATGATTTGGAGCTAGCAGCTATTGTTTTTGCATTGAAGATTTGGAGGCACTATCTGTATGGTACGAAATGTTATATTTATACTGATCACAAGAGTATGAAATACTTGCTTACTCAACGAGAACTTAACCTCCGACATAGATGCTGGTTGGAGTTGATAAAAGACTATGATTGTTTTATCGACTACCATCCAGGAAAGGCTAACGTGGTGGCTGATGCACTTAGCAGAAAATTCATGACAGGTAATGTAAATAGTTTCAAATGAATTAATATAAGTAAGTGATATGTGTAATTGATTAATAGTGTTATTTACAGCTCTTCGAGCTTTAAATGTTAGTTTGAGTATGGCATCAGACGGAGCTTTAATGGCAGAAATGCAATTGAAACCAGATTTCGTGTATCAAGTGAAATTGGCTCAGAAAGAGGATGACCGACTAAAAACTATTATAAATAAAGTACAGGATGGCAATAAGGGAGACTATTCCTTAAATGAAGATGGAAGCTGATGGAATATGACATGGTATGATAATCATGATAGCACAGCGGAAAAACAAAAATTTTATCATGCATACCATACATATCCAAAACTAGGAACGAAAACATGCAATTTTAGGGTTTTGAAACTTACAATAGATGATGCCTTTTATTCTTTGATTTTGTGATGTCCAGCAACCAAGATGCCTTTATCCACCTTAGTTCTCGATCACTAATGCCAAGGAACAGCCTTTTGCGCCACTCCCTCTATTCTCACACACACACTTGCACCGACAGCTTAAAATCGAGATTGCTAGCTCTCTTTTTCGGTATTGTGTAATGGTTATAGTTTGAAGCTACAAAACTTGATTTTGTACTTCTTTAGATTGCTATTACTGCTCAATAACACAAGAGAATGAGGAAGAATCCTTTCTCCTTGTGAAAAATTGAACAAAAGAATTAAGAGAGAGAGAGTCACTATTCACGAGTTACTATTCACGAGTTACTATTCATGCCACAAAAAAATTAGGTTTAGGGTTTTATTTCTTTTAATATATATGCTTATCCTTTGGCAAGTCATTAATCTGAATTCAACTATCCTAAGATAATTAATTCAAACTCTATCACTTCCTAAAGATAAGTAATATATTTTGAATTAAACTCCTTTGAATTTAAATTCAAATTTGAAATAAAACATAAGACATTTAAATAAATGAAATCACTTAATTAAATATATAAGTGATTTAATTTAATTTAAATTCCTTTAGGCTTTAATATTCAATTAACTTAATTAACACAAGATAATTAATTAATTGAAATTAAACCTTATGGGCTGAATTTCTCTCTCTCATGGACCAAAGCCCAATAGCAATATTATAACCCATTACATACATTAATTTGACTTTAATTAAAAGCCCAAATTAATGTCCAATACTTAATTTAAATATTTTAAGTCCAATGCTTTGTGTGCGATCCTATAGGTCCATTTAATGTTGGCAATGAATTAATAAATTAATTCAAAGGCTATATATATTCTCTAGCAAGATATTATAGCATTCCAAATTAAATGAAAATGCATATGGCATTTGGTGACCTAATGCAATTTCGCATAGTCCCTTACCCATAAATATCAGAATTAATATAAGGCATGGAACTAGTCATCCTTATATACATTAATTCATTTCTTGATATTCCAGTGATACTGAACTCTCAGATAAATAATGATTACTCATTATTTCATCTCGGTATGGCCATACACTTCTCAGTTCACTGATCAAGTGGCCGGTGATATTTTTCTCTCTTATCAAGAGGGGTAATCCCTTCACTTCTCTCATGCTCTCTAACATGAATCAGTGCATACCCAATCATACCCGTACTTGTCACTCTGTTACGAGCACGTTAGGTGTATGTCAAAGTACATAGTAATTCATAAAGAGTTTCATAGAGATTTCAGGTCTAAGAACTCCGATACAAAACTTGCATATGAGAAACACTTATGACTTGTACCATGTAGTGTTCTCATGAGCGGATCGAATCCAGATACCATGTTCTTTAACATGTATCTATGATCTCTGATTGACACTCTTGTCCTAATGATCCGTAAGACAGAACTCATAAGATCAGAGAGAGCATACTAGTCTTAATTCATTTGTTATTCCCATAACAATGACTGACTAGGGATATTTAGAATGATGTCTCATTTGTTTCAAGGTCTTACAATCCATGTGCCTCACACATGATAACTTAAACCGAAACGACATTCTTGGATAGTTTTATCAATTGATATGCACAGGAATACAAAAGATAAAACTAATGCCTCATTTTATTAATTTCAAGTATTTCGTTACAATGCATTGGGGCTAGGGCTTACACTAACAATCTCCCACTAGCACTAGTCCCAATTGGGCATAGCCCTAAGACCGAACGCTCTCAAATGAGCTTCGTGCAGATTTGGACGTAACTGTTTCGTCAAAGGATCTGCTACATTGTCTTCACTTGATATCTTGCTAACCTTGACGTCCCCACGATCAATGATTTCTCTGATCAAGTGGTACCTTCTGAGTATGTGTTTGGATTTCTGGTGTGACCGGGGCTCCTTGGCCTGTGCAATGGCCCCGTTATTGTCACAGAAAATTTCTAATGGATCTAGGACGCTTGGGACCACTCCTAATCCATTAATGAAATTTTTAATCCAAACAGCCTCTTTTGCAGCCTCACTTGCTGCAATATACTCAGATTCTGTAGTTGAGTCGGCAACGGTTTCTTGCTTCGAGCTTCTCCAGCTGACAGCACCACCGTTCAAAACAAAAACAAACCCAGATTGCGATCTAGAATCCTGAGTGCTGGTCTGAAAAGCAGCATCGGCATAACCTTGTATGACGAGCTCTTCTTGACCACCATACACCAAGAAGTGATCCTTAGTCCTTCGCAGGTACTTCAGGATCCCTTTTACAGCAGACCAGTGCTTCTCACCAGGGTCTTGCTGAAACCTACTAGTTATACTTAGTGCATGAGCAACATCCAACCTAGTACATAACATAGCGTACATGATAGATCCAATAGCAGATGCATATGGGATTCTACTCATGTTGTCCCTTTCCTCTTTGGTTTTAGGGCACTGTTCTTTAGTCAAAGGAACTCCCAAAGCCAAAGGTATGTATCCTTTCTTTGAGTCTCCCATACTAAAATGCTTTAGTACTTTGTCTATGTACTTTTCTTGACTTAGTCCCAAAAGCCGATTCGATCTATCTCTATAGATTCGAATACCAAGTATTGTCTCGGCTTCACCTAAATCTTTCATTGAGAAACATTTTCCCAACCATTGCTTAACCTTTTGCAATATTGGAATATCATTCCCAATGAGAAGGATGTCGTCCACATATAGGACCAGAAACACTACTATGCTCCCACTAACCTTCTTGTACACACAAGACTCATCTTCGTTCTTGATGAAGTCAAATTCTTTGACTGCCTCATCAAAGCGAAGATTCCAACTTCGGGATGCTTGCTTTAATCCATAAATGGATTTTTGAAGCTTGCATACCTTCTTAGGATGCTTGGGATTGACAAAACCTTCAGGCTGTGTCATATACACATCCTCAAGTAAATTTCCGTTAAGGAAAGCAGTTTTGACATCCATTTGCCATATCTCATAATCATGATATGCAGCTATGGCAAGCAAGATCCTAATGGATTTGAGCATGACTACAGGCGAAAAGGTTTCGTCATAGTCTACACCATGAGTTTGCCGAAAACCTTTTGCTACTAGTCTACCTTTGTAGGTCTTATCAGCTTTGAGTTTGAATAGCCACTTGCATTCAATTACCTTAGCACCTTCCGATGGATCAACCAAGGTCCAAACCTGGTTATCGTACATTGATTGCATCTCGGATTTCATGGCTTCAAGCTAATTTTCCGAGTCTGGGCTCTCAATAGCTTCTCGGTAGGTAGTAGGATCCTCATGATCTACTAACTCAATAGTGTCACTGTCAGTGATTAGAAATCCATATCTCTCAATCTCCTGACGTACCCTACCGGACCTTCTAGGTTCTTGTGTAATGGGTTCTTGTTCCACAACTGGTTGTGAACTTGATCCCATTTCCAAACCATCCTCTATAGGAGTTTGTGGTGTTTGAATTTCTCCAAGTTCTACTTTACTCCCACTGTCTTTCTTGAGAAGGAACTCCTTTTCCAAGAAAACAGCCTTGCGAGCAACAAATACTTTGTTCTCGGCTTGTGAGTAAAAGTAGTATCCCTTTGTTTCTTTAGGATAACCCACAAACAAGCAGATAGTGGATTTGGACTCTAGTTTTTCAGATGTTAATTTCTTAACATGTGCTTCACATCCCCAAATCCTGAGAAAAGACATATTGGGTTCTTTCCCAGTCCATACCTCGTATGGTGTCTTCTCAACTGCTTTAGTTGGAGTACGGTTCAATAGAAACGCAGCAGTTTCTAATGCATAACCCCAAAAAGAGATAGGAAGATTAGCTTGACTCATCATAGATCGAACCATGTCCAACAGAGTTCGATTTCTCCTTTCGGACACACCATTCCATTGAGGTGTTCCAGGAGGAGTGAGCTGTGAAATAATACCACACTCCTTTAGATGACTGTCAAACTCTTGGCTTAAGTATTCGCCACCTCGATCTGATCGAATGGCTTTTATACTTTTGCCAAGTTGGTTTTCTACTTCATTCTTAAACTCTTTGAATTTCTCAAAAGTTTCAGACTTGTACTTCATCAGATAGACATAGCCATATCTACTGAAGTCATCTGTGAATGTCACGAAGTAGCTAAAATCACCTCTAGCATGTGTACTTAAAGGTCCACATACATCGGAATGTATTAGTTCCAATAAGCCATTAGTCCTCTCGCCATTTTTATTAAAAGGACTCTTTGTCATTTTTCCATGCAAACATGGCTCGCATGCATCATAAGACTCTAAGTCGAATGACCCAAGCACTCCAGTTTTGTGGAGTCTTGAAATGCGTTTTTCGTTTGCATGTCCTAAGCGACAATGCCAGAAGTAAGTAGGGTTCAATTCGTTTGATTTAACCCTCTTTGTATTAAACAAATATGGACTTTTTGTTTTGTAAATCAAGGATATAAAGGCCATTTTGCAACATGGCATTGCCATAAGAAATGCCTTGGCGACGAATATGAGCATTGCCATTTTTAATAACAAAATCAAATTCATCATTATCCAAACATGAAACTGAAATAATGTTTCTGCTCATAGCAGGCACATAATAACAATTATTCAAAACAATACAAAGTCCGAAAGGTAAAGTGAGGTGATAGTCGCCTATCTCCGTGGCAGCAACTCGTGCTCCATTCCCCACATGGAGGTCCACTTCATTCTTCCCAAGTAACCGCCTATTTCTTAACCCCTGCACATTTGAACAAATGTGAGAACCACAACCGGTATCCAATACCCAAGTGGTAGAAATAGAAAGGTTAACTTCAACAACAAAAATACCAGAACTGGACGCCTTGGCTCCATTCTTCTTTTGTTCTTCCTTAAAGAGAGCGCAATTCTTCCTCCAATGCCCTATCTTGTTGCAATGGAAGCAAGTGCTCTCACTCTCTTTGAGTTTTGGCGCCTTGGGCTTGGATTGGGCCTGAGGTGCACTCCCACTTGACTTGGGTTTTGCCTTTCCCTTTCCCTTTCCCTTAGCTTGTCCCTTCTTAATTCCCTTTTGAACCATTAGTACGGGATTGGTCTTTCGAATGTTTTCTTCAGCATTCTTAAGCATCCCATGAAGCTCAGTGACTGACTTGTTCATTGCATGCATGTTATAATTCATCACAAATGGATCATAAGCAGCAGGTAATGATCCTAAGATCAAGTCAGTGGCCAATTCCTTTGGCACTAGTACCTCAAGCTTCTCAAGAGTATCAAGATACCCTTTCATCTTGAGTACATGGGTACTAACAGAAGTACCCTCAGCCATCTTGCAAGAAATTAAAGCCTTTGTTGTCACGAACCTCTCGTGACTAGCTTGTTCTTGGAACATCTCCTTGAGGTGCACCATGATCGCATAGGCCTCTTGGTCCATAAATTGCTTTTGCAATTCAGGCACCATAGTGGCCAGCATCAGATAGGTCTCATCATTGGAGTCGCTCTTCTTGGTCTCAAAAGTTTCCTTTTGAACCGCAGAGGCATTCCTTCCTGGTTCATCAGGCAAGGGTGCATCCAAAACATACGACTTCTTCTCTTGCTTAAGAACTATTCTTAAGTTTCGAGACCAGTCTATGAAATTGGTGCCATTCAATTTGTCCTTTTCAAGGACCGATCGCAATGAGAAATTGTTGTTTGAAGATGCCATTTTCAATCTACAATAAAATTTAACAAGATTAAATGAGGTCTTATTAATGATCCCACAAACCGAATTAATATCCCTTTAAATAATTCGCGTTAGTGATTTAATGTGGGCCAAGATCCACTTTTCTCAACAACTTATTAGTCAAGCTGAGCTTGTACACCTAACAAGTTAAGTTACTTAGGTAGGAAAACTCCAATCATGTCTCGTACATGACTCTTGGATCAAATGGGCTAACATCTTAGGATGTTATAGCACAACCCATTTATTAGTTGCCTAGGTCCGGGCATCCCTTCCCATGATAAGTCCAACCTACATTCACAACCCATGCCTCACAAAGATAATCGGGCGCATCTAGGACTCCTAGTCTACGTGACCGATGATCGATGCCTTGACATGTTTCGAATTAGGAAGGCAACTTTATGACTTACTATTTTAGGGATTTATTTTATTACGGCTTACATGGCATACGCTTTGTCATCCATACATAGCATGCATATATATATAATTGCATAAAGTAAAGCGTGACAAACATGGGCCCAAAAACCTACAACTAAGATTCTATACTATTACATAAGAATCTTCGAGTTGGGCTTCTCCACTCCGGTGGGCTTCGTCTTGATTTACAAAGTCTTCAAGTATATTCTATTCTAAGAAATAAATGAAACTTTTACAATAAAATATAATGGCTCGCAGGCCATATTTAATTACAAAAACCCAGGGCCCATGAATGCACCATGCATATCCATTCATCACACCAAACAAGCAAATAAATATACATAGCATTCATGGATCAAACAAAGTCCAATTTTAATTAGATTTAGCCAAGCCTATTAATGGAAATTGTGTACTTGAAGCTTTAAGAGATGACCCCGTGATGGGCCTGGGCCGAAGCCCAATGGACTAAATCCTCTTATTGAATAAGTTCTCTTAAAAGCCCAAAACACAAACTAGTTAGATTTGTGCTATAAATCAACTCTAGCATAATTTCCAATTTAGCCATTTTTAATTTTATGTCATACAGCCCATAAACATTAAAAATGCATATAATATGTGCTAACATGAATTAAAAATAAAATCATGAAGAACACATATATAGTACATGGCATTCATGCAAAAACAAACAAACAACAAAAACTAGTTGTTTAATGCTTATGTAATGCCATAAAATGCACAAACATTTAAATCAATTTTATGAGTCATTTAATAATCTAAATAATTCCATAAACATTGATTTAATATTCTGTACCATTTTAATCTAAATGTGTTTTTACCATTTTAATCAAAACATAACAAACAATGTTGATTAAACATGTAACAAACACAAAATAGACATAGTTTTAAGTGATTTTAAAATTAATCAATTAAATTGTCATGGACCAGAATTAAAACCAAATTTAAAACATGTCCAGACCTGATATTTAATCTTTAAAAATCACTTACAAACATCCCAAAAACGTTTTTACATTTAATTTTGAAAACTAGTTGTTAAAATAGCAATTTACATGCCAACTAGCACCTAGTTTCATAATTAACATGTACCATCAGGTATAAATAATTAAATCCGACCATTACCAGCCCTAATAACATCTTAGGACAGTATATTAACATGTCATATTAATTATAATACCTATCTATTCAATTAAAATCGTTTTTACACCAAAACAATGCAAAAAACTCAAAACAGAAAATTTCAGATTTGCATGTTTTCAAAATAACGATTTTTAATTAATTTTTTCATGCATCTAAAGCACTAAAATAAGCATGTCTAGGCTCTGATACTTCTGATGGAATATGACATGGTATGATAATCATGATAGCACAGCGGAAAAACAAAAATTTTATCATGCATACCATACATATCCAAAACTAGGAACGAAAACATGCAATTTTAGGGTTTTGAAACTTACAATAGATGATGCCTTTTATTCTTTGATTTTGTGATGTCCAGCAACCAAGATGCCTTTATCCACCTTAGTTCTCGATCACCAATGCCAAGGAACAGCCTTTTGCGCCACTCCCTCTATTCTCACACACACACTTGCACCGACGGCTTAAAATCGAGATTGCTAGCTCTCTTTTTCGGTATTGTGTAATGGTTATAGTTTGAAGCTACAAAACTTGATTTTGTACTTCTTTAGATTGCTATTACTGCTCAATAACACAAGAGAATGAGGAAGAATCCTTTCTCCTTGTGAAAAATTGAACAAAAGAATTAAGAGAGAGAGAGTCACTATTCATGAGTTACTATTCACGAGTTACTATTCATGCCACAAAAAAATTAGGTTTAGGGTTTTATTTCTTTTAATATATATGCTTATCCTTTGGCAAGTCATTAATCTGAATTCAACTATCCTAAGATAATTAATTCAAACTCTATCACTTCCTAAAGATAAGTAATATATTTTGAATTAAACTCCTTTGAATTTAAATTCAAATTTGAAATAAAACATAAGACATTTAAATAAATGAAATCACTTAATTAAATATATAAGTGATTTAATTTAATTTAAATTCCTTTAGGCTTTAATATTCAATTAACTTAATTAACACAAGATAATTAATTAATTGAAATTAAACCTTATGGGCTGAATTTCTCTCTCTCATGGACCAAAGCCCAATAGCAATATTATAACCCATTACATACATTAATTTGACTTTAATTAAAAGCCCAAATTAATGTCCAATACTTAATTTAAATATTTTAAGCCCAATGCTTTGTGTGCGATCCTATAGGTCCATTTAATGTTGGCAATGAATTAATAAATTAATTCAAAGGCTATATATATTCTCTAGCAAGATATTATAGCATTCCAAATTAAATGAAAATGCATATGGCATTTGGTGACCTAATGCAATTTCGCATAGTCCCTTACCCATAAATATCAGAATTAATATAAGGCATGTAACTAGTCATCCTTATATACATTAATTCATTTCTTGATATTCCAGTGATACTGAACTCTCAGATAAATAATGATTACTCATTATTTCATCTCGGTATGGCCATACACTTCTCAGTTCACTGATCAAGTGGCCGGTGATATTTTTCTCTCTTATCGAGAGGGGTAATCCCTTCACTTCTCTCATGCTCTCTAACATGAATCAGTGCATACCCAATCATACCCGTACTTGTCACTCTGTTACGAGCACGTTAGGTGTATGTCAAAGTACACAGTAATTCATAAAGAGTTTCATAGAGATTTCAGGTCTAAGAACTCCGATACAAAACTTGCATATGAGAAACACTTATGAATTGTACCATGTAGTGTTCTCATGAGCGGATCGAATCCAGATACCATGTTCTTTAACATGTATCTATGATCTCTGATTGACACTCTTGTCCTAATGATCCGTAAGACAGAACTCATAAGATCAGAGAGAGCATACTAGTCTTAATTCATTTGTTATTCCCATAACAATGACTGACTAGGGATATTTAGAATGATGTCTCATTTGTTTCAAGGTCTTACAATCCATGTGCCTCACACATGATAACTTAAACCGAAACGACATTCTTGGATAGTTTTATCAATTGATATGCACAGGAATACAAAAGATAAAACTAATGCCTCATTTTATTAATTTCAAGTGTTTCGTTACAATGCATTGGGGCTAGGGCTTACACTAACAGAAGCCTTTATTACAAGAAAAGACTCTGTGTTCCAGACCAGAAAGAACTGAAAAAGGACATCCTTACAGAGGCACACCATAGTAGTTATGCTATGCATCCTGGAAGTAACAAGATGTACCAAGATTTGAAATCTTATTACTGGTGGCCAGGAATGAAACGAGATGTGAAAGAATTTGTAAGTAAATGCTTGATATGTCAGCAAGTGAAGGCTGAACACCAGGTCCCTTCTGGATTACTTCATCCTATCTTGATACCAGAGTGGAAATGGGATAGGGTAACTATGGATTTTGTTACGGGATTACCTGTCACTCAGAAAAAGCATGATGCTATATGGGTGATTGTTGATCGACTCACCAAATCTGCTCATTTCTTGCCAGTCCGGATGGATTATCCTTTGACTAGATTGGCAGCAATCTATATGAATGAAATAGTGAGACTTCACGGAGTACCATCATCCATTATTTCAGATAGGGATCCTAGGTTTACCTCTCATTTCTGGAAAAGCCTACAAGAAGCTTTGGGTACGAGACTCCACTTCAGTACAGCTTTCCACCCCCAGTCAGATGGTCAGTCAGAGAGGGTAATTCAGACTCTGGAAGATATGCTGCGATGCTATGTGCTAGAGTTTGGTAGCAGTTGAAAAAAATATCTGCCTCTTACAGAATTTTCCTACAACAACAGCTATCAATCCAGTATAAAGATGGCTCCATTTGAGGCTTTATATGGGAGAAAATGCAAGACTCCTCTATGTTGGACTGAGTTAAATGAAAAGAAGTTGATTGGGTCTGATTTGATTCATGATTCAGAAGAAAAGGTACGAATTATCAAAGGTAGATTGAAAGAAGCCATGGATCGACAGAAATCTTATGCTGATCTGAAGAGAAAAGACATTGAGTTTCAGGTCGGAGACAAAGTTTTCCTGAAAGTATCTCCATAGAAGAAGATCTTGAGGTTTGGTAAGAAAGGAAAGTTAAGTCCAAGGTTTATTGGGCCCTATGAGATACTTCAGCGAGTAGGTCCAGTGGCTTATCGATTGAAGCTACCTTCAGAGTTAGAAAAGATCCACGATGTATTCCATATGTCCATGCTCAGAAGATACGGGTCTGACCCTAGCCATGTCATTACACCCGCAAATATTCAAGTACAGCCTGATATGAGTTATGAAGAAAGGCCGATAAAGATCCTAGCTAGGGAGATTAAACAGCTGAAAAACAAGCAGGTTCCATTAGTAAAGGTTCTATGGCGCCATCACAATGTGGAGGAAGCTACGTTGGAACCAGAAGCGACCATGAGACAGCAATATCCTCTACTTTTTGAATCAGGTAAATTTTGAGGATGAAATTTATTTTTAGTAGGGTAGAATTGTAATGGCATCAACGTCGGACCGATCATGAATAGTACTTTTCGATAGTGAATAGTGTCTCCGGGCTGAAAATAACACCCCTAAAGTGAAAAATATTTTATTGGACCATTAAAAATTACTAGTTACGGGTAGTTCAGGGTTGAAATTTGAAGTGAATTTGAGGTCAAATAGGCCTCCGAAAGCCAAAAGAACGAAAATCGAGAAAATTAGGGTTTAGGGTTTTTAATTGAATTTTTGGTCATTTTGGCTATTAAAAATATCTAATGAAGTCTAAAAATTTTCAAAAATTACATATGTGCCTAAATTATTATGTAGAATATTTTGGTGGTAAAAAGTGAATTTTTCGGTAACATCGATATTTTTGAATCGGACCGATAAAATTGAATCGAACCCTAAACGAACTCCGATTGGGCTGAAATTTTGAGTATAATCCAATTTTAATATGATATGAATAATGGAATTAAATTTGAAGAGAATTGAAGTTGAAAAATGGAGAAATTAATTAGAGCTAATAATCGGGTAATTATTGGGCCTAAACAATTAAATTGTTCAAGCCCATTTAAGGCCCAGACCATAGCCCATTTATAAGTCATATAAAAGGGTCTCCCTCTCCAGAAATCTCCAGCAGCAACTCACTTCTTCTTCTTCTTCATAAGTGGCCGAATTCCTCTCTTTTTCTTTCATTTCTTCACCAAATCTCACCAAATCAAAGCCTAAGAAATTGATTTCAGCCTCTCTAGAGTACCCTAGCAAGCTCTAATCTTTGATTCAAGGAAGAGAATCAAGAGAAACCAAGGGTTAAAGTTTAGGTGTCAAAGTTAGGTATGTGAAATTATTGATTTTAATTTAGTTTTTAGGTGCCTACTACTAGTTTTGGGTGCCTAGAATTCATTTTTGCTGTCAATTTTAGCATTTGAAGCCAAAATAATTGAGTTATCTTTGATGTGAAATTCGGTTTGTGAAGGAATCCAAGAAGAGGAGCAATTTCTCAAGCTAAAGGAAAAGGAAAGGAAGTCTAGGCAAGGCTAATCCATATAAAAAGGTGTGTGGCTAATGAATCCTTTTATTTCCCTATTAATTAAGTGATTTTCCTTTAGGTTTCTTAAGAAAATTTTCATATATTGGGATATAATTGTAAGTAATGCTATATTCATGTACTTAAGATCTATATATGCTTATTAGAGACCTTAAGTGAAGTTAAAACAATTTATATGGTGGGGTTGTAGTGTAGGCCGAATGGTAATTCATAAGAAATTAATGTGGATTTGGGTGATTTTAGTGATTTTAAGCTTTCTAATGCTAATATTAATGTAAATTAATAGTTATGAATTTTTATAGAATTTATGGGAATTAAATGAATATTTTCGGAATAAATTTTAGTTAGGTATTAGTTGAAAAATGTGGAATTTGAATGAAATTGTGGCATAATTTATAGATTTAATGGTGATCTGATGTGAAATGATTCATAGATTGTGTAAAAAGGATATACTGTAATTATAAGACACTGATATTATACTGACAAGGAATGAAAAGTAAGGAAAAGCATGAAAGATTACCTAATAAAAAGAAAATTAAGAAAATATGTGTCCTTAGAAAGAGTCAGGCAGTAAAACCTAGTTCAGGATATAATTGGCTGGCCATAGGGATACATATACCGCGGTGCAAGTCATGACGACTTGCTTTACTATGGTTGGATCACTGATCTCCATAGTATATCTGTCATACGTACTGTCATATGTTCATATGTTATATGAGGGATGATTCTTGGAGGTCATTTCTCATTCTGTTGTAGCCCTCTGGGGTTCACGTCCTGCATATCCGGTCTGAGAGTTTTCTGTCGGGTCTGTACTAGGGACATATTGATGAGAAAATGTTAAAAGCATAAAAAGAGAAGCTAAAATGGAAGTTTAATATGAAAAAGGACTAAAATGAAAAGGGTTTAAAAGTTTAAGGGTAAAATGGTAATTTTCCTAAAAGATGAAAGTAAGAAGTAAAAGTGAAAAAAAGAACTAAGTAATAAGGGTAAAATGGTAAATTGGTCAATTAATTGTATAAAAAAAATCAACCTTATAAAGTTAAAGGACTAAATTGAAATTTTACATGAAAGAGGTTAAATAAGAAAATAAGGAAAAGAAGGGCAAATTAGTAATTAAGAGTGTAAAATGAAGAGGTTAAATAAGAAAATAAGGAAAAGAAGGGCAAATTAGTAATTAAGAGTGTAAAATGGCTCTTTTGTAATAAAAAGAAGTGTAAGGATTAAATTAAGAATATAAGAAAAGTTATAAATTAAATGGAAAGTTAGTCGTTAATAAAAGAAATATTATTTTTAATAAGAAAAAATCGATAATTAATAACTTAACTCAAAATTACTAGATATACATAATGTAGGGAAATACTATAATTTTTAGTCACCACTGGGCATGTTTAATGCTCAGCACGTAGGATTGATTGCGTGCAGGTACAGCTAGGTTGGAGCTTGGGTACACAGCAGGAAATTGAAGCTGAAGAGTTAGAAAGAATATTTTTGTGGCATGTATATATACTTATTATGTTTTTTTTTCTGAGAATGATACTGCAGCAATGACTGTACTATGTATTATTGATAGTAGTATGTGGATGAGGAATTACAGAGAATGGATGGCATGCATGTGTTGCTTGATAGTATTTGTGGGTTGTTATGATTGGATATAAACTGTTGTGCCTCTGAGAGGCTGTGTAATTGTCTGATTTTTCAGGGGGCTAGTTAAGAATATAACCGTTATATTGTCAAAATTTTATTAAATGCATAGTAATTTCTGGACAGTTATAGGTTGAGGATTAATGGAAGTCATATATGATGATGATGATTAAGTTAAAGGATTTAAGTAAAAAAAAATTTGACCAATTGCCTGTCCGATAATACTGTTGCAGTAAGGGTGTTACACTCACACTATCTGCCGGATCATCCATCCTCGAGTTCCCTGGCTCGGGCACATTTAACGGTGCACTCATTCAAATTTTTCTATCTTAGTCAATTCTTATCGCTCCGAAACTTATCCTAAGGTAATTAATCATGCTTAATAATATGTTATGCATAACAAATGCAAAATTTGGGGTGTTACAGTTCAAGCAATTTTATTTTTTCCTTTATATGTATCTTGAGATTTTTGAGTTGAAGTTGATTTTACTAA
Organism: Excoecaria agallocha; assembly: GCA_037975025.1. NCBI lineage: Eukaryota > Viridiplantae > Streptophyta > Magnoliopsida > Malpighiales > Euphorbiaceae > Excoecaria > Excoecaria agallocha. Next base: position 70,942,931 of record CM075809.1, on the reverse strand, counting down.
AGTAAATGTTAAATTATTGATAAGTAGTGATTATGTTTATGACTAATTTTGAATTTAAAGACCAATAGGTATACCTTATAGTTAGTATAAATTAAGTAAAGTCTTGAAATAGATAATGTTATTTTATGCTCTTTGGCTACCAAAATTATCTCTTTAAATTTAGTAAAGTAAATTATAAAATTTAACTAAATATTTTTTTTATTTCTTGAATTAAGTATTTATTACTGTATGATTTATTAGAAGTAAGGTATGTGTTGATTAAGCCTTGTTGATTTAAGATTCAGTTCTTGAGTTTTAATATTTGGTTTACAATTTAAATCTAACACATAAAAAGAATGCCATTGATATAAACTACTGCCAACTATTTGTCGTTACCCAGCTTATATTTTATGACGTAAATTTTACTATAAAACCTAATGTTATTTGTTTGAATGGGTTAGAGCATAGTGCATGTACTGTTAGCATGATCTCTGTAAGTTAATAGAGGATTAATTAATTCTCTTCCAAAGATGGGTTAAACATGAAATTCAAAGGTAAGAGAATTAAGTTAGTTTAACTTGGTGTGTTAACACATATTACAAGGTTTAATAAATTGGATTCCCTGTCTTCTATCATATTTATCTAGTTTAGATGTGAAATTTAAATAGATGTCAATTCTCTAACTGCAAATAATAATAATAATAATAATAATAATAATAATAATAATAATAATAATAATAATAATAATAATAATAATAATAATAATAATAAATGTTTGAACGAAAATAGAATTTAATTGGTGACTAAAGAGTTATGAGTGCTCACGTGGCGGGGTTTCATACATAATTTGGATTCGATTCAAATTAATTAATATGTCTAAATTAAGAAGTGTAAACCATATTAAATTAAGGCAATTGGAGTTATAAGTATAATTTAAGTAGAAATTGAGATGCAGTAAAATATAATTAAGGAATTGAGCAATTAGACGTTATTATGTCAAAGGCTGAATGTTTTTATATACTCAAGAGGTTGGTCAATTAACAACAATGTGATGTTGATAATATAAGATACTATTTAAAATGCTGAGAATGGGTTAAGGAACCAAATGAGAATCTTAATTGAACCATTAATATCTTATATTTCATAAGAGTAATGAGGAATTGCTAAAGAATTGTAGATGAAGTAGACTTGAGAAAGAAAAGTAGTCTCTGTTATCAAGACCACTTTGTAGTTGTAGTGGCATCAGCAGAGACCATCACCTTTTTATATCTAATAGTGTCTTATCCCTGTCTTCTTGTCATACTTGCTTATTATCTCGTTATACAGTGAACATTGTATGTAGCACGAATTGCTAAAGAATTGTACCTAGTTTTAATTTTCTGTTCTTAAAGCTTTAAAAGAGTTGTTACCTCATCCTATATATGTCTAAATCCTGCAGGTTCTTAAAAAGTTATTTAAATGAACTTCATTTATTTTAAGAAATTGACAATTTAATAGAAATGCTGCTTACAAAGAGTTGTCTTTGTTCTGTTTCTGTAATTTTTCACCACGTAAGTTGGAAACCTGTTTCTGTTTATTCATTTTTTTAACGACTGTCCCTTGGTTCTGATCACATATTGGAGTACTGCATGTTTATTCCAGGTTATTTACATGATTGGTCTCATTCTTGAACGTAGTAAAATAAATATTGCTTCCTCAATCCCATAAAAATAGGCTTTCTTTCCTTTTCCATGTCCGTTCGTCCCAAAATATAGCCTACTTTCCATTTGAGAGTAAAACTGATTACATAATTTTCTAATATGTTTGCACACATGTGTGCATGTACTGATTCTGTAACAAAAATAAGGCATTGTTCCTCGCTACATTTTCACACATCAGATGTGCTCTTGTTTTACTTTCAGATGGCATATGAGTTGCATGGTGCATTAACTCATGCTGTTAATTTTACAACTGGCGAGAAGGTAATGCCAGCCTATGGAGGAGGATTTGAGTCTTTCCTTGTCAATGTAGTTACCCCAATATACAAGGTTATATCTGAGGTACTTCTTGTAATTTCATAGTAGCTTTTGGGATCCTTCTTTTGGCATCTAATTTTCTAATAAAAACTGAAGGAAGCTGAGAAAAGCAAAAGCCGGTTAGCTGACCATTCTACGTGGAGAAACTATAATGATCTGAATCAGTATTTCTGGTTAGATTGAACTTTGATTCATTGTAGTTGACTTCAAGAAGATAGGACTTTGAGGATATGTTGTTATAATTAATTGCTACATTTTTGCATGTCTCCTGAATGTTTCCAAATAGGTTGGCCGAATGTGTTTGGATTATGATTTTTTCTTTGCAAAGAAGAAGAAGGAAGAAGATGAAAAATTGGGTCCAAACAAAGATGAAGAAATGGGACCAAACAAAGATGAAGAAATGGGGCTAAACAAAGATGAAGAGCTCAGGGTACATTCAAATTCTTCATAGTAGCACTGTTTTTTCTTTTTCTTTTCATCTAGTCATTTAGCAATTCACTTGAAAGGCAAATAAACAGTAAATCAAAATTTAAGTTCTCAATTCTTCACTCGTGCAATTTGGAGCTTAACTTTCTCGTATTCATCACTGTTGAAGAATCAATGGACCATGCATGACCGAGATTATGGACCAATTATTGTAATAGATGTTTATACGTTTACTTTTCAGCAATACATACATCTCATCAGCATTGTGCTATTTTACTTCTTGATTTAGAAACTTCAGTCTCCAAAAATAGGTGCTGACCATGTTCCTTTATCTCAAAGTTTGTAGTCTTGGTTGGCCTAAATCTAATCTAAATCGTCCTAGTTCGAAAATTAGGAGAAGACACATACGTTCATTGGACTGCCATTACTCTTAGTTCTCTATATAATCTATGTGCATTAAAAAATGTTCATCCTCCGCTTTTATTGCTGCTTGGTTTCTGAACTTATAAAACTTCTAAATTTGTATCGGCATGAAGTGACCTTGTAGTCCTTGCTCCAATGAGGGCCTTATTTCCTCTCTCTCTCTCTCTTTATTATTTTAAAAATTGACCTTTTTTCTTTCAATGCCAAATGACAAGAAGAGAGACGTGTCAAAAATCGTTTTCATTATCAAAAATAAGGAGTATATAACCTACCATTGATTAAATTGTGCATGTCGAAAAATTTCTTTTGTCAATCCCTCATAATTGTGTTCCTTTCATGACAAGATTCCATGGAAAAACGTGAACGAAGATGGCTTTGGAAGATCAATTTTGTAGAGATTTGTTCATTCTGGCAATTTTTTAGGAGTTTTGATAGGATGTGGAGCTTTTAATTCTGGTAGAAGATACTGTTAATGCTAATTAGTACGATATTATTATTATTTTGTTGTTTTAAAAGAGATTTTTTGAGGATAATATTATGTACGTTTTCAATTACTTTTCTATATATATGTGTATTTTGGAACATATTCTGATTTGAAATAAATATTTATGTGTATATGTGTGAGATCATTATTATATACATGATGAAAATAAATAAATAGCGATCACTGTGTACAAGATGAAAATTTAAAAATACAGCAAAAGAAAAAATTAAAGTATGCAATAATTTAGCGACGGATTCGTGGCAATAAATTGTCACTACTGTGTAAAAGATAGAATTTACCAAATAATTAGCGACAAATACTCGTCACTAACTTTTAGAGATGGGAGTTATTAGCGACAAACTATCGTTATTGAAACATTAATAATTAGCGACGTAACATGTAGTCGTTAAAAATTTTTATTATGATACCGACGACTAATTTTGAAAATAAATTAGCAACGGAGAATATTAATTAGAGACGAAAATTTTCGTCACTAAAATAGCGACTAATTTTAGAACCGTCGTGAATATATTAGCGACTGTTCGTCGCACAGTAGCTAAATTATATTAGCGATGGAATTTTGGCAATTAGCGACAGAAAATGTCGTCGCTAATTGCCATTTTTTCTAATGCTCACTGTCGCTCTTCTCTCTCACTCTTATTCACTCCATCATTCTTCAACCGCCGATCTTCTCTCTCCTACTCTTCATTCGTTGGTCTTCCACTACAACAAAATTTCCATTTAGCAATGGAAATTGTCAATTTTCCGTTGCTAATCAAAAATAGCAACTGAATCAGTGGTTGCAAATTTGACGGTTGTTATTTTTTAGCAATAGAAATTAAATTTTCGTTGCTAAATCAAATAAATGTAAGATTTGGTAAATTGGTTAAAATTAGCAAATGAATTGAATTTCGTTGCTAAATTTAGCAATGAAAATTATTTTTCTATTGCTAAAATTTACATCGGAAATCAATTTCCGTTGCTAATTTTATCTATCAATAAAAAAAAATTCACGATGGTACCGTCCGTCGCTAAAAATTATTACAATTTTTTAATTTTTATTTTTTGGACTATCCCTAAACAACCTTTAATAAAGCACAATTAATCAAATTTCACAAACTATTAAATTCTAATCCATAAGTCTCAAAAACAAGGAAAAAGTCTCTAGAAAAATTAAACACATGCAACAAATAGGAAATTTACATGAGGCATTTCACTATTCCCTTGCCCCACTGAGAAATTTGAAGCTTATGATATCCCTTAATGTTATCAACTATTACCTTGGTAATTGTTTAATCGAGAAGCCAATTTATCAATTAAACTTCACCAATAATTAATGATTCCAATGTTAAAGGCAAATAAAAGATATATTGTTTAAATGGAACATATATTTTTATATGTATTTTTTATATATTATAATTAAATTAATTAATTTTATAGTTTAAGAATTTATATGTAATTTTAAATTGTAGGATATTATTAATTTTTTATGAAATTTATATGTAATTTTAAAATTTATGGCACTATGAATTTATATACATACGGTATTTAAAAAATATTTATAAAAAATAAAATTGATGCTTTATATTTAAAAATATATAAATATGAATAATTTATAATTTATATGTTTATAATTGATAACTATGGAAAATACATTCCCAAATGCCCAAACAGGGCCTAAGCTCAGTGGCAAAAGGGTAAAGCGTGAGCTAAAAAACAGTACAGGAAAGCGTAATGTCCGATCGGATTGATGGGACAACATGTCCTGTCAGCCCACTGACACAAGCCAATGCCTATACTTCCCACCTACTTCCTATCACGTTGCCGCTCAACTACTCTGACTGCCGGTTATCACTCCCCAAGGTACTCAAGTATCCCTTTAAAAAACTCCTATAAATAGCCTAAAACACAATGGCTTCAGGTATTGAACATCTGAGACTCTCTCACTCTTTTTAAAGCACTCTCTCTATAAAGTTACTAACTTAAGCTTCGGAGTGCTAACTCCTGGGTCCGATCGGGTACTCGTATTTGCAGGTCTAGCTATCCGACCAGCCCTACAATTGCCAGTGCTTCTTCTTACAAGATAAAGACTTCTTAAGCTTTATCATTTGGTGCTTTCATTGAGAGGCAGGTGGTAGGTTCGAGATCTAATGCACACGAAACTTTGGGAGAGTATAATCATCAGATCTAGGCCCTCGAAAAGAAGAGAGGGGTCTTCCAGATCCCCTATTAATGGGTGACCTCCTTCCAGAATTCAACGCGACAGCCATGCAGCAACCGGAAGATACCTCTATTACCATCAGGGACATGCGCGCTATTCTTAGTGACTTTACTTAAAGTATAGTCCAACTTTGAAAAAGTAAAAAATTCCCAAAACTTATGAAAGAAGCCATGAAACGGATTTCATGACCGAGGATTTCGAAAAACGAAGGAACAAGGGGATTTCCATCAACGAGCCAAGAGCTCGTGATGGTAGGAGGATGAGGTCCAGAACCCCAATAGTATGACAAGGGGAAGGGCACAAGGTCCTCAAGCAAGGATTTCCCATACATCCCCAGTAGATGGTCCACTTCGTCCATAAGGGACGATTTGTCTTTTATGTGCACCCCGAATCGTAGCCGTATGATGGAACGGAGGGATGAACTTGCTCCGGCTGCCATGAGCAAGGAGGACAAATGGTTCAAGCAGAAGTTCAGGTAGTTTGGCTTGATAGGCTCCAAGAAAGGAATGTTCGAGGATCACACCTGCGGTGACACGGCCTCACCGTTTTGCAGGAAAATCACGGAGTCAGAGCTACCTCCCAGGTGGCGAGACGTAGTAATGGACAGGTATACAGGTAAAACTGACCCTTTTACACATCTTGCAGAATATCTAACAAAAGTACAGGTATACACCTACGACAAAATGATTGCTTGCAGGATATTTCCTACCACACTGAGAGGAGATGCTCTCACATGGTTCCATGAGCTCTTACAGGGGTCGATCACTCCCTTCTAACAACTAAAGGAGTTGTTCATTACACGATTCATTGTATAGATACGGGCGCCAAAATCTATGAGTGATCTGTGCAACCTCTATCAGCGGACCGGAGAAAGTCTTCGAGACTACATCGACAGATTCCAGGCTATAATGTCGGAGGTGAGGAATGTAAGTGTAGAAATGGTATCCACCACCCTAGCCAATGGCACTGCTGATAGGCCATTATTTGAGTCAATTACGATAAGGCCGCCAATCAGCCTTTTCGACTTGATAGAAAGAGCTAGGCAATATATCCAGTTGGATGACGCCCTGAGATCCAGCCATGGCAAAAGAAGCAATGTCTTGGATAGGCTACAGCACCCAGACGGACGGACATTTAATCGAGCTTCAATTTTTTAACAGCTTGCAAGGAGTCCAGAGAGAGCTTCCACTTCGAGGAGCTTGGGAAAAAGAAAGGAGGCGGAATAATCAAGGTCCAATCGGGGAGCTTATCAGCAGGCTCAAACTTTTACTCCGCTCAATGCCAATCCAGCACAAGTATTGATGTGGATCAAAAAGAACCACCAAAGGGTGAACTGGCCCAAAAAGATGGATGAGAAGACCAGAAGAACTCGAAACCACAACAAATACTGCAAGCTCCACAGGGATGTTGGTCATACAACTGACGAATGTCATCAGCTGAAGGAAGAAATTGAATGACTCATGCAAAGGGGATCGCTCAAGAGGTTTATAGGTCCGACTCGAGAGGTAAGTCCCTGTAAAAAATTGGACCATAAGAAAGATGACTCTAATGGTGACGATGATGACAATGAACGGAGAAAGCCAAAAAATGCAGACCCACACCGACTATATGTCGGTGTTATAAATATGATCACTGGTGGGTCGTCCTATGGAGAAGATCTTTCCAGAAAAAGAAAGGGTAAGGGAGTCTATGTCTCTCAAACATCTGAACGGCCAGCCCCAGTCACCATATCCTGTGAAAATGCATGAGATGTAATGTTCCCTCACGAGGATGCCCTTGTCGTCAGGGCACGGATTAACAATTTTGATGTAAAAAAGATATTAGTGGAAAATGAAAGTGTAGTAAATGTGCTTACATTGCAAGCTTATAGAGCGATGGGGTTACCGATCGAAGAACTCAAGCCGAATGCCATGCCACTAATCGGATTGGGCAACGCCACAATACCAGTAGTAGGCTCGGTTAATTTATTCGTTGAGCTTAGCCAAGAAGCTCTTGCCCACGCCTGCAAGGTAATATTTTATGATTAATGATATGGTTTTTGCTCATAACGCCATTGTTGGCAGGCCTTTATTATTTCAAACTAGGGCAGTCACCAGCATCCGTTACATGGTGATGAAAATTCTGACTAGAGGAGGCGTCGCCATCCTAAGAGGCGGCCAGAAGGCATCAAGAGAAGCTTATGTTGCCATGATCAAGCACCATAAAGAAGCCATGTTGGTAGAATCAGGTCTGGAATGACTTGAGTAGGCGGAGGAACCAAGAATGGATCCTGTGAAAGAAGTCAAGACTAGGACGCTTAGGAAAGGCAAAGCTGTCCAAATTGGCACTAGCATGAGCACAAAGGTTGAGGAGGCTGTCATGCAAGTATTAATGATCAACCAGACATCCTTCGCTTGGAAGCCGAATGACATCACCGGGATCGATCCCAATGTAATCACCCACAAACTCAATGTGGATCCAGCTTGCAAGCCTGTTAGGCAGAAATTACAAAGGCATGGTCCTGATCGTAGGAGATTTATCTTTGAAGAGGTAGACAGGTTGCTGAAGGCAGGGACAATTCGAGAGGTTGACTACCCCGAATGGCTAGCCAATGTTATTCTGGTAAAAAAGAAATTGGGAAAGATGCGAATGTGCGTTCACTTCACGGACCTTAACAAAGCGTGCCCAAAAGACAACTACCCCCTACCCAGCATAGACCAGTTGGTGGATGCCACTGCAGGTCATGCCATATATTCCCTCCTCGACGCATATGCTGGATACCATCAAATTATGATGTGGTTACTAGATCAGGAAAAGACCAATTTTATCACGGATGATGACACCTTTTGTTACAAGGCTATGCCATTCGGATTGAAAAACGCAGGTGCTACATATCAACGCTTAATGAATAAGATTTTCAAAGATCAAATCGGGCAGCATGTGAAAGGTTACGTGGCTGATATGATCATCAAAAATAAAATCCCCGAAGAATATCCTGCCGATTTGGCAAAAGTCTTCAATACACTGAATAAATTTTGGATGAAGCTCAACCTTGATAAATGCATTTTTGGGGTGTTCTCGGGTAAATTCTTGGGCTTTATGGTCTCCCAAAGGGGCATTGAAGCCAACCCCGATAAAATAAAAGCAATCCTGGAGATGCAGCCATCGAGTAACGTGAAGGACGTTTAGAAATTAAATGGCAGAATAACAACCCTTGGGCGGTTCATATCCTCCTCAGCCAAATGATACACCCCTTTCTTCAAGAAATTGAGGAAGAATGAAGCCTTCAACTGGGACACTGATTGTCAGCAAGCCTTTAATGAGTTAAGGAAATTCCTCATCAATCCCTCTTTGCTCAGCCGGCTGCTTCCAGGTGAAAATTTGTACTTATACTTATCAACTTCTGGTGAAGCTGTTACAGGTGTCCTGGTCAGGGAAGAAGGAATCAAGCAACTGCCTATTTATTATGTGAGCCAAGTGCTCAGAGGCCCAGAATTAAAAAAAGAACCGGTCAAACAACTCATCATTGCCCTCATGATGTGCACAAAGAAGCTGAGACAATACTTCAAAGCACATACAATAGTTGTTTGATTAGGTCAACCTATCAGAAAAATTCTCCAAACCCCGGACTTGGAAGGAAAAATGGTGGGGTGGGCAATTAAGCTTCAATCGTGGGACGTGAGATACAAACCCAAGAAAGCAATCAAGGCTCAAGCCTTAGCAGACTTCATCACTGAATTTGCTTGTGAGGAAGTAACTGACCACCCGAAACTTGCAAATTGAGAAATAATCATGGATGGGGCTGCAAATGACAACCAAGGAGGTGTAGGCATCGTAATAATGGGCCCCCTGTGCATCATTATAAGGTACGCGATAAAGCTTAACTTCAAAATTTCAAATAACATGGCAGAGTATGAGGCTCTCTTGCAGGGGCTGAGGCTGCTTCATGCCATCCGATCGGAATCGATTGTCTTCAAAAGCAATTCCCAGCTCATGATGAGCTAGGTCTTAGGCACCTTCGAGGCCAGAGAAGCCAACATGATATGGTATTTGGGAAAGGTCAAGGCGGCACTCAAGATGCTAGAAGAATGTGGATCCGAATGGATCCTACAAAGGGTGCCAAGAGATCAAACTTTAGTAGTCGATCGGCTTGCCAAAATATCTGTTGTCGAGCAAGGGATGGTGGAAGAAAGCATAACCATCATTGACCAACCAAACTCCTCCTTAGACGAACCAAAAATGATGGAAATTGAGCCAATTCAAGAAATGTGGATGAGCCACATCAAACGGTACCTACAAATAGGGTAATTGCCTGAAGATAAGGTGGAAGCCCGAAAGGTATCTCGTAAATCCCTAAACTATTCTATTATTCACGGTGAATTGTTTAAAAAAGCTTTCAGTCACCTCTGGCTCAAATGCATAACGGAGGAGGAAAGAGACTATATCTTGAGGGAAATCCATAAAGGCATTTGTGGAGCACACGAGGCTAGTAGGGCCATGACAAGGAAGGCCCTCCAAACTGGATACTATTGGTCAAGCATCTTCAAAGATGCTCAAGAGAAGGTAAGAAGATGCCAACAATGTCAAATCCATGGAAGAGTCATCAGGTAACCGACAGTAGATCAAAATTCGATCGGAGTTTCCTGGCCGTTCGACCAATGGGGCCTGGACATTCTGGGGCCCTTTTCCCAAGGAAAAAGGCAAATGAAGTTCCTTCTTGTTGTTGTTGATTACTTCTCCAAGTGGATCAAGGCATAACCTCTGGCTACAATCACGACGGAGAAAGTTAAAAACTTCACTTGAAAAAACATCATTTGCAAGTATGGCTTACCTAATATTTTCATTACAGATAATGGCAAGCAGTTTGACAGTTCGATCTTTAGAAATTTTTCCAAAGCCTCAATATCGGCCTTAAGTTCACCTCCGTCACCCATCCCCAGAGCAATGAGATGACCGAGGTCTCCAATCTGAAGCTCCTAGAAGGACTGAAAAAATGACTCGATGAGGTAAAAGGCAACTGGACTGAGGAACTGCAGAGTGTCTTGTGGTCTTACAGGACCTCTCCACGAACCGGCACCCATCAAATGCCATTCTCTCTTGTTTAAGGCTCCGAGGCCATGATACCCGTAGAAATTGGTCTCTCGTCCTATCGAATGGCATTTTATTCCAGTTGGATGAATGTCCTAGATAGACGTCAAGATTTGGACCTATTAGAAGAAAGGAGGGAAGATGCTTGTACCAAAATCGCCACTTACAAACAAAGAGTCGCTAGATACCACAACATAAAAGTAAGGGCAAGAACCTTTAACGTGGGTGATCTGGTGCTCAGAAGGGTGGATATAAGCTTGGGAAATGCCGGAGTTAGAAAACTGATGCCAAATTAGGAAGGCTCTTATGAAGTCTCCAAGGTTTTAAGCTCCAGTACATATAAACTAAGAACCCTTAAAGGGTCAGATATCGTGTATTAAATTCACATTAAATATAGAAAATTTTCTCCATTCTCTCCATTTTTCTTCATCTTCGGAAAAGGTATGTTTCTATTTATGTATTTGTTTGTTTGTTAGTTTGATTGTTCGTTTGCAGGTTATTGGTTTTACTCCATTCTCCATAAATCCCGATCGAAATTTGGGATGGTCATTGGCTAGGCTTGTCCCAAGCCCAAAATGCAAAAGATTTCTCCACTACGACTCCTCCAGCGAGATTTAGCTCAACGCTTATCTCGAAATACGGAAACCTTTCTCCATTTAGTTTGATAAATTCGATACTATACCTTAACCATCGATATGAAACTTCTTCATTTCATCTCCATCAACGTTTATCTTGCACTCAAAATGCGAAGTACGGCAGTCAAATGAGTTATATCTCCTCCATACTTAACGTGCAAAATTGCAAACCACTCCAACGCATAGCAGATCTTTGTATTTGCTAGAATAATACTTTGGTCACACCAAAAATTACAAAGTCACCTACTGCGACCGAAATGGTCAAGTTGTCGCGACTCTTTCCGATCGGATCAGATGATCATTGACTCTAAAGAGTAATGTACTTCAATGTTTTAATGATACAGGAAGTGCTCCCATACTCTCCTTAATTGATTTTGTACATTCTATGCAAAGGTTGCTTTTCACTTGGTTAATTTTAGAATAAATCCTACTCCAGGTAATAATTGCGACTCTGATCAAAGCAAATGGAATCTTATATATACATCCGAGAATTTTTTACAAATTACAAGAAAGAAGACTAAGCCTTTATGTCTACAATCTCTACCGTGGAACCGACCGGCTCAACTGTGGGCCCTGTAATAGTCTCAATAATTGTTTGACCCATTTTTTAGCTCATCTGACAAAGAGGCAATGGGTTCTGGCTTCGTTGGCAAAGGGGCCTCAGGCTCTGCGGGGAGAGGAGGAATGACTTCAGATTCATTTGGCAAATTAACAGCCGTCGCGACTCTTTCCGATCGGATCAGATGATCATTGACTCTAAAGAGTCATGTACTCCAATGTTTTAATGATTCAGGAAGTGCTCCCATACTCTCCTTAATTGATTTTGTACATTCTATGCAAAGGTTGCTTTTCACTTGGTTAATTTTAGAATGAATCCTACTCCAGGTAAGAATTGCGACTCTGATCAAAGCAAATGGAATCTTATATATACATCCAAGAATTTTTACAAATTATAAGAAAGAATACTAAGCCTCTATGTCTACAATCTCTACCATGGAATCGACTGACTCAACTATTGGCCCTGCAATAGTCTCAATAATTGTTTGACCATTTTTTAGCTCCTCTGACAAAGAGGCAATGGGTTCTGGCTTCATTGGCAAAGGGGCCTCAGGCTCTGCGAAGAGAGGAGGAATGACTTCAGATTCATTTGGCAAATTAACAGCCGCCTGTGGTACTAAAAAGGTTTCCTCAGCTATTATTTTAGTCTCTTCAATCGGAGAGGCCTCTTCCTCGTCATCGCTAGACGGAGGATCAAAAAGAGCCCCCAGTTCCTCCATCCAGTCAAGATCAGCTTTAGGAAATCGCTACCTGGCTACATAGATTAACCGAGTCAGCAACCTCCCTTAAGCCTCGCCCAACTTATCAAGGACCTTCTCCCCTTTAGCATCCAGCGCTTTTGCCAAATTTTCAGCCCAAGTCGCCTCCTTTTCTGCCAAAACTATCTCTACGGAATTCTTCTCTACCAGGAGAAGGTTGTGCTCTGATAGAACCTTGTCTTTGTCCACAAGTGCCTTGTCTTTGTTAGCATTGGCTTTGAAGCAGTCGTTTTTAAGTTGTGAGCACTCGCCCCTCAGCCTGTCCAACTCCTCTTTGTATTTTTTGCACAAGGCACTGTCAGCAGCAAGGCGTGCCACATCTCCCTTCAAGCGGTCCACCTTGCTCTGCTGAGACTTAAGGTATTGAGCTAGTCAGGTTTTCTCCTTCCTTAGCTACTCCGCCTCTGACTTCAAGAGCACAACTTCTTTCTTCGTCACATCGATGGTGGTCTCAGCTTCTTTTCTTTGCCGAACGGTATCCTCCCACTTCGCTCGGGTATAAGCCGCCATGTCGTGTATACGAAACCCCCTTTTGATTAGCTGAGAAAAGGAAGTGGAGGAACTAGTCAAAAGGGACGAAGGAAAAGAAAAAAGTAGAGATAAAAGTGAAAGCCACAAGTGTTACCTCCAGGCTTTGTTGCTGAAATAACCCGTATTTTCGGGAGAGCAAATTGAGCTCCTTTATCGCCTTAAAGTCACTCTCCTAAGCAAGGCCTTGACAAATGAAGGCTGGTACATCCTTGTTGGTCACGAACCAGTCATTGCCAAACCGTTCTTTTCGGATTCTTTCAAGGGTGGAGCCCGGCCCTCTTGAGTTCTCCTTGAAGGCCGTCGGCTTGGCTCATTTCGAGTTACCTCCTTATCCTTTGTGGCAATCCGAGCATCAACAGCAGCTTTCTTCCTTACCGCCTCTTCAATCTTCTTACGTGTTGCCTTATCTGCCAGTGTACCCATTTGCTGGGAAGAAGGCCAGGTGAGGGGAGACAATTATGGCCCTTTCTTGTCAGATTCATCTCTTAATTGCCATCGCTTAAGAGGATGTTGTTCCATCGCGGTTTGAGAGGGAAGTGATGGGGCCGAGATGGTTAAGGAAGGATGGGTTGTAGGGACAACCGCAGTGGCAGAAGAGGTAGTCGTTATCACAACAACAGGAATACTAGTTGCACTTTTGAAAGCCTGAACCTCGAAAGTAGGTATAATCTTCCTCTTCTTCGCCTTTTTCTCCTCTTTAGCCAAACGATCGGCCTCCCTTTTAGCTTTGGCCCGATCGGCTAGTTGTTTTACGATCTCCTCTTCTTTTTCCATTTCGTTTATAGTTGCATCGCACAAACAAAATAAAGATAAGTACCTCATTTTAAAATTCGGTACAATAAATGCACATATAATATATGAATCAGCCAAAATAGGCTTCCTTCTCCACACTCCGATATTAATGCTCACGTTCTATGCTAGTGCCAGCATTGAAGCCTGTAAGGCTCAGACAGAGTTCTTAGAAGGTAATCAGAGTCGTATGGCCGACCGTTCCTCACCACGGCTTCCATTAATTTTTTGATGTCGGTTTCGTACATGGATCAACCGACAGCATGATCATTCAAAATGGTTGCCCCTTCTGATCGGATTAACGGTACTCTAAAGCCACTAACCATCCCCACTAAGAAATACCTCTCACTGAAATGTTTCATGAAAGACGGGACAACAAAGAGCTTTCGATGCTTTCAACTGGTAAAGTAATATTCTGACCCATCACTTAGATCGAAAATATAAAAAAAATGAATAAAAAGATCCAGAGTGGGGGCCACCGATTCTATCTTGCATACAATCTTGAAACAGGCTACCATTCTCCATCCGTTCGGAATTAATTGGTTGGAGGCAATTCTGTAACCCCTGAGCAGTGCCGATTCGAATGCGTCAAAGGGAAGCCTCATTCCCGCATCCAAACTCCATAAATGGTATATGAATCATTCATTCCTTTCACGGCTTAAAGGCCCTTCTATAATTACCATGGAAGCAGGGCAGGGCATCACTGATACCTCTGCCGGAAGGTGGTATCGAGAAGGAATTTTTGCCACCTCCGCTTCTGTCAATCGCAAAGGCTAAGCAAGTGGCTTGTGATTCTCGTAATCCTCCAAGAAGCTTCTATCTATTTGTGGGCTACTGCTTGAAGCCATTTTTTGCGGAGGAGAAGTAAAAGTGTATATGTGACGAATGAAAAATAAAATCAAAGGCAGGAATTGCTTACTTACTTGGGTAATCTCGCAGACACTCTGAAATTCTTCGAAATTCGAAGTACTTCCCTCAACAAAGAATCTGTTTGGCAAGGGTTTCAAATAGCAAAGTTCACAGCGAGATTTTGGCATATTTTCGTTAAGAGTCGCTGAAAAGTGAAGAAAAACTACTTCAATCCTACCTATTTATAGGTGAAAAGCTTCTAAAATACTCCAAAACTACCCTATTGGATAGACACCACGTGTCCTCAACCCATCACTGCGATTGAGGAAAATGAAGCGTCTTTCTGAAAACACGCGCGACATTAAGTATAAGACAGTTGTCTAAGGTAAACAGACGCATCTCCTTGAGCGGGCTCCTCCTAAAAATTCAAAAATCTCGCCAAAATAATAGAGTAATACCTCAGCCGATCGGACCCGTTGGAAGGGGGGACAAGTGATAACTATGAAAAATACATTTTCAAAGGCCCAAACAGGGCCCAAGCCCAGTGGCAAAATGGTAAAGTGTGAGCTGAAAGACAGCACAAGAAAGCGAAATGTCTAATCGGACTGATGGGACAATATGTCCTGTTAGCCCACTGACACAAGCCAACGCCTATACTCCACACCTACTTCCTGTCACATCGCCGCTCAACTACTCTGACTGCCGGTTATCATTCCCCAAGGTACTCAAGTATCCCTCCAAAAAACTCCTATATATAGCCTAAAACACAATGACTGCAGGTATTGAACATCTGAGACTCTCTCACTCTTTTTAAAGCACTCTCTCTATAAAGTTACTAACTTAAGTTTCGGAGTGCTAACGCCTGGGTCCGATCAGGCACTCTTATTTGCAGGTCTAGCTATCTGACTGGCCCTACAATTGCCAATGCTTCTTCTTACAAGATAAAGACTTCTTAAACTTTATCAATAATATAATTTAAAAAATTAACATAATCCATATAACATGCATAAATCAACTAACCTAAAAAAAATTTAATTCATACCTCAACTGATTTATATTGGATTCAATTCATTTAAGAATTTAGATGGACTAAAGAAAAAATCAATTATAATCTATCCAAACCATATTTAAACACCCCTAAAAATATCCATACTAACATAGGTTGAGATCTTGCCATTCAAGAGCACCATGCTAAAATAAAAATATAAGGTAATCATTTGAAAAATCAAAATATTATAAATATCAATTTAAATTTACAATATACCCTCTTTATGTTAAATTTGTTGTCTTTTTATTATAAAAATTTGTGCGATGTAAAATATCATTTTATAAAATTAAAATAACGTTTATTAGTTTTATTCTTTTATCAGTATCAAATTATATTAATATTTTTATTAATTTTTCTCTTATTTATATAATTTCTTTATTTTAATAAAAATATATTATAATTTTTTTAAAATACATTTTAAAAATAAAAAATAATAACTATTTTAATATGCATGAGAAAAAACCACATCTGACCTGGCAAGGATATGGTTTAGACAACTCTTGAGATCTTTTTGAGAAATTGATTTTACACTTTCTAAAAAGTGAAAAAGGCAAAAAGAAATTTGATACGACCGTTTTTATTAATAGTTAATGAACTGAAATAAACGGTGAAACTATGGAATTCAATTAATGGTGCGTATGCAGAAGTCAATGGCAGTATAAATACGAAAGATACAAACGAGGCTGTGATAATAATTCCTCAATCTCTCTCTGTAACAATGAGTGAAGAAGAGAAAGGACAAAGCAGAGCAGCAGTTGTAGATCATCACCATCATCAACCTCAGTACGGTACTTTTCAAGGCGTTGTCAATTATCCTCCGCCTCCACCACAACAGCCCGTTCTCGGCTTCCCTCGCCCTGTCGCTCCTCCTGGCACTACTGAGCCCTCCGCTCCTCCACCGCCGCAGTATTATGCTCAGGGCTACCAAGCGGTCCCTGGTCCTCTCTTTCTTTATAATTCTTTCTTAATTGGATTGAATTTTCATATTCTTTGATTTGATTGTTTAATCACTGAAACGATCTAAGTGTCCCTCAATTTCTCGTTGATTAGGTTAAAGTTTAGTCTTTCATAGTTCATTTACTTGAATGAGGTTATAAATTGCTGCAATCAAGAAAGTTTAAATATTTTTCCAGCCCAATTGCATTTAAGGGCAAAATAATTAGGTATATTATGCAGATGCTGAACTATTGAACTGAACTCTGTTGCTTTTTGCCTCACAATTCTAGGTTATGCTGTTGCTGAAGGAAGACCTGTCAGAGAACGCCGCCTTCCTTGCTGTGGTATTGGTGTTGGCTGGTTCTTGTAAGTTATCTTCAATTCTGACTATCAGCAAATATATTGATGCCTCGTTTTCTTACAAAATATGTTATATTACCTTGAGATTATCAATAACATTTTCATCATATTCTTGCATTAGTGGAGGCATCAAGATTGAAATATCAAAATTCAATTAACAATGGCAGTATTCAGATAGTTGCCTTGAAATCAGTTTGAGCAATAGGAAATGAATGCTAGTAGTAATTTTATAACATTCAAGACTAGTGTTACTTTGGGTCTAATTGGAATAATTACACAGGATTTGGTAACCGAAACGTATTCATTAGCCTTTTAAAACCTAGCAAAGCTTGGATAACCCAAGCAATATTGAATAGCATTGGAGACTTTGGATTAACGTGTCCTGCCTAACCCTGAGGGACATGTCTTTTCTCTTTTATGTCTTTCTCGTCATTTGTGCTTTCTGTTCCTCTTTCACTCTCGCTTTTCGTCAGATATTTAAGCTAAACTCTTGAAATATTAAGCCCTTGAACTTGCATTTTGTGCCTTATGCATATGAGCTATATGAGCTAATTGAGTGGAGGCTAAACTTGAGTTTGATTAATGCCTCTATGATATCATTGTAATGACTTCAACTCTTCTTAGATTGTTGTATTATGCTCTTCTATTGTTGATTGTGAGATGCTTTCCTTATAAAGGAAGTTGTTTAAGGGTTAATCGTTTAATAATTATCATTCTTGTTAATGTGGACCTTTCATTTATGTATGCGTGTGTGGTTTTCTTTTTCCTCCATATTTGCTTATTGTTTCTAATGAGTTGTATTTTTTTTTTCTTTGAAGGTTTATAATTGGTTTCTTTCTTGGTGCTATCCCGTGGTATGTTGGGATTTTGATTTTACTTTGTTCAAGGATAGATCCCCGAGAGAAACCAGGATACATTGCTTGCACAATTGCTGTGAGTGACACTTGTCTTCATTAAATATATCGTGCTACACCTTTTTGCTTTTAGAGGATTTATATCTAACCTGTGATGGTTTTGAAAAACATCAATGTCATTTATTTCAAATTTCTTAAATGTGCTGTACAATGGAGCATGGCGCAAATATCTTGGTGTAAATCATAATAATGATCTTTAAATCATTTTTGAGCCCATTTAACGAGGCATGCAGCAATATATATATATATATATATATATATATATATATATATATATATATATATATATATATATATATATATATATATATATATATATATTGTAAATCTTAACTTGATGCTGTAGTTTCTCAAAAAATTTCAAGTTCTCATATAACTAGCAGTGAATAAATAATAAAAATATGAATAAAATGATAATTGTCCCAAACAAATAAAATGTGATCGGTATTCCTGTAACCCTTATTTTCCCTCTTTCTTTGTTTTTCCCTTGCACGGTATCCTCTATTTTCAACTAAAAGGAATTGGAATGTCAATGTTGCACTTGAGGTAAGGGTTTTTGATAGTCATTAGTTCTTAGGTGGATACAAGAGAATCGTTGTGAGATGTGGACTCGAAAGGCTTTATTTACTATTTGTCTTTAATGTGCTGTAAACTTGATGAGATCCTAACTCGTTTTCACATTGTGAAGTGGCTTTAGTCACTGAGTTGCCTTGCTAGGTCGCTTAGGAGAATTATTTAAGATAGTATGGAGAAATTTGTTGCTCTATAATGGAGATACTTTGGTCATATAACAGATTCTAAAAATGTCCAAAGTGGTATTGTTTTCAGATACTATGTAGTATTTGGATGAAAACAAACGTTGCATTCCAAAAATCAGGTTTTTCTCTTCAGTTTGTTGCTAGACTTTATGCTTTGTGGCTGGAGAGATTGGCTGTGGACAACATGGTCATACTCTTATTATCGTTCAATGTTTACAATAGTGTTTTTAGCCACTTTCTGGCACGTTAGAAAAATAGTAGGTTGAAGAGTTGCATGTCTGTTGGGGATGGTTTATGGAGATTTAACCATTTTCTCCAATGGACATCAATTTTAGAGTGAAGTTCTGGTATAGATTATCGACATGCATATTTCCAGTACCTTGCTTCAAGGCAATAAACCACACACCTGTTGAAGGTCACCCACCTTTTTCCTTTAGATGCAGTACAGCAAGCACCCTTAGCCCCTGAGGCATACCTTTAACAACTATGCTGTTAAAGATGTTATTCTCCTATTATCACATGCTGTAACATTGCAATAAGGAGAATGTTTGTTCGGCAGCCTAATCCCTCGTGTTAAGTTTGCTTTCATGCTACTGTTGTGAGATATCTATCTATTTATTTTCAAAATTGCCTAGTGAAATTGTTTTCTTGATTTGTATAGTTTCTCGTATAAAAGTGTTCAGGTTTTGGATTGTAAATGTTATTGGACAGCAGTTCATTGACTTTTTAGCATATTGTATCTGTGTAATTTCATTCAGTCAACTCGCCATAGGTCGTAAATTTCCATTAACTTTGTATCCTAAAATACTTCAAAAACTTATAATCTCCTAGTTATTTACTGTTGGAAGAGTTAACACAACAACAACTAAGCCTTTATATCTTGTAAGATGGGGTTTAGCTATACAGATTTTTTAGCTCCAAATCCCTAACCGAAGGCTTATAAAAGACTATTTTATTTATTTTTAAATATTTTGTTCTTCCTTCATCCCAATTGGGTTTCTTCTCTCCTCTCCTCAGATTTTTTTTTTCCCATCTCTTTTTAAATTCTCCAATTTCTATTTAATATAACTTTCCCTCTATGCTCTCCAACAAATTTTATGGATAATAAAGTTGCAAAATTTAATTGCTTAGTGTCATCTCTCTGGTGAATTATCCTCTGGAAAATGAATTGGACATTTATTTTATAAGCTTTTTTTTTTATTTCTTTATTTTTTTAATTTTTTTTGCCATGTTATAAGCTTCAAGGTATAAATGTTCTAAGACAAAATCAAATCTGAGGATATGTAAGTGATTAACGAGTATATGGGCACTGACTGAAATTTACTTGATTATGTTCTCCATATCTTTCAAATTGTTCTTAATTTTCAGCTTATATGTGAATAATCAAATATATATGAACTTGCATGAACAAATATGGGCTCTTTTTATCTCGGTAACAGTAAAACATTCTCATCAATACCTGGTGCAAATTTAAGAATGTTTTGTATTATCTAAGCTGTTGTACTTTCTTGTGAACTTACCTCCTTCCATCAATATCACTAAGCAAATCAAAATTGTATTTTCTTGGTTGGCCAGTAGTTGGTATGATTATGTTTTATTATGAGAGACCAAGAAAGAAGAAAATACTTCTCTTGTGTCTAATAAAAACTGTAAGAAAACTGCTCTTTGTGCAGGCTGTTCTTGCTACAATCGCTATTATTATTGGAGCAACAAAGGGAGCTGATGAATGGTAATTATTAGGGGCAAGGATAGGATATATGTACATGTTGCGAAGATGCGGACACATACATGCTTAAGCTTCTGAAATCAATTCTGCAAATTGGGAGTCTAGGAACTTGGGTGTGCAATCATATGATTGATTCTTTGTTGTGTTACTTGTTGGTTTCAAGATAATATTCGTATTATATGTTTAGTGTTTGGTGTATTGTACTTGGTCGGAACCCTGCTTTGACTAATTATTTGTGAAATTCACATGATAGATTTGTATATCATCATCATCATCATCATCATGGTGATCGATGCTGTTGTTATGTTGATGATCATCCAGATATCAAAAAGATTAAAATGCTTGATTTGATTATTAAAGGGTTGGTGGATTGACGAACAAAGTGTAACCTGAATCGGTTAACTATTAATGTGTGGTCAGCTATTAATATGTAAATATAATAAGTCATATAAACGAGCAAAAAGTATTTCAATTGTTCAAAATATGTAAAACAAATAAACATTATAAATCAAACTTAATACCAACAAATTTCAAAATAAAATACAAATATAATACTTCTTTCATCTCATTTTAAAAGATTTTTTTTTATTTTATTCTGTTTCATTTTAAATATTTTCTTTTTGTAATTTGAGAAATAAATTTAAATGTATATTCTTATTTAGTATATATTTTATTAAATATTTTTTTATTACTTTTTACTTTTAATTAGAATTAAATAAATTTTTTGAAAATATAAAAATATATTTTTAACAATAATTATATATATTTTTTATAAAATTGAGATATTTTAATATTTTTTAATTTTTGTAAAAAATAAAAAAATATTTTTCAAAATAAAATGGAGGGAGTGTTAAATAAATTGTAAAATAAAAAAAAATTTGCTAAATATTGGCAATTGCCCGTTTGATTTAGTAGTTGATAGCCAACAGTGGTTGCACGTGGCTCATATGTCTCCCCTATTTCTTTTCTCTTTCCCCTTTTTATTTGTTCCTTCTTTCTTTTTTTTTTTTTTATTCTCTTTTTATTTAATTGTTAATTTCTCCTTTAAATTCCGTGGCCATACTACCTTTGTACCAAAATTTATAGGGACTTTCCAAAATCTCTTTTTTTTTTACTACTATTACTACTACTACAATTATTATTATTATTATTATTATTATTATTATTATTATTATTATTATTATTATTATTATTATTATTATATACATCTATTTATATTATTTTATTTCTTTTCTAATAATTATTAATATATTTTTATTTTATTGCATCATCTCTAAAATTGAATTGACTAATGGATATTCGGGTAACTCGAATTCGGGACGTTACAGAAAAACTAAACACCTTTTTGTGCCAATACTAAAAGCTGCCATCAATATCCCTTATAAACATGTCTATCTATCCATTACTATGCGAAATTCAAGCTCATAATAAATCTTTAGTCACTCAAAAATATCACATTAAATGCATTTAAGATCATAGAGTCAATATATACAATGGAACATACAATAATATCATTATATAATTCATATTCAATAACACTTAAGATAATTAAACATGGTTATTGATAATAACCGGACTATTAGACCGGTTCAACGGTCCGACATGGACCGAACACCTTGTCCAAAGAGGGTTCCGTGAACCGACCTAAAGCCAAACTCCTAAGGAACTTTCAGCCGAGCTATAGACCGGCAACAGGCTAGTCCCGAAAATAACTCCACCACGTTGGACAGACAACCGGCACTAACCCACGTTCCCTCGAAATTCGCCAATAATGGGTTAGTGGCCAGAAAAAACGAGAAACTCTTCCCATTAGCTCTTGGAAATGCGTCAGCCTCACCTATAAAAGGAGCAGAAACAGGTATGAAAAGGTTACTCAATTTTCTTTCACTAAAAGCACTCTTATTTCTTCATTCAGAATCTCTAACTTGACCGTCGGAGACTCCCTTGTCGGAAACCCACCGGTCTATTGTTGTTATTGCAGGTGTTCGCAATCGTAAAGGACTTGCTGTGCATTTCACTTGTCATCATTTGGTGCGTTGAGCGTGGAACATGGACATATTCCCAGACCTCAACGTAAACACTCCAGAACAAGAGAACCCAACGTCCAACCCAACCTCGCAAGGGACACTGCAATTCCTCCCTCAACCCAACGACATTATCTCCGCTTCCCTAGCTATGCCCATCCCAACCGATACTCCTAGAATTACCCCGCAAACTGCCCAATCCCTCATCACCGCACTCTCCACCATTGTAGCCCAGGCTCAAAACCAGCTCGTCCCCAACCAAAACACCATCCTACCCCAACCCCCATCTCAGCCCACAGCTCGGGAGCACTATTCCCCTACAATAGCTCAAAACTCGAACCCCACCATCACCCTCATTACCGAGCAATTCAACCGTCTCTTGGACGACAGGATCCAAAGACAGCAAAATCGAGCTACACTTCAATACCAGGGTAGCTTTCGATCACCCCTCTCCCGCGAAATATTAGCCACCCCTTTTCCCAACATTCGCCTTCCCCACCTCAAAACCTATAGCGAAAACACAGATCCGTGAGCCCACATTGACTAATTCCAACACACTATATTGGTGCTCACAGCTGATGACTCCGCATTATGCAAGATTTTCCCCCAAACCCTGGCTGATTCAGCCCAGATCCGATTCCAAAACTTGCCATCACACTGCATCGAGAGCTTTAAACAATTCAGCAACATGTTCGTCGCAAAGTTTGTATCCACTATCCGCCCTAACAAAGTATCTGCCGACCTAAACCTGGTGCAGCAAGAAAGGGGCGAAAGGGCGTACGTGGAGAAGTTTAATGATGTGGCCATGGACATACAGAATCTGAACTTGGAGGTCGCCGTTAATGCCCTAATCCAAAACACGAGGTGTCAGGATTTCAGCGATTTTCTAAGCAAGAAACCGCCCACTGACTTCACCGAGCTTATGTCACGGGCACACAAGTACATCCGGATGGATGAGGCTCGGCATCTTCGCCACGCCTCCCATAAAGCGTGGAGCTCAGAAAAGGAAGTAGGGGAAGGTGCTAGATTGACTCGGGATGGGGGGCTGCCCGATAAATTCGACCCAAAGAAATACCGAGGGAGTCACTGGAACAACAGGTCCTATGCAATCACCACTCCCAGCTCCGACAACCGAAGGGACAATAAGTTCACACCCCTCACTACCTCTCGATCATAGATCCTGGATTGGCTTAAGCAGAATGGCCAAGTCAATTGGCCGAGACCCATAAGGGAGGATCCGAGCAGAGACCAGGGCCTTTATTGTGCTTTTCATAAAGACAAGGGGCACAACACCGAGGAGTGTAGGCAACTCAAGCGGGAGATCGAACACCTGGTTCGGAAAGGTACATTAGCTCACTTCACAAAACAGAAGGATAGAGGGAAGAGACAAAGGTCGCCCTCCCCTCGACCGAGCAAAAACAGATCTAACGGAGGAAGATGGGCACCCGCGGGGGTCATACATGTAATTGCGGGGGGAGAACATAGAGATTATTCGTGCAAGAGGAAGGGAAATGAGGTCATGTCTGTCGGCAGGGGGGTAAGTTCACTCTCAAAGTCGATTCAGTTTACACCCGCTGATGGGTCGCATGTTCAGCACCCACACACAGACGCCCTAGTAGTCGAAGCAATCATTCAAGACTTCCTGGTCCAGCGGATACTAGTCGACACAGGAAGTGCAGTCAATCTCATAACAACTCGAGCATATAAAGCATTGGGCATGGCCGAACACATGCTCGAAGAAGTTAGTGTCCCCCTTATAGTTTTTTCCGGAAAGCCCGTACGAGTAGAAGCTCTAACTAAACTATCCGTTCAGCTCGGTGATGACTCGGTAGTTTGCGTGCGCAGAGCAAACTTCATGGTAGTTGATATTCCACTCTCCTATAATGTAATATTTGGCAGACCCCTCCTGTCCGAGGTAGATGTCTGTGTCTCCATGAAGAACCTGGTGCTGAAAATCCCGACAGAAGACGGAGTGGCCATCTTGAGAGGAAATCAGAAAATAGCTCGGGAAACATACCTAACAATGCTCAGAGGGGCCAATCAAGGCTTATCCTTAGACACAATGGATGTACCCGATAAGGAAGAGCGAAGAACGGAGCCAGCAGAAGTGTTACAGGTGGTCGAGCTTGAGCCAGGCAAGAAGGTTTATATTTCAGCTGGAAAAGACAGGGGCAGAGAAAGAGGCCCTACTATCCACACTCCGGGAATTCATTGACTTCTTCGCCTGGCAGACCTCAGATATTCAGGGGGTTAGGAAAGACTTAATAACCCACACACTGAATGTTCGGCCAGAGTGCAAACCAGTAAAACAGAAAAAGAGGAACCATACCCCCGAAAGACAGCTAGCCATCGAGCAGGAGACCGCAACTCTGCTGGAAAGTGGTTTCATCAGGGAGATATACTATCCGAACTGGTTGGCTAACGTTGTACTTGTCCGAAAAAGCAACGGCAGATGGAGAATGTGTGTCGACTTCACCGATCTAAACAAAGCTTGCCCGAAAGACTGCTATCCGCTGCCGAACATAGACACACTGGTAGACTCAACAGCAGGATTCGATGAATATGCCTCCTTGGATGCATCGATGGGCTACCATCAGATCCCAATGGCCCCGTCAGATGAAGAAAAAACAACGTTCATCACTCACAGAGGAACGTACTGCTACCGAGTTATGCCTTTTGGATTGAAGAATGTCGGGGCCACATACCAGAGGGTGATGAATAAGTTGTTTGCCGAGCAGTTGGGCAGAAACATGGAGATCTATGTAGATGACATGATTGTAAAAAGCCGAACTTCCACTAACATGTGCACCGAGCTCCAAGAGACATTTCATAGGCTTTGGGAGTCAGGCTTGAAGCTCAATCCCGAAAAGTGTGCCTTTGGGGTCTAGTCCAGGAAGTTCCTTGGCTTCATGATATCGAAGCGAGGGATCTAGGCAAATCCGAAGAAAATCAAAGCGATTATGACCATGGACCCCCCTAGGACAGTTCAGAAAGTATAACGGCTGAATGGAAGGATCACAGCTTTGAGTAGGTTCATATCATGCTCGGCTAAGCGGTGTTTTCCTTTCTACCGAGCGATCAGAAACCTCAAGAATTTTGCCTGGACAGAGGAATGCCAACAAGCCTTCCAGGATCTGAAGCAATTTCTCTCAACTCCACCATTACTTAGCAGGCCATTGGCTGGCGAAGTTTTATATCTCTACTTGTCCGTCTCAATGGGTGCAGTTGGTTCGGTCTTGGTCAGAGAAGAAGATGGCCAACAGTTCCCCATTTACTACACTAGCAAAGTACTTCGGGGGGCTGAATCAAATTACCCAATCCTAGAGCGGCTGGCCCTCGCCCTTATTACAACGACAATCAAGCTCCGCCCGTACTTTCAGGCGCACACAATTTTGGTGCGCACGAACACAAACCTACGGAAGGTGTTGCAAAGGCCTAAATGCTCGGGTAGACTAACAGAGTGGGCCACCCATTTGGGAGAATTTGATGTTCGGTATGAGCCACGGACATCAATGAAAGCACGGGTGCTTGTAGACTTTGTGGTTGAACTACACGTACCAGTTCCCGAGCCAGAGAAGGTATCGTGGAAGCTGTATGTGGATGGAGCCTCGAGTTCAGAATGAGCAAGGGTCGAAGTAATTTTGAGGAGTCCATCAATAATCCAAGTCCGAGCCATGGCACGTCTGACCTTTCCAGCCTCCAACAATATAGCTGAGTATGAGGCCTTATGTTACGGGCTACAGCTAGCAGCAAAAGTAAAGCCGGACAACTTAGAAATATTCTCAGACTCCCAACTGGTAGTCAGTCAACTGAAAGGCAATTTCGAAGCCAAAGATCGCTAGATGATCCGCTATAGAGAGTTGACCTCTACCCTGTTAGCTAGACTCGAAGATAGGGGGCAGCTTAGTCCATCACTCAGATACCTCGGGCAGAGAATGCAGAGGCAGATACTCTGGCGAAGAAGGCTAGTCTCAATAGCCTGGCAGGCAGCGCAGATATCATCTCCACCATCATCTCAAGCCTTACCTATAAGACCTATCAGGTTCAGGTTCAGGAGCCATTGGAAGGTTAGCGTCTACCCATTTATCAACACCTGATGTCAGAAACTCTGCCAGGGGAACGAGTGCAAGCCCAGAAGATAGTTCGAAAATCGAGCTTATACGCTGTAATTGATGATAAGCTATACAGGAGATCCTTCTCCCTCCCGTGGTCTTTATGTGTAAGCAATGAAGAAGGGGATTACATCCTCAGAGAAATCCATGAAGGTATTTACGGAGCCCACGAAGGTGCACAGGCCATAGCTCGGAAGGCTCTCTTGCAGGGGTACTATTGGCCGACCATGGAAGCTGATGCGAAGACTCTTGTACAAAAATACGACAAGTGCCAGAGGTTTGCAAACATCCCACACCAAATCTCGGCAAAGCAGAAGCCGATCCACAGTCCATGGCCTTTCGCCCAGTGGGGGATAGACATACTGGGCCCTTTTCCCCGAGCAAAAGGACAACAGCGATTCTTGGTGGTAGCAGTGGACCACTTTACCAAGTGGGTAGAAGCCGAACCACTCTCAACAATCACACCGACGAACATCCTGAAGTTTCTGAACAAAAACATTATAACAAGGTTCGGTATCCCCCACTCAATTATATCTGACAATGGCAAACAGTTTGATTATCAGGCTTTCAAGAACTTCTGCTCGAAGCTGAAGATTCAGTTGAACTTCACCTCAGTCTACCATTCGCAGTCCAACGGAATGACCGAAGTAACAAACAAAACCATCTTGTCCGGACTAAAGAAGAGGCTTGAAAAAGCCAAAGGCCTGTGGGCCGAAGAGCTGTACAATGTGTTATGGGTATACCGGACTTCGCCTCGTTCAGCAACAGGGGTAACACCCTTCGCACTCACATATGGCACGGAAGCAGTCATCCCATGTGAGATAGGGGTCCGAGGTGTTCGAGTATCTTCACCCAACGCGAAAAGCGAAGACGGCCTAATGTATAATTTAGATCAGCTCGAAGAAAGGAGAGAGTCACAAGTTCCCATTGTTTTGATTCGTGAACCTCCCCCACGTCGTACGCACTTGGAAGTCGGCTCGCACTCTCTCCACTAGAAAGAACCGATCCTTCCACTTCTTCAAGGATTTCGGGTTCCCAGCGGACACCCTATAACCTGGCCGAGCTTGTATATAATTGTGGTCCTCGGTACCCGCTAGAAGATCGACCACATGGGTTGCTCGGAACAAATTCGAGGTGAACTCTATCCCCTATTCCACGGCCCAAATCTGGAGGGCCGAAAGGGTTCGACAAGTGTTGGGGTGCAGTTGCCCGATCGCCATATCGAAATACCTTAGCACGCTCACCTCAAAGCTCGTCAAGGGAAGGCGAACACCGGCCTCCAATTGCGCCTCATAAATGGCTGTCTTCCTCTTGTTAGCAAATTCGGTGTTAGCCCTTTGTGAGGTGCTAGGTTTACTAGCGTAATAGTCCGCCTCTGATGTTAGTTGGGCGAGGAGAGAACTGAGCTCCTCCTCTTTAACTGTCGACCCTATACTTCCCACTCCAGGCAGTCGACGAGGAGCCTTCTTCTTAGACGACGTAGTAGTCCGGCTCAAGTCGACAGGCTGAACTCCCTCACTCGAAGAAGAACACCTACTCATGCCCGGAACACTACCACTGGGAGCATCCCCACTAGCCCCGACTCCCTCATTTGAAGATCTCTCCGAACTCATAACGAAAGAGCTAAACACGAAATACAAAGAATGAAAAAGAGGGATGAGGGACAAACCTGGTGAAAATAAACGAAAGATTGCGAAATCAAGATAACAACTTCAAAGCCCCAAGACAACGAGCGCAGAAGAGAAAGCAGAAAAAGAGTGAAATGAGCAAAAGCGAAAGTGAAGACTAGGAAAGGAGGTTTATATAGGAAGTTATAGTAAATTCGGGTCGTACACGTGTTGGAGGATCCGCGCTTGGGGTAGCGCATTTAAAGCTGCACACCCCAATCGAGGCGCTCCTAGCCGTTACACACGGTAAAATAGCCGTTACAAGCAGTTAAGTAGCCGTTACCCCCGATAAAATTGGGAGCTACAGATGCCCTCCAATGAACGCCTGCGTGGGAGGTGACGTCATCTTGTCAATGCGCGTATGACAGGGTAGGCCTGCCATGCAGCCCCCCCAAACACCTGAGCAAGTATGCCAACCTCAGGCACCGAACTCCGAATTAAAGTTCGGAAAACACTGAGAACTTAAGTCGCCGCAACCAGCTCATTCGGCCCAGTCGCCACGAGCTCAGATCCAGCATTGATAAGTGATCTTACTCGGCGATTATCCGCCAGTTGCAGACATAAATGTCATTCACTGGGGGGGACTTATGATAATAACCGAACTATTAGACCGGTTCAACGGTCCGACATGGACCGAACACCTTGTCCAAAGAGGGTTTCGTGAACCGACCTAAAGCCAAACTCCTAAGGAACTTTCAGCCGAGCTATCGATCGACAACAGGCTAGTCCCGAAAACAACTCCACCACATTGGACAGACAACCGCCACTAACCCACGTTCCCTCGAAATTCGCCAATAATGGGTTAGTGGCCGAAAAAAAAGGGAAACTCTTCCCATTAGCTCCTGGAAATGCATCAGCCTCACCTATAAAAGGAGCAGAAACAGGTATGAAAAGGTTACTCAATTTTCTTTCACTAAAAGCACTCTTATTTCTTCATTCAGAATCTCTAACTTGACCGTCGGAGGCTTCCTTGTCGGAAACCCACCGGTCTACTGTTGTTATTGCAGGTGTTCGCAATCGTAAAGGACTTGCTGTGCATTTCACTTGTCATCAGTTATCATTTATCATATATAAACATATGAATATGTATAATTAATGAATGTGAATGAACATTAATAATTGTACGTATGGATAGTGTTATTAGTGTCATCTCTTCTGCAAAAGCTGCAAAAGAGATTTTGAAAACTCATGATCTCAAGACTTGCACTAAACTTGCCTCGACTGGTTCTCAAAATTTTTCTTACGATAATATTGATATTGTTTTCGCTCCTTATGGCAAGTACTGGAGAAATATTTGCAAGATTTTTGCTCTTGAATTGTTTAACGCTAAGCGAGTTGAATGTTGTCGATTCATTAAAGAAAAAGAGGTTTCTTTAAAGATAGACACAATTTTCAAATATGCTACTTCATCTTCTCCTGTTGATTTAAGTGAGAAATGTCTTGCTCTAACCAGCAATGTTGTTTGTAGAGTAGCACTTGGTAAGAGTCTCCGAGAAAGTGAATTTAGCTATGAAAGTTTTCAAGAAGTTATTCATGAAGGGATGGCTATGTCAAGGGCTATTTTTATAGCTGATATGATTCCTTATGCGGGTTGGATTATTGATTGGGTTATTGGTCTCCATTCAAGACTTGAAAGGAGCTTTCAAGAATTTGATGCTTTTTGTGCGAAGATTATTGATCATCATATCAAGAAAGCAACAAATAATACTGAAAATTTTAAGAGAGATATCCTTGATGTTTTTTTTTCAGATAGAGAGATCAAAAAATGACTTTGCTGGTGGGATTCAATTATCAAAAAATCATATTAAAGCTATTCTCATGGTATGTCAGCCATTCTCCCTCTTCTTATTTTATTATTTTCTTGCCATAGCTTTTCCTTGTTATGATTTTCAGCATAAATACTCTAGGCATAGAAAACAAAAAGAAAATTTAGAGAGTAACTAGGAGGTTGTAAAGTATTTAGCTGAAACTTACGAAGACATTCATGAAAATTTGATATCTTGGGATGGTGGAAGATTATTGCCTCTAAGTATCCCTATATTTCTCTATTACTGAGAGATGTCCTAGCTATTACTGTATCAACGGTTGCGTTGGAGTCAACATTCAGTATTTGAGGCAGGATATTAGATCATTTTAGAATTGCATTGTCACCTTTAATGGTAGAAGCACTCGTCTGCTGCCAAAATTGGTTGGATTCAGCTCTAATTGATCTTCGAGACGCACTGGATAATGTAGAAACATATGAAGAGCTTGAATCAGGTGCTGTTTATTTTTGAAGTTATGGTTTTTATATTATAATTTTAAATGAAATTAATTTTTCTAACTCATTTTGTTTGATAGATTTTTCAAGTTTGCGTGCACTTTCAAATCGAGAGTGATAGAAATCCAAAGACAATAACACCTAATAGTATTTTTGTGCTAAATATATTTCATCATATTTTGTAATTTTTTTTTTTGGATATTTGATTGATAATATTATATTTCAGTACATGCTGCTTGTATATAAATTTTAGTATTTATTAGTTTTAAATTTAGATATAGTATTTTAAATTTAGTGCAATTTATAATTTAATATAATTATTATTTTTTATTATTTTATTTTATAAGTTAAATTTTGAAAAAAAAAATTAATAAATAAAATAGTTAATTTACTTCAAACCGTTTTAAAATCACCCTAAATCATTATAAATTATAATAAAAAACCGTTTAAAACCATCTCAAATCATGTATATTGATTTGGATTGGATTTTTTTTTTTTTTAACCCAACCCAATCCATTAACAACCCTAAGTGAGAGATTAATGAAAAATAGAAAAAAAATCCAAGAATTCTAAAAAATAGATAAATAGAGAATTTACGAGAAGAAAACTCCTTAAAAAAGAGCAAAAGTCCTGCTTTATATTATGTTATTAATAACAATATAAATCTAAATATTGGCATATGATATATTTATTGATTAATATTTTTACACTTTGTTCTATGATTTATAGGTTTTTATATTAGAAGAATTTTTATTTTGTTCATTTGTTAATAAGGAGTGAAAAGTATTATTAAATTAAAAATTAATATCTATATTGATAATTACACACCCTATCAGCAATATTTTTATATAAATTCACTAAATACTTAATATTAGTTATCAAATATCAACTACGAACAATATATATAAGTTACCAGCAACGCTCATCGCTTAAAAATTTCTTTCCTCAATATCCAATTTGGACCGCAAAGGAAATCTTCAAAATCTTTAATTCGGCTGAAAACAGAAAATTTACGTGGGACCCGTACGCAGTAATCCAATTCACATGCTTTGATGGCCTTGACACGTGCCAAATAGATGAAAGAACTCGAAGAAGAAAGGAAGGAAGGGCGTGTTTGTGTGGGCTTTGTGGTCCGTTTAATAAATAAAAGCACAAAAAAACATTAGTAAGGAATGGACCTAAGAGTCCAAATTTAGTTAACCTTTTGTTTCGTGTTTTTTCAATCTCTCTGTCTCCCAAACCAAATCGCTTTATCCCAAAAAACCAAACAAAGTCCTAACTGGTTTGTCCTTGTTCAGGTCCAATTCGCTTCTCGGGTTTGTTCGAAGCCCAAATCCGTCTTCTCCCTTTCTGTTCTGCAAAATCCTAGATCTTCCATCGGCGTCGGAGCTCGGTCTCCGACCTTCTTATACGCACACAGATCTTGCCTTTTTCCCTTCACCAACGGTAAAACCCTAACCTTAAATTAATTTTTTTTTCGGTCGATTGAGCATCAATGTTCTCTGCTAGAAGTTGAATTTTTTTTTTGTTCATAATTTATATTCTTTGTCGTTGATTACTGATTTCGTTTTAGCTTAATTGAACGAACTGTTGATAAAAATAATTTTTTTTGTGCAAAATTTTTGAAAATGAAATTGACGGTTATAGCTTGAAGAATTTGATTGCCGTTGAAGATGATCTGGACTTTGTTTTTTTTTTTGGTTTTCTTTTTCTATTCCTGTTAATTTCGTTAATCGGATTTAAATTGACCTGACTGTTCTTTTCATGATACTTGGGTCTCGTTCGATCTAGTCCAAAACTGGGCTTGTTTTGGTTGTTCTTTGTTTTCTTTTTTTTTTTTTCCGTCGTTTCGTGAATCATGAGCCCAAGCATGAAAGGGAGCTAGATCCCTTTTTTTTCATTCATTGACCGGGTTCAGCCGCTGAAATACCAGTTTTGACCTTGACCCGTATTGATTCGTTTAAAACATCCATAAGATAAATGTAATACTTATACGATACATGGCCATTACTTGATCTTATGCTATGACCCCTATGGGGGCCGTCTTGGGTTAGCGGGTGTATAATTAGTGTCTGATTAAATGGGTTTGGTGTTCTATAGAACTGGGCCCGTCGGTCCTATAATCACATCCAAGCTCGTTTGAGGATTTGTCTACATTTTCTTGTTGATTGATCGTGGAGTTAGTTGGTTGGGCCTAGTTGGTTAGTTTCAAGCTAGTTTTCTCTAGTTTAATAAGTGGTGCAGAGTCTCACACTTCTTAGAGTTAACTCTTTTTAGTTCGTGTAATGCATATAATCACTATACTTGCTAAAACAGCAAGCTTCATGTTAAATATAAATAACATAAGTTTTAATCTGTTTATATTTTCAATGTTTTATATCTCGAACAAACCAGAATAATGGATGCTGGACACGGCCAGTAGAGGTGGGAAATGGGAAATGCATTGCTATGCCTTCATCTTAATTGTCAGGCCCTGAAGTGATATCTCTTTCCAAATTAATAATGTGAATTTTCTTATTGAAATTTAAAAAAAAAAAATTATGTAAACCAATTTGTGATTCGTAATGCTACAAATTTGAGTCTGAGCACTTATTTTTCTTCTGGCTGTTGTGTTTTCTTTGGAACTGACAGTGAGGATGAAAATTGGTTCTTGCCCATAAGAACTTAAAATCAAGTTTAAATTTTATTAGTTGATAATGAATTGTGCATTATATAATTTATGATAAACATTATGGGGAAAAGGACCTTGAAACAAGGTTGTTGGGGAAGTTATGGAAAACTTTAAAAATATTCTAATAAAAACTTCTTTATCGCCTCTTAGTCCCTCTTTTCTTTTTTCTCTAATCCTTTTTTTTTCCCTCAAAATAGGTTTCTAACCCTTTGAGAATATCGGTTCATTAATCAAGAGTAGATTGCACTTCCCTATGATTTTTTATTGTGAAGTTCTGATCAATTAAATTAAATCTACAAGAATTATAATTAAATTCTTAGCTTCATGGTTTTTTCCGGTCAGATTTTATTATTATTGTGCAGATGATGGGAACTTTAAATTCTTCAACTTGTCAGATTGCAGTCCTGACAACTTTTTTTTTTTTTAGGACTGAGTGGAGCCTATGTTTGATTTTTCACATGAACTAAGTTAAATTTAGGCGCTAAAACTGAGTGAACAATGCAGGTTGGTTTAATTGATTCATTATTCACCAGTCATTTTAGACAAGTTGTGTTGATTTTATGAAATGAGATGGTAAATTACTCTATATCGGGGCAGATCTAGCCTTCGAACGAAAGGTTTGGAGACAGAATTCATATAACTGACCCTATCTGCTGCGGGATTAAGGCTAGTAATTGTTGTTGTTGTGGTTGTCGCCGTTTTCCTTTATCATCAAATGCAGTTCCATATAGATTAGTATGAAGTTTTTCCATTTTCTAAAGGGATTGGGGCTTAATAGAATTTGCTTATTGCGGAGTCCCAAGCTAGATAATGGTAGAAATTTGTGAAGTCACACAGCTGGCCGATTGCACTTGCTATTTTCATAATATTTTTATGTTTGATCATCTCATTAGTCAAGGCCATGTAAATGATTTATGTCAACCATTTCTGCTTTGGGTTTGTTTAAAATCTGGATTGGATTGCTTGTTATTTCATATGTATTTATTCTCCAATTATGGTTTTTCTATTTTGAATCACATTTTTTCCTCGCTTTTCTCCCCTAGAATTGTAATGATCTAATTGTTGTGGAGCGCCAAATCCATCCTCAATGTTTGTCTTCAACTATGGTTTTGCACCTGTCTTCAACTTTGGTTTCCACATGCACAATGCATGTTAGTTAGAACATAGGAAATATAGTATGACATTCAATTATGCTTTCTTAAAAATTGAGGAATTAATTTAGTGATCTGGGTTTTCTGTTGCATCAATTTGTTTTCTTGGTTCAAACATATCATTTGGTATCCAAGACCATTTCTCAGGATACGAACTTCAAGTTGACCCTGTACCATCCAGGCATCAGAAAATTATTTAGGTTGTCCATTACCTTCATAGTCAACTTTTTATTGCTTTGGTCGAACCATATCCTAATAATGCTGTTAAAATTGTCTTACTGAATTCAGTTTTTGGATTTAAGATGGCAGCAACTGAAGAAAATAATGCAATGGTTGTTGCTTCAGAATCACAGCCTAACAAACGGAGGAAAAAGAAGTCTATAGTCTGGGAACACTTTACTATAGAAAATGTTGGAGCTGGATGTAGAAGGGCATGCTGTAAGCAGTGCAAGCAAAGTTTTGCATATAGCACAGGTAACAAAGTAGCTGGTACCAGCCATCTCAAGCGTCACATTGCCAAAGGAACCTGCCCAGCACTACTACGCAATCAAGGGAATCAGTTAATGCCATATACCCCAGGGAGCGGAAATGGAGGTGCTACTGATCCACCAAAACGTCGCTATCGGTCCCCTAGCTCACCTTATGTTCCATTTGATGCAGACCGTTGCCGTCATCAAATTGCTAGGATGATCATCTTGCATGACTACCCTCTTGACATGGTTGAACATTCTGGCTTTGTAACTTTCGTTCAAAACCTTCAACCTCGGTTCGGAATGGTCAGTTTCAATACTGTCCATGGGGACTGTGTTGCAACTTACTTGAGGGAAAAGCAGAATGTAATGAAGTTCATTGAGGGAATGCCTGGACGTGTTTGCCTTACACTGGATATGTGGATGTCAAATCAAAGTTTAGGTTATGTTTTTGTAACTGGGCACTTCATTGATGCTGATTGGAAGCCACATAAGCGGATTCTTAATGTGGTGATGGAACCATATCCTGATTCTGATACCGCCCTTAGTCATGCTGTTGCTTGTTGCCTTTCTGATTGGAGTTTGGAGGGAAAACTGTTTTCTGTGACTTACAACTATCCGGTAGGTGAACCTGGGCTTGAAAATCTGAGGTCCCTACTGTGCATAAAAAATCCCCTTATTCTCAATGGACAATTATTGATTAGGAACTGCATTGCTCACACTTTGAGCAGCATTGCAAAGGATGTATTTTGGGCTGGGCAGGAGATTATCAAGACAATTCGTGACAGTGTGAAATATGTGAAGACTTCAGAGTCCCATGAGGAAAAGTTTGTTGAGCTTAAGCAACAGCTTCAAGTGCCCAGTGAAAAAAGCCTGTTTATTGATGATGAGTCTCAATGGAATACCACATACCAGATGCTGGTGGCTGCATCAGAGCTAAAAGAAGTATTTTCTTGCTTGGATACCTCGGATCCTGATTACAAAGAGACTCCAACTATGGAACAGTGGAGACAGGTTGAGACTATATGTGCTTGTTTGAGACCTCTGTACGATACTGCTAGTTTCCTCACATCCACCTCTAACCCACCAGCAGTCACATTCTTTCATGAAGTATGGAAGATCCAAACTGATTTGGCTCGTACAGCAACAAGTGAGGATCCCTTTATCAGCACAATCACTAAAGGAATGCAAGAGAAGATCAACAAATATTGGAAAGATTGCAGCCTGGTTTTGGCGATTGCTGTAGTCATGGATCCCCGATTCAAGATGAAGCTTGTTGAGTTTAGTTTTTCAAAAATCTATGGCGAAGATGCACCCAGATATATTAAAATCGTTGATGATGGGGTCCATGAGCTCTTTCTGGAATATGTGGCGCTTCCTTTGCCACTAACTCCAACTTATGCTGAAGAAGGGAACAGTGAGAACAACATGAAGGTAGAGGACCACCAGGGCACACTTCTGTCGGACAATGGACTCACAGATTTTGATGTGTACATTATGGAGACTACTAGTCAGCAGATGAAGTCAGAGCTGGATCAGTACTTGGAAGAGTCTTTGTTACCACGTGTACATGACTTTGATGTGCTAGGTTGGTGGAAACTGAACAAGATGAAATACCCGACTCTTTCAAAGATGGCCCGTGATATCTTAACCATTCCAGTGTCCACAGCTGCTCCGGATTCAGTTTTTGATATTGATACAAAAGAGCTGGATGAGTACCGGAGTTGTTTGAGACCAGAGACTTTGGAAGCCCTTGTGTGTGCTAAGGATTGGCTTCAGTATGGATCCTCCGAGAGTTCGAATGCAGTCCTGAAAATGGAGTTCTAGGAGTAGGATTTGTTTGTACCATTGTAGGGTTAGGTCTATAATTCAATAGGTTGACTCCTCTGTATCATTGGAAGGGATTATTTGGGTGCTTGGAAGTCACAATTTGAATCTCCAGATTAGCGTTTATTGTGGTAATGATCAATCTTAAAATTATTTTATTGCGAAAATTACATGAATTGCCCTTTTTTAATTATATTTTCAAAAGTGTTCTACCTAGTTTAAAAAATTTCATCCCTGCATTTTCTTATTTCGTAAATACGTTTTAGAGTGGTATTTTCTTTTTTTCAAAAATGCCATATTTTTTTGGAAGTGGCTGGTTTTCTATTTTATGCCATTACTCTTGTGTCTCTTTTGTGGTCTCCGATTCTGTCTGCTACAAGCTAGGTATTATCAATGCCTGATGAATTCAAGCTCCGGCAATTCAATGCAAGTTACATTACATTGTGGTCTCTTTTTCTTATATCCATTACATTTTTTGTCAAAATGTTGGGTGTAAAGTTAAATTGGGGTCAGATTTTGTTCTCTTCTGGATTCGTGTTTTTTAAATAAGATCTATATTTTGAGTTTTTATTTATTTTTTATATTAAGCCTTTCTTACGGTGACTTCAACAATATTTTTTATTGAAAAGTCTCTTTGCTTTCAATTACGAAACAACGGCAACTCCTCTCGGTGTCGTTTATAGATTTGGGAACTAGTAATCCTTGGATGATTCTTGGCGATGGAGTTTGGTGGCTTGCAATTGAGTATAGTTGAGTTGGTAGGCAATGGACCTTCCAAATCCCGCTACTCATCAGTGTTCTGTTTGCAGGTAGATCTTAAACTGGAGACATGTAGAGGCTCATTGATTTTATACATATAAGGCAGCCACGCTGTTGTTAATTTGTTATGCATGTATAACTCCATCTTGTGCTCAAAATTTCAAATTCAAATGCTGGTAATGTTTTTATAATTTTAGCCCTTGATTTCTTTGAATCATTTTCTTGCTAAATTGATTAGTTATTATTAATGTTAATATGAAAATTAGTCGTTTTGATATTGAAGAAGTAAAGATTGAAGTTGATCTTCTTGTGGTGCTGTTATTGTAGAGTCTGAACTCTAAGGTCTATTTTCTAATTTGACTAAATTATACACAAATTCAATCTCATTTCTATATTTAAGCCTTTTGTGAAAAAATAAGTCTGAGAAGTTGTTAGGTGCTTCAATTCTACGAGCCTTAGCTCGTCCTCGACCTGGTCGAGGAATTTCTGCAGACGAGTAAAGCTCACAAGTTAAGGGAAAAACTAATAGACTATTACTGATATTTGAATGAAAAAATGTCTGCTTATTGCTTCCAATACTCGTTTAAATACAAGAAAACATAACAACTTTACCTAATTTTAGGGCCACTATCCCACTACAAACGAGTAGAAGGGCATTTTATTTGCTACTGCTAGCTAACATTATCCACGATAATTATTTGTTTACTGCTAGCAGCTATAGCT
The DNA here is from genome assembly GCA_037975025.1 of Excoecaria agallocha. Taxonomy (NCBI): domain Eukaryota; kingdom Viridiplantae; phylum Streptophyta; class Magnoliopsida; order Malpighiales; family Euphorbiaceae; genus Excoecaria; species Excoecaria agallocha. The sequence goes on along the minus strand of CM075809.1, from coordinate 70,904,790 downwards.
AACAACTTCCTCATTTTTAGCCGACTATACCAGCACTCCCAGCAAACTTGAACGTAGGTTAAAATGTTTATTGGATTTATCCAATTAAGGGAGTTCTATATTTTGTAGGGTTCTTGTTTCAAAAGATTCAAAAGTTGTTTCTTTTCTTTTAATTGGATCCAGGTTCTGAATTGTTATCGCAATTATAAAGTATTAGGTTGCGGCGACTTTAGCATGTATTATTTTCAATTGAAGTTCAGCCTGCAAAAAGAAAAGGATATATGTAGTCTAATAGCTGTAATGGCGAGGTGAAATGGCTCCAAATGTGTTGTATTGGTTGTAATGGCCTTTAGTTTCACCTGCAGCCCCCGTCTAATGGTTGCAATCATTATTTTAAAGCATTGTTTATGTTTGGAGGTTCATATTTCTCCTAATTATTCCCTTGGAAAATTTGCAAGTTGTTTCAAGCTTTTTGAATATCAATTTTTACTTAACAATAAATAATTATTTTTTTTATAAAAAAATAATTCTTTTCGGTAATTTGTAATTACTTTTAGGAATTAAAACAACTCTACTCTTGTTAAAGTTGTGAGATATCTCTTATTAATGCAATCTCATATGCTTCAATTGTCAATTATAGCATTGAGTGAAAGGTTACACCTATATCTATAGGGACCGTAGGGTGTACTCTTGCTAATAGTTCAGCATATTTTTTTGGTATTACTAGGGGTCCCAAAGTGCAAAAGGATTTTACTCGTTGATATCAATTTGGTGATTTGTGGACTTCTATTGCTCTTCACGGTGATTTCGGATTATTTTTATTTTACGTCGTATTTATCTATAAATTATAGAAGTGAAAAATTTGGTCCAATTCAAAAATTCTTTTCAAATTCATTCAAAAGAATTGATTCAAACCCAACTTAACCCAGAAGCATACTCATCTAGGCCAACTTAAAATTATCCCACTAAATTTTGATTTAGATGGGCATATTTTCATGTGGTTCAATGAATGTACCAAATGAGTTGATATACCAAATTTATACCAATTATAATTTTTTTCATATCAAGCATGCACAACTTGATTCCAATCCATTCAGATCCAAAACCGACCTGATTTGCACCTGATTTGGCCCATCCCAATGCATGTTGGTCCCATCCGAACTCAATCCATCTTAGCTCGAACGCAGCGCAACCTGGAGTGGATGTAAATTTTATTTATGCAATCTTGTGGAAAAATAAATCTTCAAATTCGAATTAGGCCTAACCTAAGCTAGGCTCATTCCTATCCAAATCCAACCCAGCCCAAAGTAGGTTTGGATTGTGAAAAAAATTCTTTATATTTCGTTGTAGCCCGGCCCGAATCCAATCCAACAGACTTGGTCCAAATTCAACCCATTTCGATTCATAACCCATACCAAATCCAACTCAAGCCCACCCCGAATAGGCTTGTATTTTATTTTTTTCAATTTTGTATGGAAAAAATCTTCAAATTCCAATTAAGTTCATCCCAAATTTGATCCATCTTAGCTTGAAATAGGCCTAGATTCTATTTATGTAGGCTTTTGTAGAAGAAATCTTCAAATTTCGTTTAGGCTTGGCCCAAATCTGACGTATCTAGCTCGGCTCAATTTGAACTAGACCCATCTTGATCCAACCTGAACTCAGCCTATCTCGATTTGAATCTGGTCGAGATCAAAGTAGATTTGGATTTTATTTACATAGGATTGTGCGAAAAGATCTTCAAATTTTGGCCGACCCCAAATCTAACCCACCCTGATCGGGCTTGAACTTGACTTATCCCGATCCGACCTGAACTCAATCCATTCTGATCTAAATATGGTACAACCAAAAGTAGGTTTAGATTTATTTTATGCAGGATTGTGCAAAAAAATCTTCAAATTTCATTCTGACTCGACCCGAACTCAACCCATCCTGGTTTGGCATGAACTTAGCACATACCAAATTTAATCTAGCCCATCCCGAAATAGGCTTGTATATAAACACACGCACGCATGCGGAATAATATAAAAATTTATTGATCATGCATTAGATTAAGTTTGGAAGTGGATTAAAGTGAGAATTATGGCTTTTTTGGAGAGCATGTACATTATAATTAACATGCATTGCTCTCATTTGCCTTCCCAGCTCAATCTTAGCTGCTTTTTCTCTTTTGCAATTATTTGATTATTTAATTCCAATTTTGTTAATTTTTAGGTTTGTGACAGTGTCTATTGGTCCATCTTTAATTACCAGCTGGATGTTTTGGATATTAGTTTTCTTCTATACAATCATTACATAATCAGTATCTGTGTTGTTTCTCTAACCAAATAAAATATGATTCACATAAGCACATGTGTCAGTCTTATATATATGTAATAGTCCTATCTTTTCATATTTTTGTTCAAAAGAGGCATTAGCTTTTACAATATTCTTTTGGTTGATTCCTATTGAATGGGTTAACAAAGGTCTGCTATGTCTTAACATAGAAACTAGGTGGAATTCTACCTATAAAATATTAGAATTGGTGAAAAAATTTGAGAAGGCTTTTGCTAGGCTAGTGGAGGAAGACCAGCATTATGTTTTTTATTTTGACAAAAAAGAAACATAGGTCCTCCTACTAGAGAAGATTGGGATATTGCTAGGATGTTTGTTAAGTTTTTGAGACTTTTTTATGTTATAACTTTGAGATTTTCAGGTTCATTGTATGTAAACTCGAATGCTTTTGTCCATGAGCTTATGGCAATGATAGATAGGTTAGGTACATTGATGGGAAGTGAGGACAATATCTTGTACTCAATGGCTGTATAAATGAAGAAAAAATTAGAAAAATGGTGCAAATACAAATTTCTTATTGTTTGTTACAATTGTTTTAGATCCTCGGTACAATATGGATTATGTGAGATATTGTTTTGGTGAAGTGTATGATGAGTCAAAGGTTAAAGAGATAGGGGATAAAGTTTATGATGCATTGGTTAGATTGTATACTTATTATTGGGCTAATAATTTAGCTAGTGTCATTATTTCAAGTAGTCAACTCTTTGATGATATGAATTTAGATGATACTAAAGAGGATCAAGTCATTAGTTTTCAACATAAATACTCTAGGCATAGAAAATAAAAAGAAAATTTAGAGCGTAACTCAGAGGTTTTAAAGTATTTAGTTGAAATTTGTGAAGAAATTCATGAAAATTTTGATATCCTAGGATGGTGGAAGATTAATGCCTCTAAGTATCCCTATCTTTCTCTATTAGCGAGAGATATCCTAGCTATTCCTGTGTCAACGGTTGCGTTGGAGTCAGCATTCAGTACTGGAGGCAAGATATTAGATTCTTTTAGAAGTGTATTGTCACCTTTAATGATAGAAGCACTCGTTTGCTGCCAAAATTGGTTGGATTCAGCTCCAATTGATTTTCAAAAAGTAATGGATAATGTGAAAATATATGAAGAGGTTGAATCGTGTGTTGTTTATTTTTGAAGTTATGATTTTTATGTTATAATTTTAAATGGAATTAATTTTTCTAACTCATTTTATCTAACAAATTTTTCAAGTTTACATGAACTTTCAATTCGAGAGTGATCAAAATCTAGAGGCATTAGCACATGTTAGCATTTTTGTGCTAAATATATTTCATCATATCTTGTAATTAATTTTTTGAACATTTGACTGATAATATTATATTACAGTACAATGATGCTTATATATAAATTTGAGTATTTATTAGTTTTAAATTTAGGTTTAGTATTTTAAATTTATTGTAATTTATAATTTAATGTAATTATTATTTTATTTTGTAAGTTGGATTTTGAAAAAAAAACAACGAATACAGTAGTTAATTTATTTCAAATCTTTTCAAATCGTTTTAAAATCAACCAAAATCATTATAAATTATAATAAAAAAACCGTCTCAAACCATGTATATTAGTTTGGATTGGATTTTTTTTTTAAACCCAATCCATTAACAACCCTAAGTGAGAGATTAATGAAAAATAGAAAAAAAATCCAAGAATTCTAAAAAATAGATAAATAGAGAATTTAAGAAAAGAAAACTCCTTAAAAAAGAGCAAAAGTCCTGCTTTATATTATTATTAATAAAAATATAAATTTAAATATTGGCAAATGATATATTTATTGATTAATATTTTTAGATTTGGTTTTGTAACTTATAGGTTTTTATATTATAAGAATTTTTATTTTGTTCATTTGTTAACAAGGAGTGAAAAGTATTATTAAATTAAAAATTAGTATCTATATTGATAATTACACACCCTATCAGCAATATTTTTATATAAAATCACTAAATACTTAATATTAATTATCAAATATCAACTACGAACACTATATGTAAGTTACCAGCAACGCTCATCTCTTAAAAATTTCTTTCCTCAATATCCAATTTGGACCGCAAAGGAAATCTTCAAAATCCTTTTTTTTAGAAGAAGAAGATGAAAACCAAAAACTTCTATGGAAGAAACTCTATTGAAAACTACTCCACTAACATCTGCATTCAGAATATCAGTCATACCAACCGGAGCCACATTGTGCCAAATAACCGTCCTGTACTGCTCAAAAGTGCAGTTAGCAACTTAAAATCAAGTTTAAATTTTATTAGTTGATAATGAATTTTGCATTATATAATTTATGATAAACATTATGGGGAAAAGGACCTTGAAACATGGTTGTTGGGGAAGTAATGGAAAACTTTAAAAATATTCTAATAAAAACTTCTTTGAGAATATCGGTTCATTAGTCAAGAGGAGATTGCACTTCCCTATCATTTTTTATTGTGAAGTTCTGATCAATTAATTTAAATCTACAAGAATTCTAATTAAATTCTTAGCTTCATGTTTTTTCCGGTCACATTTTATTTTATACGTATCAAGCAATAGAAAAATAAGAGTAAATTGTCGGTTACTCTCCGGTCACCGGCTCCCGTCAACTCAAAAAAAAAGTGTAAATTACCCTCCTTTATCTCTGCCTACCTTGATACAGACTGTGCGTTACTCCCATCCAAACAAAGAAAGGCTTAAGCTCTGTGGGATTGCTGGTCGTAGCACGTTGAGCACTGAGTACCGATCATCATTCCTTTTCCTCCTGTTCTCTCTCTCTCTCTCCCTCTCTCTCTCATGCACTTATTCTCAATTTATTGATCACCATTGGCGTAAAAACAATTTTACATTTTTTTTTTATTTTGTTTTTTCTATTGTGCATGTTTATCCTGGACTTAAGATTCTGAATTTGTTCTTTTTGATGGCTTTAGTGGTTATTCACAGAAAATTGAGTTCAAAATTACTTGCCTAGCGCTACGGTTTGCAATTTGATTGCCTAGTAACTCAATGAACTTTAAATATTTGATGAAATGACACAAAGAATTTTTCGGTAAAGACAATGGGGCAACCTTACGTTTTTTAATTTTTCGAATAATTGTTTCTGGGTGTAGCTGCGATTTTATAAATGTTGATGATGTTCAAAATTGGGATTAACAGATATGGCGATTCTTTTTAAAAGCAAGACAGATATAAAGTGATGACTCTCTCTCTCTTTTTAATATATAACTATTATGGCAAACATGGCGCTTTCGATTTTTAGATCCCGAAATTCACACATTTGACCAACCAAAGAATTCTTTCCTTGCTTTTCCAATTCTAAATTTAAGGTCTTACGTTATTCCAATTCTGAATTAGTGCATTTTTAGCGTGCAGAGATATTGTTCTCGGACGTTAATTTGTAACTGTATGTCGTATGTGGTTGGAAAAATATCTACTTCTCAATGAGTTTGTCTGCATTCAAGCAGGACATTGATGAGCTTCTAGATGAGTTTGTTGAGGTAAATATTGCTGTCTGTGTTGCTCTGGTAATTTTTCTCGTTCAATCTTTGTGCTTTTGCGGATAAGGATAACTGTTCCTGCGTGATCTTTATAATTGTTTAGCAACCCTAGTGGAATTTTTTGTATTGCTAGGGTGAGTTAACAAATTTGGCTGATATGAAGAAAGTGTGGCTCTCAAGGAAGTTTACTTACATTTTTTATGCTATGCCTTCTACAAAGTTGGCCTTGTTTATGCAGTCATTATATGCCCATATAATTGGTAAGCTCTTCCCTTTTTGATTTTCGTATTTTAAGACATCTTTTCTATGCTTTTACTTACATAGCTTGAATTATAGTGGATACGATATTCGTATTTAATTTGCAAAATTGTTTGGAGTATAATGGTAGTGCTGGTTCTAATCAACAGAAAAATTCTTTGATTCTTGATTTGTTGTTAAAGCCATGATAACTAAACATGCAAATTACTTCTCTGCTTTTCTACAAGTAGTCTGCTTGAAATTACTCTGTATTTTAAATCTAGTCATTTATTCCCCTACATCCCTAGCCAATGCCATATTTAGTTCTACTGATTTTTGCTGTGCTCTTACTTTGCTATACTTATACTGGAAAATGCCCTGGCGGTTCAGTTTGTCTCAACCCCTTAAACTTTCTTTTTCTTTCTTTGCATCACAGAACATAACCTGTTTATTCAGTGATAAATAGGTAACAGATTTTTTACTGGTTGTGTAATAATATATGCATTACCACAATACTTTTATTTGACATATAGTAATGCCAATAAGAGCACCTTTTGCTGATTTAATTTGTTCATACTATTTTTTTGTGGGCTCGGCTTCTTATTAAGGGAAACATGTTTCAGTTTGACCTCTCAAGGAATTGGAGCCATTTTTCTTGGAAACCACTCGTACCCTAAACATGTTCTTTCATCTTCACCACCAGCAAGAGAATAAGGAAACAGTCTTATAGCTTCTTTCATTTTTTAACAATGGAATCTGAATTCTTTAATAATTCAAACTTTTGTTTTTGGATTATACTTATCATCTAGCACTAGTATTTTTTTTTTCCAATTTTGATTTCAGTTTAACCTTGCTTGTAGAGTTCCGCTTTTTACTAAATAGCTCTCTCCTGTGATCTTGGCAGTCCTATCAAAATGGTAGTCCATGAATTGTCTCTGTAAAGATCGTGAATTTAGATAATATTTTACTTCTACGTATTGCTACCTCACATTTACTGATGTACAGGTTATATGGTCAGTAAGGCTTCCTTGTCTCGAAGGCTTGGTGGGCTATATTGCCTTTACTGCCTATATGAGACTCAACCGTTTCAGCCTCCTGTTAAAATTTATCTCTCTCTCGGTATGTTTAAGTTGCACAAGGAACTTATCTTTGAATTTAGTTTGAATTAATATCTTATTTTTTATGAGCCTGTACCATGCATATGATTAAGTGATTTGTCTATTTTTCCTCTTGATGGAAAGGCAGAGGAAATATGAATTGTCCCTTTGATTGATCCATTGGAATCTGTCAGACCTCAATGTTGTTGATCATAGATTATGTCTCTGGCTTTTGGCTGGTCCATTGATGCTGGCAACAATAATTTTCTTGACATGCGCTACTTCTACTTGCAATTTTGGTTTTTGATTGGTTTCACAAATCCTTTGTGAATCAGCTTGAATTCAGTTGGAAATAAAAAGGGTCTTTTCACTATATATATGCAATGTTATTTAGTTAATTCTTTTTCACGGGTAGATATTAGTCTTCAATGCAACCTCACATGCTTAAGAGGCTTGCTTTTGGAGGCCTATGATTTGGTCTAATTATGCTGTACTATTTGCAATTGAATTGATTTATTTGGAGCGAGTAAAGATGAAGTGGGTCTATTTAGTTTTTCTACATCAATTCCTTATTCTTCTTCCGATGCAATGAATTGCACTAATGAAGGTAAGCTGACCCTATGAATTGGGCCAAACATAATTGAAGTGAACTGAGTTCCTCATTTTTTAAATTTGTTCGACACCTTGTTTATCCAATGTTTTAGTAATGGTATTAGATGGACATATTTTGTTGAAACCTATGTGTTTTCCTCTTTCACATCATCTTACTTCCATTTTTATTCGACAGGAGAATTAAAGAAACTTAAAAGCCTTGTTGTTGATGCAAAAGAACAGGGTATAAAAGTAGTACCTACTTTGGTCAAAAGAATGCTTGAGAAGAATATTTTTCTATTTGGGTCTGTAGACATAAATGAAGCCTCCATTAGTGAGACAGTGAACCAACTAACACAGTTGCAGAATGCCCGTGTACAACATGCATATAAGAAGTAAGCTCATATCTAATTTTAAATTTTTTGATATGTAGTTTGAACATTTTAATCATGATATCATGAATCCTCTTCATCTCATTACTTTCCTTTTGACAGGTTATTTTCTGATACTTGCATTGATCATTTCCTGCACGTGGACTTGGTAAGTTACTGAACTCATTGCATAAAATATAAAAGAGGAAATCTATGGCTCTGTAAGAATAAATATTGAATTTACCAAACATGTGGATGAACTGCTTTTTGCAGACAATATCTTTTGATATTTCATGGTATGGAATATAAAAAGGAAATCCATTCTTTGTAAGGGTATATACATAAATGCACATCAACAACTTTTTAGAGAAATATTGTGTTATAATATACTTAATCAAGTGTTGACTTAATATATATGCCTGCTAACTGTGGCCTTGCATTTAATGATATAATTTAATCAATATTTAATGTAGGTGAGAAAATGCACTTATTATTTGAATTCTCATTCAAATTTGAACATTTCTCTCATTTTGTTTAGGGGTGGAGCCACTTACTAGGTATAAAAGATACAAATTAGTACATAAGGGTTAAATTAAAAACAAGTATGCACCTTTAATTCAACTTAAAAATCAATTTCAAATTGAATAAAAATTAAACATGCCTTCTTAATTCAACTTAATCCTGCCTCAAATTGAATAAAAATAAAGCATTCCCCTCTCCCCTTGAAAATTGAATATACTCCATTAATTCAACCTGTGAAAGTGAGAGTTTATTCCCCACATTCTATTGGAAAATATACAAGTATTTATATACGTATACTAGAGCTAAAATAAGAAAGAACAAGTTCCTAAAATTATGCTATCGACAGTTATACAAAAGTTGTAACAAATATCGTAACACTCCCCCTCAAGGTAGAGCATAGATATTGATCATGTCCAGCTTGTTACAAATATAATCAATTCGATTTTCAGGTAATCTTTTAGTTAATACATCAGCTAATTGGCTCCTTATTCTCACATGTGGAGTAGAGATTGATCCATCTTCTAACTTTTTTCAAGTAAAATGGCAATCGATTTCTATATGTTTGGTTCTTTCATGAAACACAAGATTATATGCAATATAAATAGCTGTTTGTTGTCATACCATAAGTTCATCGGTTTAGACTTAACAAATCCAATCTTTCTAAGCAAATGACGTAGCCATATAAGTTCACAAGTAGTCTGTGCCATAGCTCTATATTTGGATTCTGCACTTGATCGGGATACAACACTTTGTTTCTTACTTTTCCAACAAACAAGATTACCTCCAACAAAGACACAATAATCGGTGGTAGAACGTCTGTCTAAAAGATCTCCTACGTAGTTTGCATCTTTGAAACCTTCTATAGTATAGTGACCATAATTTCGATATAAAATGCCATGCCATGACGCACCTTTTAGATATCTCAAAACATGTACAACGGTATCCTAGTATGAGGTTCTAGGAGATGACATAAATTAACTAACAACACTTACTGAAAAAACAATATCAGGACGAGTGATAGTAAGATAATTCAATTTTCCCACAATCTTTCTATACTTTTCAGGATTCTCAAATAAGTCTCTATCTTTAGCTTTGAGTTTCACATTTGGTATTATAGGCGCATCACACGCTTTTGCCTCAATAAAACCAGCATTATCTAATAAATTAAGGCAATATTTCCTTTGAGATAAATAGATCCCCTTATGACTGCGAGGAACTTAAACCCCTAAGAAATATTTAAATGGTCCTAAATCTTTTGTTTGAAAGTGGGTTCCAAGGAATGCTTTCAACCTCGGTGTCCCAGCTTCATCACTTTCAGTTATCATTATATCATCCACATATACAACCAACAAAATGCAATTAGAACTAAATGATACAAAGAACACTGAGCGATCATATGCACTTATTTGTAGGCCAAACTCAATCACAATTGTACTGAATCTCCCAAACCAAGCACGAGGAGATGGCTTCAAACCATACAAATACTTTCTCAATTTGCACACCTTTCCTGACTCCCTCTGAGCAATAAAATCAGGTGGTTGTTCTATGTAAACTTCTTCACTCAAATCCCTATGCAAGAAAACATTCTTCACATCAAGTTGATGTGGTGTCCAACTGTAATTAGCAGCTAAATAGATAAACAATTGAACAGAAGAAAGTTTCGCAACTGGAGAAAAGGTGTCTGAATAATCAATTCCATATGTTTGTGCATATCCTTTAACAACCAATTGAGCTTTCAATCGAGCAACAGAACCATCAGGATTCATTTTAACAGTAAACACCCACTTACAGCCAATGGCCTTCTTCTGGGAGGGTAAAGGCATAAGATCCCAAGTATGATTCTGCTCTATGATCATCATTTCTTCTTTCATTGCAGCTTGCCAACCATCATGAGCTAATGTTTCAGCAAGGGATGTTGAAACAGTAATAGAGTTTAAGGAAGCTACAAAAGACTTGGAGGAGGGAGATAAAGCCTGGTAAGATACCAAAGAAGAAACAGGGTAAGTACATGTGCGTTTATCTTTACGAAAAGCAATATGAAGGTCAAGGCTAGCATCTGGTTGTGATGGAGAATTTGAAGACGAAGCAAAAGGTGTCTCGATAGAATGGTGCATACGTCGAGAATAAACTTGACAAATAACAGGAAAGGGTGAATAAATTACTTGTTCACTGACAGTATAAGTAAATCGTCCCCTGAATCACTAAAGTGGGAAGGAGAGGATACAATGGAACCAAAAAATGTAGTATATTCAAAAAATATAACATTAGCAGATACCAAATAACGATCCAAAGGAGGAGAGTAACAATGATACCCTTTTTGTTTACGATAGTATCTTAGAAAGACATACTTCAGAGATTTAAGATATAGTTTTGAAACCTGAGGTTGCATATCTTGAACAAAACAGTTACACCCAAAAATATGAGCAAGATGAAATAGTGTAGAGGGAAAAAGAAAAGAGTATGAAATCTGACCGTCAAGAACAAAAGATGGCATTTTGTTGATTAAAAAACAAGCAACGAAAACGTCTATCCAAAAATCTTTAGTAATCTACATATGAAACATCGGAGTCCGGGCAACTTCTAATAAGTGACGGTTCTTCCGCTCAGCTACACCATATTGCTGAGCAGTAACAATACAAGGAGATTGATGAATAATATCATACCGAGAGAGATAAGATTTAAGAGAATGTAAAATATATTTTTTAGCTTTATCACTTCTCAAAATACAAATGAATTTACTGAGTTGATTCTTAATTTTAGCATGAAAAGCACAAAATATAGTAAATAACTCAGATCGAGATTTCATAGGATAAAGTCGAGTAACCCGAGAATAATCATCAATAAATGTCACAAAATAACGAAAATCAAGTTTGGATGTAACAGGACAAGGATCCTATACATCTGTATGAACCAAGTAAAAAGAAAACTCAACACGTTTATTTAGTCTAGGAGAATAAGATACTCTATGGTGTTTAACAAATTGACAAACTTCACAATCTAAAGTAGATTTCCATTGAAAAGGACACAACTTTTATAAAATTGAAAGAGAAAAATGACTTAAACGACAATAAAGTTGCAAAATAGAAGATGAGCTTGTGCAAGAAATGGATTCAGTACTGGTTTAAAAGTTGATTCAAGAGCATACAAGCCATTCATCATACACCCTTTATCAAGAATCTGTTTCGTCATAAGATCTTGAAAGAGATAATAATTGGGATAGAAAATGACATGGCAGTTAAGATTTTGGGTAATTTGGTTAACGGATAACAAGTTAAAGGAAAATGATGATAAAGATAAAATAGATAATAATGGGAGAGATTTTGTTGGATTTGCTATTTCACGTCCAATTATAGAAGTAGTAGATTCATTGGCTAAAGTAACACAAGGTAAATTAGCTGTAGACTTGAAGAAAGAGAGAATACTTGTGTTGCTAGTAATATAATCAGTAGCACCTGAGTCAACAACCTAACTACGAGATGAGGAGGAAAGACAAGCAGTAGGATTACCTGTATTAGCCAAAGCTGATATCCTAGAAGAAAATTGATGTGAATCATAAGTGACAGTTAAACGGGCATACTCATCTGCTGAAATGGTGACAGAAGGTGAGAACGACTGTGGAATCGGGAGGATGCCATTCTGAGTAGCTACATTTGCAAACTTTTTATTATTCATCTGACTTGAGTTCTTGGGGGGTTTTCCATTCAATTTCCAGCAATTCTTTTTAATGTGCCCCTCAACTCTACAATAATGATATGTACGAGAGTTACCACTATTCCCAATAACAGAAGCACTACAATTTCCACCTTTACCTCCCCGATTACTATTCAAAGCATTGCTAACCAATGCCACTATATCATTGGGGACCATTCTAGAAGGCAGCTCACCGTCTTGACAAATTCGAAGTAAATGAGCATAAATTTCAATAAAAGAAAGAAGCGACTCACTAGTTAACAATTGTGTGTGTGCCACATCATATTCAGAATTCAACCCTAATACTGAACCACAATTTGCTCTTCTTGTTCTTGCATTTGTTTTATGTCGGCAACAATAGAAAACATAGAGCTCTTTTCTTCAAAGGTTTGTTTCACTTCAGTATAATATTGGAACAGGGAGCAAACTTTTTGTTCCGCTCGATAAATTTTTAACAATAAATTATGAACACGATATATATCTTGTTTGCAAGCATACAAAAATTTCAAATATTCCTATAATTCTTTAACACTATCACAATGATTCGCAATATAATCAAAAGCTAGATCTAAAGTATTCTGAATTTGATTAAATAACTTATAATCCTTCATTAATCATTTTCTTCAAGCAGTAGTATCATTCTTAGGTAGTGGATTACTAGTTAAATGGTTCTCCAAATCTACACTATTCATAAATTTACGAATGGTTCTTTTCCATTGTGCATTATTGTTACTCCTAGTTAACTTTTGATCAGTAATTTTGGATGAACCCAACGTAATTTCAGTAAGTTTTATTATCACCACTTTCTGCCATTTAAACTAATTGCAAATTAATTGAAGAATAAATGCATTAGATAATAGAGATGCAAGAGACATTGGAACTCCAATCCAAATGAATACCCAACCTTCTCAACAAATCACCCGAAAGAAGAAAAAAAAATTGGACAGAGAACAAAACCTGGTAAAGAACAGAACTTGGCTTAGAGATCCAGGAGAATCAAACACGAAGATAGCGGATTCTGGCCGGAAATGACCCGGCGACGCCAGAGATGAAGTCGGAGGTCCAACGGCCAAGCCATGCGCTCTCACTCGCTAGCGTGTGGGGAAGGGTGGTGAACTTCGAGCGATGCGTGAGGTCCATTCGTGAATCCGATGGTCACCGGAAAAAGGTGGAATAGCCGAAGATGAAGTCGGAGGTCCAACGGTCAAGCCATGCGCTCTCACTAGCCAGCGCGTGGGGAAGGGTGGTGAACTTCAAGCGATGCGTGAGGTCCACTCATGGATCCGATGGTCACCGGAAAAAAAATGGAATAGCTGGATGGAGGCGAACCTCCCTGTGGTGGCTGTGAGACAAAAGAACAGTCACAAACAGGTGATCCATACCCAATCACGTTATTGACCGAAACCCTGAAAGAAGAACAGTCACAAACAGGTGACCTAATCTCAATACTGACCCTCAGTCAAGAAACCCAAAAACTGGATTAGGTTCTGATACCACGTGAAAGTGAGAATTTATTACCCACTTGCTATTGAAAAATATACAGGTATTTATACAAGTATACTAGAATTAAAATAGGAAAAATAAATTCCTAAAATTATGCTATCTATAGTTATACAAAAGCTGTAACAGATATTATAACACAACCTAATTTGATTATTCTACATATTAATTTTGTAACTTTGGCTTTGATGCTATCTATTCAAAGGGCTTTTTTCTGCTATAAAAATATGAAGAATAAATTGTATGATATCATTGCAGATCAATGAATAATTTTGGATTGTTTGATAGATGACAAATATATTTGGAAGATATATCTTATAGGACTAAAAACAAAACTATTTTGCTTCATTGTTAAAACATGAAGGCCTCGCGCGCGCGCGCGCGCACGTACACGCACACACACACACACACACACACATATATATATATATATTTGTAAAAGATAATATTAACTAATGTTTTTAAATTTCTAATGTTTTTGTTGAACCTTTTTTTTTATTTTTTTTATTCATGCTGTTAGTTTTTTTTTTTTTGCTTGTGCTTTCACTCATTAAATAGTATGCTTTTTATTTAAGTTCGGCAAAACAACTTTGAGCCAGTAGGCTTGTGAAGTATAATTTTTTACCATTAACTTATTGAGTAAATACTACTAATAATTGAGTACTAACTGCGAAAGTGGTACATATGGGTTAATAACACCAAGATATATGTTATAACATTGCTGCCGACCCCATGATAATTTATTTGTCATATTTCTCCAAACAAGCAGCAGTTTCTCATTTGCTTTGTAGTTCTTATATTAAACAGGGTAAGAAATTTGATCTTAATGCTGTAAAACGAATGTCAACAGAGTATGCAGAGGCTAAAAAGCAAGCCATCCAAGGTAACATTTTTTTTTCTTCACTCTTACCCCAAACTTTCCCTCTCCATCAAATTCCTTTCTGAAGTATGGTAGCGCTAAGTTTATTGCACATCAGTTAATAAAATCATTTTTTTATATTTCTGAAGAAACCACTTGTAAAATGGCCTATCAAAGCTTCTGATATTGCATATTTCTGAGTTTCATGTGTCTGGAATTGCTTCTGAAACCTTTCATAAAGGAATTACTTAATGGGACTCATCAGTAAATTTTTAAATTCAATTCTCTATGGGATTGCTTTGCTGTTATCTGAGGGAGAGAATTTTCAAATTATAAGTGAACTTCTAGTTAATACATGTAGCTGTGTTTTTTTGCAAAAGCTAAAGTTATCATTTTATATAACTTGAGGAATTTTGAATCTTGCAGTATTCTAGCTTTCATTTTGTTAGGTTTAAACGTAGAGGTCAGGGGCATTAGAGTAATTGCAAAAATGTTAGTTCAAATTCTGTTATTTTCTGCAATTAGCTAGAGGACAAAACAGTTGGTTAGCCTGTTGTATCTGGCAGAGCAGTGATCTTAAGGCAGAAAAAACGGCATGCTCTCTTGTCCTTTTGCACAGCTCACCATATTTTTCTTTTTCCTTTTATGTAACGGTATCTCCTAGAGGGGACCATTAGAGACTTAGTCCGGATTCATTCCTGACAAATGGTATTAGAGCCCACTCCTGATCCTCCTCCTGCACCATGGGAGAGAACCAAAATACCCAGAAGAACCCAACCTCCATTGATGAGTTTGAGGAGCAATTAAAATCCCTCAGTTCCAGAGTTGATAAACAAAGAGAATCCTTGGACTTCATACTTGGATCCATGGAATTCAGATTGAATGATCTTCAACGAGAACAGCAACAGAGGATTGAGACTGATAAAAAAACAAACACAAACAACACTGTATTCTCAAAGAGCAAATCAAAATAGAAAGAAAATTGAGGAGAAAGGCTTGTTTTATTTATAATATCAGGACTGTCAATATTACAATCCCCATAGTATGAGAACTTTCCTCTCCAGAGAATGGAGCCCTGCTCTATAGCAGCAAAAACAGAAGAACAAAAAGATGCCTGCCCTCTCTCTCCAGCTCTGCTAAAATAACAAATCCAAAAACAAAAACTGTTGCCCCTAGTATCCAGCTAGCTAGGCACTAGGCATAACTAACTTTCTCTCTCTTTCCCTTGACAAAAATATTCTAACCACAGTGACACGCCTAGCTAATTCCCTGGAGTGCCCCTGCATTGCTGATTCTTCTTGCGGGTGTAGACTAGCAGTCTTCTTGGCCCAGGTGGCCTCTGGTCCAGCAGCCCATCTTGTGTATCAATCTCTCACGTGACATGCATGTGTGTCGCATGTCATTTGAGGTGTCCAATGGATGCATGACACGTGTCATCTTTGTCCACGTTAGCGGTCAACTGGTGGCTAGATGGTCATTGTTAGCGGAAAACAATGGTAGGGGCAAAAATCTCTTATTTTGCAAACATGAGAGGCAAATTTGCCCATGTTGACAAACATCGAGGTAAAAATGCACCTTTGGCTTCTAAGAAAATCTGTCCTAGTTTTCTTTGATGATATTCTCATTTACAGCCCATCCTTGGCTCACCATGGACACCTTGAAACGGTTCTGTCACTCCTTCGAGCACACTAGCTCTATGCTAAAGAATCCAAATGTGAATTCAGACAGCAGCAAATCTCTTACTTGGGGCATGTCATTTCTACTGCAGGAGTCCCAACAAACCTAGAAAAGGTGGAAGCAATGATTTCTTGGCCTCCTCCTAAGAATCTCAACTCAAGGGGTTGAAAGGATTTCTAGGGCTCACAGGGTACTACAGGAGGTTCATCACTGGTTGTGGAGGGATCATCAGGCCACTCACAAACCTACTTAAGAAAGATGAATTCCATTGGGACTCCTCTGCCCAACAAGCTTTTGAGCAGTTTAAGGCTTCCATGACTTGGGCTCCAGTCCTTGCATTACCTGACTTCATCGGGCCTTTTACACTGGAATGTGATGCCAGCAATAGTGGCATAGGGGCTGTACTCATCCAAGGTGACAGGCCCATCTCCTATATCTCTAAGCCATTGAGTCCTGGGAACTGGCAGCTCTCTGCCTATGAGAGAGAACTCCTGGCCATTCTGTTTGCAGAAGCTAAATGAGGCATTACCTAGAGCAAGGCCATTTCCTAATCAAAACTGACCATGAGAGCATCAAGCTTATCCTGGAACAAATACTCCACAACTACATGCAAATGAGTGGGATTAGCAAGCTGTTGGGATTAGATTATGGCATTCAGTACAAGAAAGGCACAGACAACAGGGTGGCTGATGCACTTTCGAGGAAGTTTGAAAGGGGCACAACAGTTCCTAGTCACCTCCTACCCTTCACCACTTCAGCCCTTTTTCCTAATTGGATATAGCAAATCATTAACTCATACCAAGGTGACCCACATCTCAGAATGTTCTTACTGCCATATGTATATCTCCTGCCTCTTTCCCTAATCATTTCCTAGATATGAGCATTCTGAGATACAAAGGGAGACTCTACATTGGTACTTCCACCTCCTTCAACTTATCACTTTATGTCACGAGTCTCCTTTTGGATGCCATTCTGGCATTAGAGAAACACTTGCTAGGCTGCGACAATATTTTTACTGGCCTGGGATGCAGAAACAGGTCATTTCATGGGTTACTCAGTGTGATACATGCTAAAGATGTAAGTCAGAATCAGTTTCCTACCTTGGGCTACTGCAACCCTTACCCATGCCAACCCTATTATGGACTGGTCTCACCATTGATTTTATTGAAAAACTTCCAAATCCTGCTGGTTTTGACGCTATTATGGTGGTTGTGGGCAGATTTTCTAAGATGGCTCATTTAATTCCTCCTTTACACCCCTTCAGTGCAGAAATTGTGGTACAAGCCTTTGTAGACCAAATTTTCAGGCTTCATGGCATGCCACACACCATTATCTCAGATAGAGATAAAATTTTCACGGGTGCTTTCTGGAAGGAACTCCTGAAATTCCAGGGAACACAGCTGCATTTCAGCACTGCTATCACCCCCAGACTGATGGCCAATCTGAAAGACTCAACAGGTGCCTAGAAACTTACCTTCGGAGCACGACTTCTTACAAGCAAAAGCTCTGGTTCAAGTGGCTCAGTCTTGAAGAATACTGGTATAACACCGATAATCATTCTGCCATCCCACCACCACTGCCTGTTCTCCCTAATCTACCAGCATCAGTAGCTGCAGGACTACGTACTATCTCGGGAGGCAATGAATTCCTATCTCAAAGACTAACTAGCTATTGCCAGAAACAGAATGAAGCAACATGGCGATAATATTGGGACTGCCTGAGAATTTGAAGTGGGTGACCAAGTCTACTTGAAGCTTCGGCCCTGTAGGCAACTTTCACTTGCTCTAAGGAAGTCTTTGAAGCTTTCTCCTAGGTTCTATGGCCCTTTTTCCTATTGTTGAGAAGATTGGTAAGGTTGCCTATAAACTGCAACTCCCTCCTAACTTTTAGATACATCCTTTTTTTCATGTCTCTCTCCTCAAAAAGAAGATACGAGATAATGTTTACATCTCTCCCAAGCTTCCTTACTTGGTGGATGGAGAATTTATGATTTCCCCAGAAAAAGTTCTTAAAACAAGGACTATTTTGGGAGACTCATCTTCAGCAAGTGTGTATCAAATGGCCAACACCTTCCTGCAATTGACTCTACATGGGAAGACCTCATCTACATACAGCAACAATTTTCCGACTTCATTCATTCTTGGGGGCAGGAATATTCTCAATGGTGGGGGGTGGTCGTGGGAATTGTTACGTATAGCAAAGAATATACTCTCTCTCTCTCCTCTCTAAGCTAATATCCTGTCTTCTTCTGCTGCTGCCATCTATCTTCTTCTTCTTCTACCATTCTGGGTTACCCAGAATTATTTCCTATTAGAAACTACGTCAGGATTTATTTCTGATACATTTATCTTTGTGTGAGCTAAGTCTGTCCTTGTTTCTGTTTTTGGTCTCTTGTTTTGAATCCCAATCTTTTTTCTGTGGAATTTTATTTATTAGACATTGTTTATGTAGCTGTTTTAACTTTTGACTTCTCATGGATGGCTTTATACTGTTTCTCTCTCTCTCTCTTTAAATGTATTACTCCCTCCGTTCTCTTTTATTTGTCACTTTTAAGTAAAATTCAAATTCTATTTATTTGTCAATTTTAAACTTTCAACGTAATTTAATTCTTTTTTCCAATTCAATTTTCTTTTCCAATAAAATTATAACTAATTATATTTGATAATTTAATTTTAATCACGTAATTTAATACTAAATTTAAGTCTAACTATTATTCCTTAATCTTAATGAAAATAACAAAAGTGATAGATAAAAAGAAACGGAGGGAGAAAAAAAAAATGACGACCACAACAATAACAACAAACAAATAAAGGCTCCTTTCTTAACTACTTATTATTTGTTCCTGCTTTGTTGATTTTCTAAGGGGCTAGCAATGAGGTAGACATCCAGAATATACAGCACATAGCAAATGATAAGGAGTTGATTGGCAATGTAATGGAGAATATCATAGGGAACTGGAATGTCCAAAAAGAGTTATTTTATCAGCAAACAGGATCTCGCCAGCATCCTGCTCAAGAGCTTCACCAGCATCAAAAGCTTGAAGTGCAAAACAATGATAATGATAGCGAAGATTATGGTCATCAATTACAGGCAGTGCTATTTCAGGAAGAGCAACAGCAGAAGCAAGAGGATGAGGAATTCAGCCATGAACTAGAGTTGCAACTATATGGGGATGAGCAAGAAGAGCTAGATGATGAATAGTCAAGGGTAACTGGAATTATAATTCAAGACTTTAGGTTACTTAACCCTCAATGCCCATGACCATTGCTGAAGGAGCATGTTTGCAGGCTTTGCTGATGGAAGTGGTTAGTTTTGGGAACCAGATGGGGTCACACCAGGGAAGAAAGCTCAATGATTTTCTGATAGGTATTTTCCAGTTTGTATGACCTGTAAATATTGCTGTTTATACCACATTGAGAAGTATGCGTAGCAGAGCTGCAAATAATGCAAGAGTTAGTTGAATTTTGGTGGATTTAAGTTTAGGTAGCCAATGTGCTATTTTAATTTTAATTTTTTCTTTTTTGATACCGGAATTTCCTTGCATATTATTTAGAGATGTCCCTTAGTTATATGGTTGGCCATTGGCATAGGGGATTGGGTATGGAGGAAAGCAGTTTTTGTAATCATTCTTAAACTAAATGAAATCTTAAAAAGAATGCAAAATGCATTATCGGATTACTGAATTTATATAAATTTTTTATTGAGTATTTAAATTTTTATTTTGTCACATCGGAATTCATTTTTTTTATTTTCATCAACGTTAAATTTAGAGTTATCAAATTATTTTAGTACTAATATAATAATATAAAATAATAGTATAATTTTTTTAGTATAAAATAATAGCGTAGAGTTAATTTATATAATAGTATAATTTTTTTAACTTCTTACTTGAACTCGATAGATATTAAAATAAAATATTAATGATTCAAGAATGCATTTTTCTAAAATAAAATATTAATGATTGAAGATTTGTTGTATTAACATCAGGGTAAACAGCATTGCCACAAATTGATTTCTGCAATGCGATGATGATGCAATTATATAACTTTATGTCTTTTCCAGTTTCAAATTTATATGCCAAGGTGTATGATGCTTTTCTACTCGTATATCTATTAAATGTGGAAGAAACAATTTGCAATTTTCTTGGGTCTAATTCACATCAACGATTAAAATACCAGTCTTTTTGTTCATCGTCCCGAGTATGATACAAAAGAGGAGACTAGTTCCTGCAATGAATAGAATGCCATCATCAAATTATAATGCCTATGTTCATAGTCTTTGTTTAAGGCAGAAGGTTGTGCATCACCTGAAGTTGCAGCGTTAGCCTCAAAAGCTTTAAGAGATCCGCGAAAACACAATTAACCAGAAACAAAAAATGTATTCTATACTAAATCTATTAGGCTTATTACCATTTCCAATAGTAGATTACATCATCACAGCCAACTCCAGAGCACAACAAGAGAATTAGAGGAGGTTCCCAAGTAATCTCCCTCGCCATCCAAGCCAACCCACTTTCTACAGCTCAATTTCAATGGCATGAAGCTTACCTTCCTCAGCTAAGCTATCCAAACTAAAAGTAAGCAAACCAGAAGACGAATCATACTCAAAATCAGTAGCATTAGAGTCCACAATGCATCTCCTTGGTTTGGTGGATGAATATGCACCAAAGTTGCCACACCCTTTAATACCCAGGCAAACTTTTCCGACCAATTCAACTTCTTTAAGTTGATAGTTAAGCTCCTGAATGGCTCCACCAGCGTTATACATGCCTATAAGACCTAATGCTGCAAAGCTAATTTCAGCTGATAAAACTTTGATCGGCGTGACGGTGAAGATGCGATGCTCAAGGACTTTGAGGGAGACTGGCAAAGATGCATTGTAAGGAAGAGTAACAAGTTCACCGGTCTGGTGGCAATACACAGCACAGTCACCATTCCAATTGGAATCGGTGGCAGCTTCAGCAATGAGATGGACATCGCAGCCTCTAATGTTCCCTGTGATGGCGCCAGATGTGGTTTCGTGGAATGTATTCTTTCTTTCAATGCTATTCCAGGCTGCTCCTTGACAATTGTATACTCCTAAGACCCCTGTATATTTATTCATGTTCCATATCTTCAACAAGCTGCAATCAAATACATATATATCCTGAGTATAAACAACTGCAAAAGACTACCATGCATCAACTTTTGAAAGTAAGAATTTTCCCAACCTAACACCATCACGGGCCGGATCGGAGAATAAACAATCACGGGCAGGCCGACCAGGCAAACGAGCTCGAAGGATGGATCCATCAGGCAATACCAACTTCTTAAGCACATTAAAATTGTGCTTCCCAGGCTCATCACTATTTATGAAAAATGTTGAAAGCAGCATTAGCAAATTTTGGCATGAGATAGTAGTAGATCAATAATGAGAAAAGAAATAATTTAAGTACCTGACATAGACTGGTCCACCACTAATAGCTCTAGCAGAAGCGTGATATTCAGCAGCTGGGTGGAGAGAGTGAAACATATCCCAATCAGGCTGCATAAACTCTCCTAAGAACACACTATTATAAGCCACTGCTGCTATGTGGATTGTGTGCGAAACTGGATCTCGCGGGAAGAAATCATCTGATGCTCTCACCACTGCTGTCTGTTTGGAGCTGTTATTCACAAATAATTAATCCATTAACCAAATCAAGAATTTTTTTTTTCTAATAAAAAGACAAAAAACATTCTTAAATTCTTAAAAACTTTCACATTTTTTTTAATTAAATACTCGAACTAAAAATAATTCTACAGTTAGCTTTTTTTTTATTTTAATAAAAATCACATGGGATAAAATAAAATCTGATATTAATTAAAGAAATTATAACAAATTTCATATTAGAAAATTAAAAATACATTTACAAAACTCTAAATTATACATTCAACTGATTTATCATCATACCGAAAAAACAAATTCCTTTCATACTATTACTATATTCTATATTAAAGTTCCAAACTTATAGCAAGCAGAAGTTTACTGCAAAGTCAAAAACAAATTTAAACTCCCATAATTTTAACAACTTGTGCATCTCATTTCCATCCTTCTGATCAATTAGAGATGCAAACACATAGAATTCTTTTTGTTCGATTGCTAAAAGTAAGAAAAAAAAAGGTGTTTTACTGAAAAATTATGAAAATGAATAAAGAAGGAACCTTTACCAGTATAATGCATCAGTATTGTGGCTCATGCAAGCAATGCAGCCATTATCTGGAAAATTCTTAGCAACGGAAGCATCAAGTGCTTGATGATATTGTCTAGTCAATTCAACT
The DNA here is from genome assembly GCA_037975025.1 of Excoecaria agallocha. NCBI lineage: Eukaryota > Viridiplantae > Streptophyta > Magnoliopsida > Malpighiales > Euphorbiaceae > Excoecaria > Excoecaria agallocha. Next base: position 70,882,143 of record CM075809.1, on the reverse strand, counting down.
CTTCCGCCTAAACCAGCACCAAGTGTCTCTAATATGCACTGCACGTCTACCTTAACACCATCTATACCTGCACATGCTAGATAACTATGCATTTCATTCTAGAATTTATACACATCCTTTGGATTCATCAATCCCAGTCCCTGCACCGCCATTACATCAGTTCTCCATGTTGGTTCGTTCTCCATCACTCCATTTGATACCATTGGATACTTCATCGACGATCCAAATTCCTCCATCTCCTTCACTCCTGGGCGGACCCCACCCCAGTATCCAGTAATCGCGTGCCATACATACACGTATTTTAGTCCATGCTTCTCTTTCGCTATATTCACTATGTTCTTTATCCCCACTGTTGGATCATCTTTCTTTTGGAATTTTGAGTTTTCCTTTATTCCAGTCAACCTAAGCAACGTGTGCGATTTGTTCTCCTTTTCCTCTTCTGGATCGCCACCTACAGATTGCCATCCGTCGTCGATGATCACAAACTTCGGCGGCGTCCCACCTGCGGTCAAACTTTCCAGCCCAGCCTCTACTCCTTCTTGGGTCACTTCTTGATAAAAAGCATCCCAGGTGCACCAACCGAAATAGTCCACGATACCAGGCAATTTTTTCTCATGCCGTTGACGGAACGTTTTTAGGTGCATCTTAACAGCTGTAACTGCTTCGGTTATTGTACCAAAAGGATCTGTGCCGGCGTGAATAAACAGAGAGTGACTAAACAACGCCTCTTTGGTGTCCGCATCACCACTCTCCAAACAAAGCTCCAGCTCATCGTTTGTGTTCCCCTGTAAACAAGCCCTGAAAGAACCTTCAATCAAAGGCAGGAACACGGTGTATATGATCTGATTATCGCCGCTGGATTCGAGATGGGACCCGTCTTTGGTCTCGATAAGTAAAAACTGCGTCTCTAATGGAATATCTTTGCCGTGATCTCCCATTTTCTGGGCCATCCAGAAGAGCTTGAACCGGAAACAGGCCATGAACCGGACGTCACGTAAAGTACCCAAAGGCACCACATGCCGGCTTTTTTTTTCATCAAAAACTGCTCCTAGAAATACTCCCTCGACCGGACCAGAGGCCGAACCGGACGTTGATATCACATTGTCCGGTACTCCAGTCACGATTGTCCGATCCTTGACGATTAGTTTCCCGTCGGAGATCCGAACTGCCGGTTTGATCGTCATTGGTTCTAATTGATCCTCCGCCCCCTTTCTTGGAGATGGTGTTTGGTCAGTTCTCTGCAATATTCGTAAAATGCAAGTTAAATACAAGAACTGATCAAAGCAAAGCAAAATTAGAATCTCAATTACCTTAAATGCTGATATCCAAAGTGTTTTCTTTGAGGAATACCTACAAACTTGAAAAAACAAACATCGTCAGCAACTCAAAATTTCACTTTCTCGGAAACCAATCATGGAAAATGGGGGAGAGAGAGAGAGAGAAGTTACCAGAAATAGAGATGTGTTTCTTGGATAATTTGATTGAAGGTGAAAGGGCTGAATAAACAGTATTTATATTGAATGATGGGGGAATACTAATGAAACACGAATTTGACACCATTGTTTGTGTGCCTGCGCAAGTTGTTTTGATATTTTCTTAATGCCATAGCTCTTCTTGTACTGTTTATCCACTCAATCTAACCAGCTAACGGCAGATTGGGTTTCCACGTTGGTTCCACGCTGGATAAATACCAAAAGTCTTTTCAAGTATCAGGGTTTCACAGATCTTCCATGAAATTACGGGCCTTTTTGCCTTGACACGTGTATGCTCCATTAAAAATTATGAGTTTGGATTGTGCATAAATATATGAAAATAATATTTGGATTATGTAAACGTGTCCATAAGATTTTTGGTGTGAAATTATTACTACTATATATATATATATATAGACAGATTATTTTGGTATATTAGATGTGATTATTTTGTAATTATATAAAAAAAAGATGTGATTATTTTTGTTGGTGCTGATCTGTGTCCACGTACTTACTTTTTGACGTCTTCTTTAGAAAAATTAAAACAAAATAAGATGAATATATTCTCATATGATAACTTCAAAGTTATTGTAAGCAATTTTATTAAAATTGATCAGAATAATCGATTGAACCAGTTCAATTAAAAATTGACAGTTAATGTAATTCAATTTATTATATAAAATTGAATTGACTAGAATCGGATTAAACCTGTTTATATCGAAAAAGAAAATTAGAAAGGATCGATGGAAATCAAATTAAAGTGAAAAATCCAGTTTGAATAGAAAAAATAGGTGTCTAAAATGTTTATACAATATTATTTTTTTTCTTTAAAAAACAAACAAAAATATAAGAATAAAATTGAGATTTAGGAAATTTTGATGAATAAAATAAAATTTATATTTGATGATTTTTTTTTTGGATATTTGTAATAACATTAGGTAGTTTTACAAAAATATCCAAAAAAAATGGATTACACTTAAAAAATGGTTTACAAAAATATCCAAACAAAGTGAAATAAGTAAAATAATTAAATCAAGTGCCAGTTAAAGACCAACAAAAAATTAAGTAAAAAGGTAGGGGTATAAGAGGTAATTAATGTTAAAACTATAAGTAACTAAGGCCAGACAACAAACAAGTTAAAATATAAGAACATAAAGTTAAGAAAGGCTAAATGGTGGTTGGAAAATATTCCCACATATAAAATGGACGAATATAATAATAATAATAATAATAATAATAATAATAATAATAATAATAATAATAATAAATTTATTTAAATGAAATTTTGTATAATTGTATTCATTACTAGGCAACAGTATTGCTTAGCACGTAGTTTGTTAACTGCACACATGGATACAAAATTAAGGACACGAAGAGGAAGGATCGAAATGGCATGTACATGTGACACGTTTATGGACACAAAAATTAGATAATTCATGTATTAGATTTTAGATAATTGACTTGTAATAATTTATATTGTAATTTGAATGCAAATGAAATGTGAATCTGATGATACATATACATGTTTAAGCATGTGTGAATGGAATTTTGATGACTATGTTACGATGATAAGATGGATGCTTTTAGAAGTGCTATGAATGCAAATAGAGTTTTGGAGGTAGAGGTTGCTATTTGGGGGTGTAGTTTTGATTAATTGCAGGTTTGAACAGCATGATTTATAAGCTGCCATACTACCGAAATTTATACTAAATAAATAGTGACCATATGATGCCGTTAGTAATAGTATCCAAGATATGGAGATCATGAATGAACGTAGGATGTTACAAATCTGAAGGGATGGAGAACGATTGCTTGTTTTAGAATTCTTTATGAGCAACTCGGAGTTGTTCCATCTCTCAAACCTTTTCCTTTTTTCTTTTATTTGTCTGGCTGGAAGAGGGGATGGAATATCATTTTACTTCTAGAAATAAGAGAAAGCTTTTCACCTTATCTACTTCTATGAAAGGATTTAGGAAAAACTTTCTCCTAGTCGGGCGAAAATGAGATTTTGGTGTGAGTTTGCACTAGGAGTTGGAGGCTACCTTGTTAAAAGATCTGGTTTTCGGTGTTCAAACATTTGATTTGATATTCAAAAATTGACAAAAAATATGCAAGATCATAAAGCTGACCCGATTAGTTGGAATACCCTATTTTTTGGACTAGATGAATGTAAGTCTCTAGGGCTTTTAGAAGAATTTCAATTTCCAATTAGTGTCTGACTCGCACCTTATGATTTGATGTTATTTTTCTCTTTTTCGAGATTCTATGGATCCCGAGACAAAGAGACATTTCTACGTGAGCCAATAAGACCTATAAGTCTTGAAAGAGAAAGTCACACGAGGGGGAAGATTGTACCGCCCGTTCTATTAAAGTGAGGAAATTGACTATCAGGGATAAGACTTTTGGGGAGGTCATAGAGGTTATTCCTCCTCCCAAGTTAATGTGGAAGCACCTATTGAGCAGGTTTCCCTTTAACAAATTACATTGGAGGATCCCTAGTTCACCGCTGTCGAACCCACACCTTTTCCTTTGATAAAATCTATTCCTCTCAAAGAGGTGTTAACTCGGAGATCTGATAAGGGGTGTTCCGTTTATAGTTCGCAGATGTTGGATTATCAGAGTAGGGGCATTTTGCTAGAGAAAGCTATGAAGGATATGGTTTCGGTCGTTTCTCCAGCTAAAGAGTTGGCCGAGATAAATTTTGATGCTTGCCGAGTAGATACATACACGTATTTTTTCTTGGCTTTTTTTTTTAGTATTTTAAGCCTTTCCTTCTATCTCATAAAGGTTATGCAAAGGGCCATGCGACTATATGGTGAGAACTTGGCTTGGAATGAGAAACTTGTTGCAAATACTCAATCCGAGTAGACGTTGAAAGAAAATTTAGAAGCTGTCGAGGATGATCATGCCTTTCAAATGGATCAATTGTGCTTGCAAGTGAAAGAGCTTCAGGAAAAAGTAGATTCGGTGGAGTCGATCAACAAGCAACTCAAAGAGAAGTTGAGCCTTGTTGATCATGCTTGCCAAAAGAAACTGGCCGATCAAAAAGCACAACTGATAAACCATTTAAGAGATCTTCAAAGTGATCTTATTGCTCGCATACAACTAAAGTGCAGTAGACATTTCCCCAGCTAAGATTTCAGCTTCACGGATGATCCTTCCTCACTCATGAATCTTCTTGTCGAAAAGGAGGAGGGTTTCGAGGAAGAAGGGGAAAACCCGGAGGAAAATTGTTGTCTAATGTTCTTTTTCTTCTAAATCATCAATTTTTTTGAAAAAAAAAATATCATATATTTAAATTGAAATACAATTATAAGTACCCATGTCCTTCAACTATTAGAATGGTCCCAAAATTCTATTAAAAAAAAAGAGAGAGAAAAATGAATGGTCCCAGAAAGTAAAATCGACAATGAATTGACAAAAAGATTAGTCTTATAATAATAAATGGTAATAAATAAAAATATAATTTTACTTGTGAGCTGGACCTAACTCCCAACGCTGCGAAGAGATGGGAAATATGTAAAGTGGAAAATGCCACGTTGTTGCTTGTACAATTTTCTCATATGATATTTGATTGAATTGGCTGTATATATCTCAATTATTGAGATGAATTATTAATGCTAAGATCATATCAATCATTATTTTGGACTTTTATTTTAATCCTCTTTTATTGAAAGGTTTATGCATATAATTTGTAGAAGAATGATACAGTCATTTGCATTGCAGCCATTTTAGAAAAAAACAAATTAATTGAGTTTTTTTTTTTTACTCTGAAGGTTATTGGTAACCACAAAAATATTTTGTCACAGGACCACCATTAACATTTTTATATTTATTTTGAAAAAAAGAAAAGAAAAGCCTACTAATATTAACCAAAAATTATCTAATTATCCCCTTCTCTATCAAAATCATAGCCTGTTTTTCTCACTGAATTCAAAAAATTTTATTTTCATTATTTAACTTTAGAGCTACGTCAATACGTCTACTGCAAGCAGCAGCCCAGTTCTTATTGTTTTTTTTTTTTCATTATTGTTCCTATTTGTTTTTTCAATTCTCCTTGATTTTTTTTTAATTTTTTTTACAATTCGTTCTGTAATAATTTTTAAATCAGTATAGATATGAATTTATTCGTTATTTTTAGTTTTATATTCTTTTAATTTTTTTAGTTTGTTTTGCATTTTTATTTCTGATATCAGATTTAGTTTCCTTATGTGTCAATATCTTATTTGTATTGTTGTAGATCTGGGTTATTTGTATTAATTAACTTTGAATGCAGTTTAAATTTTTATTATACAAGTTTGTTCTCCTTAATTTGGAGATTGTTGTCTTCCCTTATGGAAGTTATTGTTCTTATTGAATGGAGGTTGGAAGTCTTTAAATTTAAATTTTTGCTGTGCAAGTTTGTTTTTCTTGATTTGGTGATTGTTGTCTTTCCAAATGGAAGTTATATCTCTGCATTTGTGGAAATTATTGTCTGTTCTTGAATGGAGGATGGTTTAGAATTTTGTTATAAACAATAGATGGATTGCATTTTTTGTTGAAAGCTAACTTGTTTGCAACGTTTACCATTATCCACTGTTTGTTTTTGTTGTATAAGTTCAGATATTTTTTCGGTAACTTCATTAGTTTGTACTTTACATGTGTATTTTTTATATTATTAATGAAAATTTAATTTGCATTCAAAAAATATCTAAATATAATTTTCTATGACCAAAATAGACAAGTATGCACCATATGCAACACTACATGATAAGATCTCCTAAAAATATGATATTATTTAAAAAAGGGTATAAAAATGTTCTTTTTTTTTTTTTTTCTGAAGTACTAAAATTCTCCTATTCTTTATTTTGGACCAAAAATGTCTCTAATGTAACGGAAATTTACACAAAAGTGCTCCTATAAGTTGTTTTCGTCAACTCTAAATTAATGGCATTGGGATGGTATTGACATGTTATTGAGGTAACAATGGTACATGGCAAAACATGCCACATTAGCATCATATTTTGATGAAAGTTACTTACAATGGTATTTTTATACCAATGTTCATCATGTTAGGAGCATTTTTCCTCCAAAATAAAGGATAGGTTAACCGTGAAGTTTCCTCGCTAAGAATAAGATATTTTAAGCATCTAGTAATATTAATTTGATTAATTCAATACCAATAAAGTTTCTTCAAATAGAACAAGATATTCAAGTAACTAATGATGTTATTTTGATTAATTCAACAACAATATAGTTTTTTTTGGATAAAATAAATTTCATTAATTTAAACTTGGTATACAAAAAGGAAAGGTATTCCATATATAAAAGCCAGCATGAGAAATAGAAGTTCTAGAGCCCACGCATTTGCTTGTGTTCATATCCAACAATGAGTGATATTAGTTTTTCTCAGCATCCCTTCATTGCAAAAAAATGCATTTTACCGACGGATTTATGCTTTTTACTAACGGGAAATGACCTTACCAACGTTTTTTTTATTATTATTTTACTGACAGATGCAACGCTCGTAGGTACCAAATTACCGGTTGAGAATTATGTCAATAACTATTACCGATGGATTTATAAAGAACATTCCATCGGTAGTTTTATTTTAAAATCCGTCGAATGTTTTGTCGAGTTGACCGTCTACCGAAAGAAACTTTCATCGGGAAACCGTCGGTAAAATTTAAAGAATAAATTATTAATTTATTTAGTATAAACAGCGATGGATTATCTCGTCGCTAATTTTGTCGGCAAATATATTTAGTGTGAATATCAAAATTATTGGAATAGAAGCGACGGATTTTTCCGTCGGTAAGTTATCGATAACATAAAATTTTACCACCTATTTTTTTTTAATTTTTTGCAAAAATTATATATTTTCTGCTCGCAAATCCCAAATTGATCACACTAAATTCAATAAAAAAGTGAAGATATATATTAATTAATAATTTTAATATACAATAAAAATATATACAAAAAATTATCTAAAATTTGTATAAGTACCGTGTAAATTACAATACTAAAAATAAAAAATCTATTTATATGCTAAATATAAAATTCAATAGTAAATGCTCTTAGAACATTCTGAACAATAATAAAAACTTCAAATTACTAAATCTGTCCCAAGCATGCAACCACTGCATTCATCAACCTTCAATCTAAAATTTGAAACTAGGATGACAATCAACTGTAGAACATCACATGACATCTCAATTTGAAACTTGATGGTGACCTATGAACACGTGCAAAATAGTCAGGCTATTATGCTAATATGTCTTCAATATCTTGCGCAAATTCTAGCTTTATCTACTTTAAGTTTTGGTATCTAAACTACAAAACACAAGAAACACACAGCCGGAACACAATTTAGCTATATAAAAATATAGCATACAAATATCATAAAAAAATAGCCCCAATATATTCTAATATATAATTTTAACTAAAATTTCAAGATAAGCAGAAAACCTTCGGGCGTATTTCTTATATTCTCCACCTTAATAAAGACCATAATGAAATATCACCACACGCCTTATGAATCCTATCATCTTAATCATCAGAATCTAACTTGTCTTCCTCAAAGCCATAGAGAACATCATTGAATAGTTCCAAGTTCACTTAATTTATGATTTTTACAAAATTAAATAATATATGTGGACATACTTTGATTCACATTCACAATACCAATTGTTACTTCTTTCTTATGCCAATAATACTGAGTATCAAATTATTTTTACTATTCTCTTAGCAATGTGGATTTCCTTCAACTTCAAACCACATTACCTAAACATGCAATAAATCATATCAAACTTTAAACAAAAAGTCCATAATGATAGCATCACAAAAGCTTTAGTTCAACTTCTAACACCATTTAAGTAAACTCGAGATCTGTCCAAAACTATAAAAGATGGAAAAAAAGGTGATAATAATTCAAAATGAAAAAAATAGTTAGAAGTTAGATTTGGAGTCGTGGAATCTAAAAATCCGGGAAGGAAAGAAATGGAAATAGAATGGTCAGGTCAGACTAATTATTTGGCTGATACTTTAATTATGATACAAAAATAGTGAACGACAAGTAAATTCCTGCTGCTCGCATCATGAACTTGTGATGTCTTTTTGGTCTATCGTGACTGAAATTGAATGCAAATTATGGTTTAACTTTTAAGAAACAAATATCTAACGCAATCAGTTGCTAGCTGCAACTATCTGATATTTCAAATTTACTATTTGTGGCTAATTAATGGAAGTTAAAGAGATAATAATTGTGGCTTTAGGTTCTTAATTTCATAAATTGGAAAACTCCCATTTTGACTTTGAGTGTGGTTGATTGTTGTTCTTGTAAAGCATAACATGTTCTAGTATTTTGTCTGACAAATTCAAAGAATCTTATTAGATGAATAATAATTGAATACAAATTTGAAAATTGTAATGTGGCATCTTTATGCTCGTGACTTTTTTAACATTGAACTTTGTCACTTACATGCACAACACCATAATTTATATTAAATAAAAGTAGAATCAAAATTAAACAAGTTTTAGAACATTCCTGCCTCATCTTCCACTCATCTTTTTTCTTCTTAATTACTGTTGAATAATATAACATAATTAATTGAGAAATCATACTCGATAGATGAGGACACCTAATCATAATTCTATTTATATTGACTCTGTCCAAGGTGGATCGGTAGCTTAGAGTCTTTAGGCAATAAATAAAATACATATTTATAAAAAATTTCTCGGTAATTTCTTTACTAGCCCACATCAATTTTTTATTTTAAATTCGAGATATTATGATTTTGTTACACTAAAATTTATAACATGAAGATTAATTAATTAAAAACTTTTAAAATTTATTTCTAGAAGTATTGATTTAGGAAAAGCAAGGCAACAAGAATCGGTGCATTTAGGTCATTGCTTACCCAGTAACATGCATTCCCTCAAGAATCTCCACCTTCTTGGGTAATGCTGAAGACCTGTGCAGAAACAAACACACAAGCAAAGTAAATAGAAGGAAGCCTGGTATAAAAAAAATGGACATTGCCAAATTACGTACTTATGTCCACTAGGAACATATCCTAGTTCACCATATAGAGCATGGCCCCAACTTATGCAGGAATTATCAATACCAACAAAATGGTTGCATGTTGCCTGAATCCATGCAGCGTAGATTCCAACCACTGTACATCAAAATAAGAAGGAATAAAAAAAAAAAAGAAATACAACAATAGTCAGCCAAAATTTCAATTTGCATGTTAAAATCAATTAATTAAACTCCTCGCATAAAAATAATGAACTTGATACAATATTAAATGACTATGAATAAAGAAAAATGAAGGAAGTTGCACCAGAGATTGTAAAACAAAGAAAAAAAAGAGAGCAGAATTACTGCACTTTAAGTTTTGAATGCAGGAACACATATTAAAAAATCCTAAATTGCTAATCCATAAAGACTATAAATTTATGATTGGTGCTATATGCACTGATGAGAAGGCAAAGAAGACTTTGGTTCTGGGTAGAGCTTTTAATTCAAAAGCTCATTCCAAAGTCCTAAAAATGGTTTAGTTGCATGCCTCATGAAGGCCTGTGTCAATAGCGGCTACCAACGTTTCATATCCACCAAAGCCCCACCTGAGAATATACATCATGAACAGTTGTTAATCATTGAACCATATTAGATGTAAGCGAGAGGGAAAGAGAGAAGTGCATATTGGAAGAAAGCAAAGGGGGTAAAACTTACATGTAAACATAACCATTTGAATCAACGGCCACTGTAGGCCCATAACAAATTAGTATATGTAACAAATTAGTACAGGGGAATGGGACTGTAAAGAGAAAGAGAGGCTAGTTACCTGCATGGGCCAGAATTCATGTTCAGACTAATAAAGATCAAGACAATCTCAGTAAGATAAAGAAGAATTTCATTCAAATTAAACCCTTTGAACAAATAAGAACTAAGGAATGATGGTAATTAATTTATTGCTAAAGAAATAGAATAATATCAAAGGCAAGATATGCACTGGTCATTTTAATTTCAGAACCTAGATGCCTATTTTCTTATGTATTTTTCCAACCTACATACTACTGCTTGCAAGCTGTCCAAGACCAATGAATATATATAAAGATATAAAATTGCAGCAGCTGTCCTAACATTAACAAATATGAAATTATTAACCACAGAACACTAAACTTTAAAGTTAGTGCAGTTAGATATTCCAGTAAAAATAAATAAATTTTTTTAAAAAATACTTTTGATTCACATTTGAGTTATATTCCAGTAAAAATTACAAGTATTTCATTCTAAGACAAAAGACTTTAAGAGGATATATTCATGCAATAAGTTATGAAATACAGCTAGTTTTGCTTCATAGTTAAACTGCTACAATTTATATTCCCATAAAAAAAATTAGCTAATCCATTGAAGGCAAAGGACATTAAACTGACATATTCTTTCTGCTTGTAAAAAAGAAAAATGCAGAAATGCAGCTCAGTTACTGGGAAAGTTATACCTGGTTAGAGTAGAAGGATAATGGAGAAGAAGAAAAAAATTTAGAATTTTTACTAATCGATCATAAAAGAGAACCTTTTTGGATAGAATTTTACCATTAATGTACTTTTTTTGTGTGCCTTCTGACTATGAGGTATGCATTTTGTTTAGGCCTCATTATGTCTTAAACAGAATTGTTAGACACCATCAGTAGAAATTTGGTGTCAGCCAATCCAATTTTCATTCTGTGATTTTGTTAAAAATCATGATTTCTATGCTAGCTAATGAAAATTTACAGAGCAACTGGATTTGACCATTCTTCTAAGAAGTTGTCTTAGCCCATAAAGTTGCAAAACTATCAAAGGAATTCAGGTCTTAGCTTACATGAAAACTGGGTGCAGATGAGAAAATGACAAAAGACTCTAAACTTTCCTGGTGCCTTACTTTTCAAATGTCCAATTAGCGAAACTGTTATGTGCAAATCCTCATGCTGTCTCGCACTTGCATTTCTGCATATTCTATTTGGAACCATGGTGGTTTTAATAAACATTGCCAGTAATATATTCAGATGCTTAAACATAATGTTTTCCCTATGATTTTGGTTGTTTAATATAGTCAGTTTAATTTGCAGTGGTTTTACAATAGATATTCTTTTCCCCTTTATACAACTAAGCACACACTTGTAATGCATTGGTTTCTGTCCAATTTCTCTTATAATGGGGAAGCATCTCTGTGTTTGTTTGTCTATTTATATATGTATTTATTGTGAAAATGCAAATACTGAAATTTGCACCAAATTTTAGGTCATAGCAGAAGACTTTCTGAAGAAGAGATTGGCAATTTGGAGGAGTTGTTCAAAATGATAGATACTGACAACAGTGGGATAATAACTTTTGATGAATTAAAAGAATGCTTAAGGCACGTAGGCTCTAAACTTATGAAGTCTGAGATAAAGGATCTAATGGATGCAGTAAGTACAACTAATTCCAGCCAACAGTAATCAGCTTTAGGTTCTCTTTTGCTTACCTCATTTAACAGGAAATGGATGTTTCTGATGTTTAGGTTCTCTATGCTTACCTTAGCTTTCTCTTTCTTTGACAAAGATGGTAGTGGTTACATAACCATTGATGAGCTTCAACAAGCCTGCAAAGAGTTTGGTTTAAGTGAGCTCTACCTTGATTCAATGAAATAAAAGTGAGAAATTGAACAAGTTAAATAAATAATAAAAAGTACCTTCCTTGTCCTGGATCTTGGCCTTGACATTGTCGATAGTATCACTGCTCTCAACCTCAAGAATTATAGTCTTCCCAGTTAGGATTTTAACGAATACCTGCATCTTTACTCTCCCTTCGATTCAGCTATGTGCCCAAAGCAAAGAACTTTAGGTTTGTCATCATCAGAATTTAATAGTAAGGGTTGAAGGAGTTATAGCTCAAGCAAGTTTCACACTGGCAATGTTCGCATCAGATAAACAAACAGAGAAATGATTTCCCTTAACCTATCTCATAACCCAAATTGATTTAGTAAACAAAGATATGAAGAATGAAAGACCCTTTTTTTCTCAACAACCAAACACAGATGAAAAAAAAAACGAAAAAATAAGACAAAGCAATTCTTACCCATTAAAATGAAGCTCAAGGTACAATAGAGATAAGAGAAATTGGTCCCCCTTTCTAACTTTTTTTTTTAGTGAGAAATGTCTTCACAGCAAGTTGTATCGAAGCTATCGAGAGTGAAGCGAGGAAAAAAAGTCTGTCGATGGAAAGCAGTGTCGGTAAGGAGTCTAAATCAAGTGAAACCCATTGTTAGGGCAGAGGAAGTTCTGTTAGAAAAAAAAAAAATATATATATATATATAATAATAATAAAAAAATAAAGCAAATGAGCAAATGGATTTTTTTAAAAAGAGTGTTTTTCTTTTATTTTTTAGTAGTGCCGGTTTGTCCTGCTTTTTTTTAGGGATTAGAAATTAATAATTTTTAGAATTAGTTTTTATTTCCTGCAAATAATATGGATTAAATTAAAAATTAATGACCATATAAAAAATTAATTTTTATTAGTATATTTTTAAGGATCAAAAAACTGATTGATTCATAGACTGTGGTTTTTAATAAGCCTTTTTCTTATAGTAAATTTTAAGTTAACAATAAAATTTTATTTAATTTTATACTATAAATTATTATGGATTAACCCTTTAAGGTAGCATGAGTTGCTTTATATACTGATTGAGTTGAATTTAAATAATAAAAAATATAATTCTTATGGATCCGATTTGTATATCATATCAAAATATAATAAAATTTTATTTAAATGTTCATTAAAAAATTTTTTTTGTATATATAATTAAAATGTATGCGTATGACTAAACTATATTAATTATTTAAATAAAAAATTATATATAATTAAAATGAAAACATATCTAGTCTAGGGTTTATTTAAACAAAAATGATATTTTATTAAAAAATTAAAAATTAAATTTCATATATTTATTTTGTATTAATAAATCCAATAGCGACGAATTACCGATCGAGAAAACATCGCAAAATGCTTGGCCAAATTATGCTGCCATTATTCATCAATGGACCAGAAGTACCGTCACTAACATGTTGCAAACACATTTAAAATAAAATTTTATATTACCGATGGAAATTTTATATTACTGACGAAAATTTCGTCATTACATAGCTAAAATGTTTGATACCTTTGCCGATGTAGTTTCCGTCGCTCCAAAATGGTACCGCTACTTCCCTCTAATTTTACCAACCATTTTTCATTTTTATCGCTAAAAATATCGCAATTCTACAACTTTTTCATTTTTACTGTTGTCTTTGTTGTTCCATAGCTAATCCATCAATATTATCTTGTTTTTAGTGATGGATTATGCATTCGTCAGTAAAATCAATTTTTTTTCTAGTGCTTTGTAATCTTGAACTATCAACCTAAATTTGGAACAATCCATATCCTTATAGAGTTAGGTCAACACCTTGAACATCCATAAATATAATATCTTGAGAATGTAAGTTAATGTCTATCCACACAAGAGAAGCCTAAAAAATAAGAGCTTCCATCGTTTTAAAACAATATAGACCTAGAGCAAAAACTTTATATGACATTGAAAAAATTACCGGCATGGGACTTGATAATCACTCTAAAATAGGAAAAAAAAGTTTCCTTTTAAACAAGTCCTCATAACAAATGCATACCAACCTGTATTTGGAGAACATAGCCATCTACTCTCTCCCATAAAAAAAATGTTATTACAAAAGGATGGTTCAATGAATTTGCATGTTGTAGGCACTTGAAGTCAAGGTTCCTTTATTCGAAAGAATATCTAATGATGAAACTTTTTCTTTGATAAAGAGATTTTAAGGAATTGAGAATGTTTGGACCCAAAAAGAGCTTTTAAAAAGCCTTTAAACCTCTACTTTAAGGTCTTGTTCATCTAATGAGTGAAGCACCTTGTTCCAATTAATGAAACAAGGTAATTTTCACTACAGGACTTTACATGGCCATGTAACATTAGTGAACACTCATGTAAATACCCAATTCCCAAAACACATTGTGTTAATTAAATGCAAACATGCGTGTTTTGGGAGTTGAGGTTTCATACCCATGGAAAGTTCAAAGGGATTACAACCAAAAGATTTTAGGTTAGATTTAAGGGATAACAATACTCCTTCTAGGCTTTTTTTTTCTCTAAAAATTAACTTTTTCATTCTTTTTTGAATTTTCTCACTAAAAAAACACAAAATTATTAACTCCTAATTTTTTTTTTGCTCAAACAATCTTGATCATGAAGTTTTTACACTCAATAAGGAAATTAAAAAATGAATTGTATATTTATAAAAGGGTTCCTCTTCTCATGTTCTCTTATTTGGGTGGTTCATCCACTCATTCATTGAGTAGGGTGAACCATTTACATTTTATTTATTTTAATGCATGTGTTTCTCTTTTTTTTTTTATGTATTCAAGTTTTATAAATGCCATCTATGCATTTAATAATTCACTTGGAATATATGTAGACAATGAATGTTAGGATGAATTGTATGTAATATCTTGACACTGATGAGCCTGAAAGGTAAACTAGAGATTAGTCTTGAGTATGGGAATTAAAGTATTGGTTAGTAGGAAAAGGACTAAATTGAAAGAAATTAAAAGTTCAAAAAAGACTTAATTACAAAAAATAAATAGTTAGATGGCTGAAAAGAGAAATTCCATGATTAGTGGTAAGCATGCAAATATTAAACATGGATTATATTAAAAACAGAAGGAGGTTAATTATAAGTGAGTTAAATGTGTTGTGCTAAGGAAATGAAGGTACACACACACACACAGACACACACACTCTTCTCCTCTCATAGTTTTGATTCATCAAGTTCTATCCATGTATGTGCATTAAAAATTAAGTTTAGCAAGATTCTGAGTTTGAATGAAGGATTTAGGAAGGAAGGAAGAAATAACATAGCATGAAGTGGGAAGTTGATAGTTAATTGAACTAATTGATTCAAGTAAGTGTTGTTGTTTATCATTTACAAGTTCATACATCATATGCAAGGAAAAATAAGAAATTTCATACATCTAAAAGGATGATCTTGCCACTAACACCGAAAGCCTAGTTAAAATAGTAGGAAAATACCTTTTAGCTTAATAAAGCTTTTGAATAGTTGATTGCAAACCATAGTATCTAAGGTAGAATACCACCAACCATGTACATAGGTGTGACAAGCGTATAGCCTCATATGCCCTCTCTTTAATTTGATTCCTTTCTAGTGAAAAAGGAGAAGAGAGAGACATTGAGGAATGTTTAGGCAGAAAGACCATTTTTTCTTTTGATCGAAACCCACTTTAAGGGTTAACCTGATAGAGATCTCCTACTCGGATGATTTGTAGCTTAATAATGGTCAGGGGATTCAATTCTATTCATTGAGTTTTGAGCCTTAAAAAGGTATAAGATAACATCTTGGGATAATCCTATTCTATTGTTGGCACTCGACCATAATTTGCATCTTTTTGGGCACCATAAGGTAGATAAAAAGGAGTCAGCATCCAATAAGATATTGGAAAATAGTGTTCCAACTTTATGAGGTCAAAACTAAAAAGGATTGGAACCTTACTCTTATTTATACCTTTGATTAGTGCAAATATAATTGGGCTTTCAGATTAATTATTTTATCACTTTTCTCACATTGATAATCATAAAAATAAACTCAATCACGATCAGGAAGTAGTAAAACATAATATATAAAGTAGTAAAGTAATGACACAAACATTATCCACTAAGTAATGAATAAACACACATAAAAGAGGTGATTCATTTGTGATCTTATTTTGGTGGGAACATTGGTTCTCGCATGTATATTTACAAAAAAAAAAGCTTTTTATTGTGTATTTTGAATAAAAATAGGATGAACGATCGCTACTTTATTAAGAAAATTTTCATATCAGTTAATTATCTACAAATTCATTTAGATTGTTTACAAAAAGCTAGCTATTTACATGTGATTTTTATGGTATAAAATAGAGTATTGGTCTAGATCTATCGATAAAAATTCAAGGTAATTAATATAAATATTTTTGTGTGACTTTTGCTTTTAGCAATAAAAAATTTCTTTTTTATTACATCACTAGAATAATGAATAATAAAAAATAATTAATTACACATGTATATATAAAGATATCTAAAATGTTTGATAGATTCACTATGCTACGTCTGCCAAGCTGCACTCATAAACACAAGTTAATGCATAAAGTGATAAAATAAAGTACATAAAATAAACGAATAAAATAAATGAAGTAAATAAATAAATGAAAACATAAATGGTAAGTTGATGATGATGATATATATATATATAAGGTGATATCATAAGGAACAATAATAAAATAAACACACACACACACACACACACATATATATATATATTAGAAAAAAATAATATTAGCCTATGACTTAGTGAGTCACAGGTATCATCCGGGTGTAACTTATAACAATTGAGTCAAAATCACACTGGAATGGCTTATTTTTTGTAGATCCTTATCAAAATTAGAGTTTTAAGCCCTAAAAAAATGAAAACAAAATAAAAATTTTTAAAATATTTTAAACAAGTAGATCTTCACTATATTTATAAAGGAAATAACTTAAACATGTTAAAAATTACATTTTTAATATATAAAAGAGGCAATATCATCTTATTATATAATAAATATACTGGTTTTAATTAAATCACAAAGAAACTGTTCAAAATAAGGATTAAATCCACAAGTTCAAGAGCAAAAGTAAGTATAGAACAAGTTCAAGAGTGAAAGTATAGATTTAATTTAAATAGAAATCAGAATAGGAGTATAAAGGCATTATTATATTACTTTTAATGATTTTCTTAAAATAACAACAAAATCCTAGCATTCTTGGGACTCTCTTTTGTAGTTTTATAGGAAAATATTTTAAGAAAAGTGAAAGATGAAGAGTAGATCTAAGAAAAGAGATGGAAAATGAAGAAGGAAACTAAAAAAACTCACTTTTTTTTCTTTCCTTCTTTTCTTTCTCTTTTCTCTCTCATTTTCCTTTTTTTTGCTCTAAATGGCTACCCCAATTTTCGCTAACCGACTTAAAGTAAAAAATCTAAGTTTTTATAGCCAAATGGTGAGTTATGGCTTGGACTTTATCCTAACTCCATTTTGTGAATTTTCAACTTCCTGGATAATTTTTTGAGGGCAAAAATTTTAAAAATATCTTCAAAAAACGTTCATAAAGCACAAAGAGATACCTTAACTTCGAGTTCTTTGCATGTTAAGAGAAAAAGGTCATGCTCATTAAACAACTTCGTTAAAAGCCAACTCATGATCTAGTATCTACATTTGCCCTTAACTTTGGAGAGGCTAGGGTACTTAATGCATAGGTGAACCTCGGTTCAAAGTAAGAGGAAGAAATACTTACCTGAGGAGACAATCTCCTAATTACTTCTTAAGAAGGCTTATAGTAGTGGTGGATGGACTGATTGGTGCTAGCTTATCGATGATGGCAGAAAAGTGCAATCTCTATTTGCCTTTTAAAAGGTTTTGTTTGTCGGTGGTGGATAGAGTAGTCAATGCCAACTTATTGGCATTTCATGACTCCGGTTGTGGAATCTTTAATTTTAGTGACCTTTAAATAGACTTAGTGCTCTTAAGAGATTTTGAAGGGTGGATATCAAGGTCTTAAAGTTGATGTGGACATTAAGGTCCTAAAGTTGAGATAAACATCAGGGTCTTGTAAAAAGAACTTTTGGTAGTCGTGAAATTTTTTTTCAATCTGGAGATTTTTTGTAATAATTTCTTATGTGTTGGGGCTACTTAAAACTAAAGCTATTTGCATGGTCGTATGCCTTGCAATGAAATGAGTGTCATTGTAATGAGTTATCATGAGGTTGCCTTGATCTATGCAAAGATGAAATGGATATCCTTTTTATGTATTTGCATAATTTATGGAGACTTTATCGTACTGCTTAGGATTTCTATCTTGATCTAATTGTCAAATATTTGTAGTGTTTAAACACAGTTGTTCAAGTAAATCATCTTGCCCCCTGTACTCAGCAAGCCTTCAAAATTCTAGGGGCTTAAGAATATGCTTTTTAGTGTGAGATTACCTTAAAAAATTTTCATGCGTGGATTACATGTGACGTATTGGCTTAATATTTTCATGAATATTTTCCATATCAATTTGCATTTTAACCTTGCACAAAAGACACACGACAAAAAAATATGCATGGAAAATTATGCATGTGCCATGCATGCGACATGCAAAAATAAATATCACCGACTATGTGGCTCATAATATGTTCAAGGGTGTGACTTGTCTATACCCCTTTAAAACTATATTTTCAAGTGTTTTAAGTCTTGAAAAATTTTTTTTGTAATGTCCTCACAATCTAGATCATCTTAATAGTATTTCTCGAGAGTGAATAGTGACACCAAGGTGAATAGACCATTTAGGAACCATGAAAATTTTCTTCACCATTGAAAAGTAAAATTCATGAAGAGTATGATTGTATAATTTGAGATGAAATTGAGGTCAAATAAGTCCTTAAAAGGCACAGTGAAAAATTTACCCAGATCATATTAGGGTTTACCAAACTTTGATAGGCTAGAAAAAAATATTGTGGAACTAATAAAATTATTTCGATTATATGGAACAACTAGAAATTATCCCAATTAATATTTGAAAGTAACAAATAAATTTTTAGACAATTTTGAATTTTTAAATTTCGGATCGGTAAATTTTAATCCCAGACTTAGGTGTATACCGAAGTAAAGCTAGTCTACAAGGTCGATCATAATAGAAAAGGTGGCCACCAGTGTCAAGTAACACCTTTAGGAAAAAACTTAAAGGTTCAGCAGCTCAATCCTAGGCTTCATCTCAATCACAGACCTAGTGCCAGAAGTTTACAATTAGAGACAGTGTCCTAATATCTTCAGTAGCTAGCACACCTAAAGGTATAGGTAGAAGGAATATCCCCACTTGTGAGCATTATGGAAAAAAAAATATTCAAGTGAGTGCTTGAGACTTATAGGAGCATGTTATAAATGTAAGTCCAAAGATCACATTTAAAAGGATTGTCTATGGGCTCAACCAAAACCTACACCAGTGCCTTAGCTAGACAGATCAAGCACACCAATACCACATGATAGAGGTAGGGGTGCTACTAATGGAGCTTTAACATTTAGGAGTGCAACTCAGATTCAGTAGGGTACTAAAGGACAACCTTTAGCTCGCACTTATGTAATCAGAGCTAGGGAAGAGCAGGATGCACCTGACATCATTATGGGTAAATTTTTACTTCTTGGTGAATATTTTTATGCTTTAATTGATCTAGGATCCACTCACTCATACATTAGCACAACAATAACATAGGGAAAGGGGTTAGATATTTCACAGCTAGATCAAGATATCTTAGTGAATAATCCTTTAAGGTATAATGTAGCAGTGACTACAATTTAGAAAAATTGCCCTATTCAAATATAACATTATACTTTCCCTACACACTTAATAGAACTTCCATTCTATGATTTTGATATAATCCTAGGTATGGACTAATTGCATAAACATGGGGTTACTATAGATTGTCGACTTAAATGGATCACTTAAGAAACCCCATAGGGTTATGATATTACTGTTATAGGTGAGAGATTAGATTTTCTCTTTACTGTCATATCAGCTACTGTTGCAAAATGATTGATTAGAAAAGGTTATAAGGCTTACCTAAGTAGTGTGCTAGAAGTCAAAAGAAAGAACCTCAAATTAGTGACATTCCCATAGTACATGACTTTCTAAATGTTTTCCCTAATGAGTTGCTAGAATTGCCACCTGATAAGGAGGTTAAGTTCACTATAGATGTTATGCTGGGTATAGCACCTATTTCCATTGCTCCTTACAGAATGGCACCAGTAGAACTCAAAGAGCTTAAAATACAACTGCAAGAATTGCTTGATAAGGATTTTATCTTCCCTAGTGTGTCACCTTAGGGAGCACCTATGTTGTTTATTAAAAAGAAAGATTGATCGCTCTAGTTGTGCATTGACTATAGAGAGTCTAACAAAATTACCATAAAGAACAAATGTCCATTACCTAGAATTGATGACTTATTTGATTAGTTGAAAGGAGCAAGGGTGTTCTTAAAAATTAACTTGAGATTGGGATATCACCAACTTAAAGTAAGGGAAATGAACATACAAAAATCTACTTTTTGCACCAGATATGAGCATTATGAGTTTCTAATCATGCCTTTTAGACTCACTAATGTGCCCGTAGCCTCTATGGATTTAATAAACCGCATCTTCCATCCTTACTTGGATCAATTTATGGTCATATTCATTGATGATATCTTGGTTTATTCTAAGAAACCAGAAGAACATGACAAGTAACTCTGAATTATATTGCAAACTTTGAGGGAAAAAATTATAAGTCAAGTTCAGCAAATGTGAAATTTGAATTAATAAAGTTTCATTCCTTAGCCATATGGTTACTGCAAAAGGCATTAAGGTTGATCCCAAAAAGGTAGTAGTTATTCTAGAATAGCAAACACCTAAGAATATTACAGAAGTTAGAAGTTTCCTTGGCTTAGTATGCTGTTATAAAAGATTTGACAAGGGGTTTTCTTTAATAGCAACTCCATTTACTAAATTACTCTAGAAGAATATAAGATTTGAGTGGATAGAGAAATATCAAGAAAGTTTTGAAAAGCTTGGAGGGTTATTGATAGAAGCACAGATTATAACACAAGCAAAATCAGGAAAAGACTTTATAATCTACAATGATACATCTCGAAATGGTTTCAGTTGTGTGCTTATACAGGAAGGAAAGGTAATTACCTATGCTTTATGGTAGTTGAAAACTCATGAAAAGAACTACCCCGCCCACGATTTGGAGTTAGTAGCCATTGTGTTTTAACTAAAAATATAGATGTATTATTTATATGGCAAAAAATTATACATTTATACAGATCATAAAAGTTTGAAATACTTGCCTACCTGAAAAAAACTCAACTTAAGACAAAGGCGATGGTTAGTCTTTGTCTCTAGGTTACCTTTCACTAGGAGGCAGCATAACTCTATCTAGGTGATTGTTGATAGATTGATGAAGTATGCTCATTTCCTACCTATGAGAGCTAATCACCTATTGGCAAGGCTAGTAGAAATATACATCAATGGGATTGTCAGTCTTTATAGAGTTCATTCCTCCATTATATCAGACAAAGATCCCCGCTTTACTATAAGATTTTGGAAAAAGTTGTAAAATTTAGTGGGCATTAAACTTCATTTTAGTACTGCCTTCCATCCATAAATAGGTGGACAATCAAAAAAAGTTATACAAGTACATGAAGATATGTTGAGAAGTTATTTGGTAGGAGTTGAGAAAGGTATCTTTCATTAGCTGAATTTGCCTACAACAACAACATCAAACCATTACAAAGATGCATGATATGAAGGTTTGTATGGAAAGAAATGCAGAACACCACTGTATTGGATAAAACTCAATGAGAATAAGTTTATGGGACCAAACTTGATAAAGAAAATTGAAAAGAAAGTGCAAACAATCAAAGATAATCTGAAAGCTACTTCTGATAGATAGAAATCATATACAGATTTAAAGAGAAATGGCATATAATTTGAGGTGGGTGAAATTTTTTTTGAAGCTATCTCCTTAGAAGAAGATTTTAAAATTTGGTAAAAAAGGTAGAATAAGTCCTAGATTTATTGGTCTATATGAAATAGTGCAACGTGTGGTACCAGTAGCCTATAGATTTAAGTTTCCACCTAAACTTGAAAGGATTCATGATGTGTTTCATGTCTTGATGCTAAGACAATATAGGTTCGATCTAGCACATGTTATCAACCCAAAAAAAGTGCAGTTGATGCCCGATTTGTCATATGATGAGAAACCTATCAGAATTTTTAGAAGCCAAAAGAAGTGTTGAAATCACAATATACCTAGTTGTTTAGTATAACTAAATTTTGAGGATAAAATTTATAATTAGCAAGTGATAAATTTAATGTGCTCACAATAGGGGTTGTCTAAATAGTTCTTTTAAAGGGTAAATAGTGACACCAGGTGACATCGTGGGTGAATAGTACCACCCAAGACACATGAAAATTTTTCTTCATCACTAGAAAGTATAATTTATGATGAGTCCAATGATATAATTTGAGATAAAATTGAGATCAAATAGACTCTCAAAAGGTACAATGAAAAATTTACCCGAACTGTATTATGGTTGACCAAACTTTGACCTGCTACAAAAAAATTATTTTGGACCTCATAAAATTATTTTGATTATATGGGATCACTAGAAATAATCCAAATTGATATTTGAAAGTTAAAAAAATTTAGACAATGAATTTTTGAATTTTTAACCTGTAAATTTTACCTCAAAACTTAGATGTATACTGAAATGAAGTTGGATTGATCCAAAATTTTAAATACATTTTAGTCAATATTTTTACATATTTATAGACCTATTTTGGAGGTGATTTGATTAATAAAACTTATAGCCAATGAGAGAATGAAAAATGGCTTAATTTAAGCCCTTGGATTGAATAGTGCTTGATTTAATCCTAGCGCTCCATTTAGGGTATATAAAGACAAAAGAAAGATGTAGAAATTTCTTGAAAAATCAGGCAAACTTCAACATCTTCTTCCTCCTCTTCCTTGTCCGAACCACACACCACCATTTCTCCTCCATTTTTCTTCCTTCTAACTTTAAATTTCCACCAAATTCTTACCCTTAATTTCATCTAGATTAAGAATTTATCATCCTCTCAATATTAGATAAGGAATCATAGCAAAAATAAGCTTGCAAAGTGAAAGCATTTAATGTTAGAATTTAATTCAAGTAGGTGAAATTATATATTTTAGTTAGATTTAATTAGGGAATTAGGTAGTTTATCATTTTTATGTGATTTTGGATGATAAATTAAAGAAAAAGACATGGTTATTACATACATAAAATTTGGCCTTGGTGAAGAGCAAGAAGAATAAAATGAGTAAAGGAAGGAAAAAGGAAAAAAAAGGAAAATTGAAGAGGTAAAGGAGAATTAAGGTATGCAGATATCTAAACTAGCTTATTTCATAAAATTAAGGTGATATAACTTAGGGTTCTTGCATGTAAAATGTGTATAAATTCAAATTAATGGTAAATAAGTGAAATTGAATGATAACTAATGAAATTGGTAAAGCTAAATGCATTAAAATATTATTAAACATAGAAAGATATAATTTTAACCTATCATATAATTATATAATCTTATGATTGTGAGTGGAATTGAATTGAATAAATGTTAGAATTATGTAATTTATACTTGGAAAACATGTTTAATTTGGAATGATATATGTGAATTAAATAAATTAATATGGGTAAAGTTTCATTATGGCCGAACGGAAGTAAGGTAGGTAATGATGAAGTAAATTCTAATTATGATGAACCAATGATAGATGTAAATGATTCAAGCCTTGAAAATATGATAAGAACAATTTATGGCATGAAAAAAAAATTTATTATTATGAACATAAGGTGGCCGAATGGTGATAGGTACCGTATTGACATAATCATGATGATTTTGATGCATGAAAGTGATGTGAAATGGTAAATTGATGGAAATGATGTATATTGTATGAAATTTAATTGTTACATAATGTGAAAATATGAGAAAATGTGAAAACAATATATACTTTTGTCTTGATATTTCGAAAATGGTTTTACTCTTAACGTCTAAAAGTGAAACCAGAAGCATAAGATATAATTGGCTAGCCATAGGGACATCCATCGCGATAGCGAGTCATGACAACTCTTAAAAGTGGACCAAAGACAGATCCACACTATAAATATGAGAAAAAGTTAAAAAAAGAAAGAGAAAAATGAGAATTTATGTAGCTTTAGACCTGTGGAGTCCATATTCCATATATCTAGTTCGAGGATTTTATTTCAACTGAAAACTATTTGGGCCGAAACTAATACTAAAATGATGTAAAATTTAAGAAATCGGTAAATATCAAGTAAAGAAAGAAAAATAAGAGATACAATGGAAAGAATATAATAAAATGTGAATTCAAGGGTAAAATGGTAAAAATATAGTGTAAAATATAATTTAAAAATTAAAATGAGATAATGTATTAAATTTGGTATGAAAAGGGTAAAATTTTAAACAAGTGAAAAATTATGAAATGTTGGTTAATCTATTTTTTTAATAGTTTGTAATTAAAGGTAGAATAGTAATTTCTTCTTTTTTTTTTATTTGTATACCTATAAATATATCCTTGTATTGTTGTTTTAGTGTAACTTTGAGATAATAAAAAATCTTGAGTTTCACAAATCTGCATGGTATCAGAGCCACTGCCGTTTCGAAGGTCGAGTTAACTCCCTTTCGCAGTTGGTTATTTTTTCGATAACCTTTTTCTTTTCTGGCGAGTCTAGAAGGCCGTGTTTCAGCCCTTCTCTTTTGACACCATCCCCATAGGAAGATAGATTGGGTCAAGTTTGGCCGGTACCTAGATTTTCGATGCCATCAAAAGCCGCACGTGAATACACGCGCTGCCCTTCACTTTCTGCCCTTTCTCCATGCGCCGGCGAGTGAGGCATGTGGCTCCACCTCTGGCCAATTTTTTGCTGCCATTTTTCTTCCGATCTGCTCGTCGCCCTTTTCCGCCTCTGACCTACTACTCTCCGATGACTTCCGACTTCCTTGGTTTTTGGGTCACACGTGAACAGGTTCTGTTTTTTTTGGGTTATTTTTCCTGCTGTTTTCTGATCCTTTTTGGGCTTTTTCATTATGGCAAATATTAAGGATGATCATAAGGAAATTGAAAAACATTATCCCATTAATGACAGTCCTTATTCTCAAATTAGTCAAGTCAAACTTGAGGGGAGCAGTACTTATTTAGCCTGGACTAGATCATGTTTATTATCGATCAAGGCTAGAAGGTTACAGGCTTATATTGACGGAAGTAAAAAATTGTCATCTATCATCGATCCTAATTTTAATCAATGGGACTCAGATAACTCACTGGTTATGTCTTGGCTCCTGAATTCTATGCATCCTAAAATTTTTAGACAGTATTTATTGCTTGACACTACAGAGAAGATATGAAAAGCTGCAAAAATTACTTATTCTTGAATGAAAAATGATGCTCGTATCTTTGAGCTCAGGAACAAAGTTCATGGTACAAAATAAGGTGAGCTTACTGTTTCAAATTATTTCTTTGAGTTGGGTAGTTTATGGCAGGAACTGGATTATTATCAGGATTTTCAAGCAAAATGTGTTGATGATGCGGTGCTAATTCAAAAGATGATTGAAAAGGAAAGGGTTTATGATTTTTTGGCTGGTTTAAATCCTAAATTTGATCATGTGCGAGTTCAAGTTATTGGCAGAACTCCTTTTCCTTCACTTGAGAAGGCACATTCTTTAATCCAGCAGGAAGAGACTAAAAGAAGTGCTATGCTTTATACTGCACCTATTGACAAGTCAGGTTTGACTGTCCATACCTCTCTTATAGGGATGATCACCGAGGCGGGGATTCCCCGGCCCCGACGGGGACCCGCCCCGTTTGGGGCGGGGAATCCCGAATTCTCCCCCCGCAGGGACGGGGACGGGGGAGAAAAAATCCCCGTCCTAGAATCGGGGACGGGGACGGGGAACAGGGTATCCGCCCCGCGGGGATCCCCGCCCCGAAAAATATATATTTTTAATTTTAAAATATAATATTTTATAAATAATTAAAATATAACTTAATTTTATAATTATTAATTTTTAAATTATATTTAATTTTAAATTTTATGAATGATTAAAATTTATATTAATTTAAATTATTATTAATTTTAAATTTTTTATTTATTAAATATTATATTTTAATTTTAATTATTTATAAAATATTATATTTAAAAAAAAAGAATTCGGGGGATGGGGATCCCCGCGGGGGACGGGGATCCCCGCGGGGCGGGGGACGGGGGGATTTCCTCCCCGTTTTGGGGGCGGGGACGGGGACGGAAAATCCCCGAAGTGCATGGGGCGGGGAGTGGGGACTCCTTCCCCACCCCCGCCCCGCCCCGTGAGCATCCCTACTCTCTTAAG
Organism: Excoecaria agallocha; assembly: GCA_037975025.1. Taxonomy (NCBI): domain Eukaryota; kingdom Viridiplantae; phylum Streptophyta; class Magnoliopsida; order Malpighiales; family Euphorbiaceae; genus Excoecaria; species Excoecaria agallocha. The sequence continues at coordinate 70,855,615 of CM075809.1, read as the reverse complement.
CAACCAAAAGGTATTCTTTCTGATAAAGATCATTTGCACTGTGATTACTGTGGTAAGCCAAGGCACACTAAAGAGACTTGTTGGAAATTGCACGGGAGACCTAGTAGGGGCCGTGAGGGAAAATGAGTTAATCAAACAAGGTCTCAAGCACATGTGTTAGAAATAGTAGAATCATCTAAGGAGTTAGCTTCAGTTGAGAGTCTCTCTTCTGATAAGATTTTGCATTTCAGGCATCTTCTGTCTCAGCTTACTCCTTCATCCAGTGCTACCTCTAATTTGGTCAAGTCATGTACTATTTTTTCTCATCATAACTCATGGATTATTAATTCTATTTCAAATAGACATATGACAGGCATTTTTAAAGGCTTTATTAACTACTCTCCTTATTTAAAAAGGGATAGTGTCAGGGTCGCTGACGGGTCTTTAACCCTTATTTTTGGGACAGGCTCTGTTGTTTGTTCTCCTAATATTAAATTATCTTCTATTATTCATGTTATTTAATTCCCTGTCAATCTTTTATCTGTTAGTGTTATCACTAAAACTCTTAACTGTAAGGTTGAATTTTTTTTCTGATTTTTGTATCTTTCAGGATCTTCAAACAGGGAAGAGGATTGGCAGTGGTAGAGAGCATAATGGCTTATATATGCTGGAAGACAGTTAAGATTTGGCTTTTTTGAAGGGTATCAGGATGTCAACCAGGAGATCATTCAGTGGCATAGACGATTAGGGCATCCATCATTTTTTGTTTTAGAAAAACTATATCCTAGTTTATTTGCTAGAACTCAGTTTGATTCTTTATCTTGTGATACTTGTGAGTATGCTAAACATACTAAAAACTCTTATCCTTTGAGTGATAATAAAGCCAGTGAGCCATTTATGATTGTTCATTCTGATGTTTGGGGACTTACACAAATTGCCTTTTTGTTTGGAAATCGATGGTTTATTACTTTCATTGATTGTTGCACTAGAATGACTTGGGTGTATTTGATTAAGGCAAAGAGTGATGTTTTCTCCTGTTTTCAATTTTTTCATAAAATGGTTCATACCCAATTTGATGCTAAAATAAAAGTTTTGCGGTCTGATAATGGGACAAAATATATGGATAGTAGGTTTGGTACTTATTTAGAGTCTTATAGGATTATTCACCAAACTAGTTGTCCTTATACTAGTGCTCAAAATGGTATAGCCGAAAGAAAAAATAGGCATTTGTTAGAAGTTGCTAGATTTATTATGTTTACTATGCATGTTCCAAAGTCATATTGGGGTGATGCTATACTAGCGGCTGCCTATCTTATTAATCGAATGCCTCTCAAAGCTCTTAATTTTAGGACTCCTATAGATGCTTTAACCGGGAAAACTGGCTATACTTTTCCACCAAAGATTTTTGGATGTGTTTGTTTTGTTCATACTAGGAATGTTGGAAAATTAGATCCGAGAGCATTGAGATGTATGTTCATTAGATATTCTCCAACTCAAAAGGGATATAAGTGTTATTATCCTCTATCTGGGAAATTCTTTGTGAGTATGGATGTTACCTTTCGAGAGTCTGAACCTTATTTTGGCACTATAAAATCACCTCTTCAGGGGGAGGATAGTGAAGAAGTGGTGATGAATGTACCCATGCTATCTCATGATCTAGTTCAAAGGGAAAATGAAGAGATTAGAATGATGCTACAATTAGCGGATAGATCCATAAAGAGACCTAAGGGAATCATAAAAGATTTGTTAGTAAAGATAGAGAATTTCATATTCTTGGTTGATTTTATAGTAATGGATATGTAAGAGGATAGAAAGGTGCCTTTGATAGTGGGAAGACCATTTTTGAACACAACAAGGGTGTTGATTGATGTTCATGGGCAAATGGTCACTTTAAAGTTTAATACGGAGGAGATGGTATTCAATGTGAATAAAGTAATGAAGTATCCCTTATATGACTTTGAAGAGTCAATGTCCTTTATAGATAATGTTCAAGAATGCATAGATTAAAAGCAAGAGAAAATTCTTTTAAATGATGAGCTTCAAGATTGTTTAATGCATCCAAAGAAAAAGGAGAAAGTGGAAGAAAGAGAAGAGGAGTTGATTGACGAGCTAAAAAAAGAGCATAATAATGAAAGAGATATGGAGGATGAACTATCCCCTCCTAAATGAGAAAATTATGAACTTAAAACTCTTTATTCTTATTTAAAATATATGTTTTTAGACAATAATGCAAAATCAGTAATTATTTCTTCATCGTTGACAAGTTTGAAAGAAAATATGTTTATAGAAGTACTAAATAAGTATAAAGGAGCAATTAGTTGGGAGACATCTGATTTGAAGGAAATCAACCCCAGTTATTTTACATATTAGATATCTATGGAGAATGATTTCAAACTGGTAGTGCAATCGCAAAGAAGAATAAATCCCGTTATGCTAGAAGTAGTAAAAAAAGATGCTTAAACTCATTGATTCAGGTATTATCTATCTGATTTTTTATAATGGTTAGATTAGTCCGATCCAATGCATACCTAAGAAGAAGGGATGATTGTCATAACCAATGAAAAAGATAAACGCATCCCAATACGTACAATAATAGGATGAAGAGTGTGTATAAACTATAGGAGATTATATTTTATAATTTTTAGATGGTTATTCAAAATATATACAAATACCTGTAGCCCCGGAAGGTAAAGAGAAAACCACATTCACATGCCCTTATGACATATTTGTATATAGAAAGATGCCTTTCGATCATTGTAATGCCCTAGCCACATTTCAAAGGTGTATGATGGCTATATTTCATGAGTTTATTTAAAAATTCATAAAGGTTTTCATGGATAACTTTACCTTATATGGTCATGATTTTGAGTCTTGTTTGAATGATCTTGTATTTGTCTTAGAGAGGTGTGAAGAAACTAAACTAGTTCTTCATTGGAAAATTTGTTATTTTATGGTAAGAAAAGGCATAGTTCTAAGGTATAAGATCTCCAAGAAGGGAATTGACGTAGATAGAGCTAAGGTAGAGGTTATTAATAAATTACCTCCCCCAACTAGTGTTAAAGGTATTAGAAGTTTCCTTGGTCATGCTGGTTTTTATCATTGATTTATTAAAGATTTCTCTAAAATAGCTAAATCGCTTTATAATTTATTGATAAAATATGATACATTTAACTTTGATGATAAGTGTTTGCAGGCATTTAACTTATTAATGCAAAAACTAATCACGCCATTGGTCATAGCATCACCAGATTAAAGTATACCTTTTAAAATTATATGTGATGCTAGTGACTACGCTATGGGAGCAGTTTTAGGCCAGCAGAGGGAGAAATGTTTTCATACTATTTATTATGTAAGTCATACACTCATCAAAGCTTAAGTGAATTATACAACTATAGAGAAGGAGTTACTGGTAATTTTGTTTTCCTTTAAAAAATTCAGACCTTATCTCTTTTATTCTAAAGTCACAGTTGGTTGGATCATACGACATTAAAGAACCTTTTTGCTAAGAAGGATTCGAAACCAAGGTTTATTCAATGGGTTTTGCTATTGCAAGAATTTGATGTAGAAATAAAAGATAAGAAAGGTGTTGAAAATTTTGTAATGGACCGTCTATCTAGATTAGAACATGCTAGTATTGTAAAGGGAGAAATTTCTAACTTATTTTCCGATGAACATATTTGTACAATTTATGCTTGTGAAAATTCAATTCCTTGGTATGCTAATATTGCTCATTTCTTATAGGAGGATACCTTTCAAAGGATTTGACTGGAAAATAAAAGAAGAACCATCAAACGGATGCAAAACACTATCTTCAGGATAACCCATATCTAATCAAGATTTATCCGAATCAAGTTCTTATAAAATGTGTTTCGAAGGAGGAGCAAGAAGATATAATGAGACAATACCATGGGGGAGAAATTGGAGGTCACCATAGACCAACTCATATAGTACAAAAAATTCTCCAATTAGGTTGCTTTTGGCCTGCTCTTTTTATAGATATTATATCTTTTATTGAATTATGTGATAGATGTCAACGAGTAATAAATATCTCCAAAAGGGATGAAATGCCTATGAATAATGTGCTAGAAGTAAAAATTTTTGATGTTTGGGTTATTGATTTTATGGGGCCATTTCCAAATTTATTTGGGTTTGAATATATCTTAGTAGCTATGGATTATATAATTAAATGGGTTGAAACAATAACTACTAGGACACATGATACTAAAGTTGTGCTTGAATTCATTAAAAGAAACATTTTCACTAGATTTGGAGCACCACGAGCCATTATAAGTGATGGAGGTAAGCATTTTGTCAACCATCAATTTAGAACTTTACTTAAAAGGTTTGGTGTTAGGCATAAGATAACAACCTTATATCATCCCCATGCAAATGATCAAGTAGAGGTGTCTAATAAGGAATTAAAATCGATCTTAGAAAAGATAGTCAATAGCTCTAGAAAAGATTGGTCTCAAAGATTAGATGAGGCTCTTTGGGCTTATAGAACAACATACAAAATCCCTATAGGCATGTCATCTTTTGGGATAATCTTTGGTAAAGCATGTCATTTACCAGTTGAATTAGAGCATAAAGCATATTGGGCTATAAAAATGCTTAACCTTGATTTGAGTTGTCTAAGAGATAAGAGAAAGTTAAAGCTCAATGAATTAGAGGAATTTCAGCAATGGCCGTATGATAATGCATCTCATTACAAAGAAACGATGAAGCATTGACATGAAAAGAAGTTGTATCCAAAGGAATTTCTCCTAAAATGTGGTGTTGTTGTACAATAGTCGATTGCAACTATTTCTATGAAAGTTAAAGTCTAGGTGGCTTAGGCTATATCAAGTGGTGTCAAGTAATGAATTTGGAGTGGTGACAATTCAAAATTCAAGAGATGGATGCGAGTACAAAGTGAATGGTCACAACTTAAAGTTTATCAAGCTAGGCAAAAGGAGGTCGCTGAGGCAACCATAATGCTTCAGTACTACTAAGAGGGTGTACAAGTCTAGCTGAGGACTTTTTAAACTCAGAACTATTCTTTTTTCACTATTTATAATTTTTTCTTAATTTAGCATTTCATTCACTTTTATTTGTTGATTTTATGTTTTGGTGTGTTTTTATAATCCATGATTCATGATTGCATGTTTAATTGGAGCATGAGTTTGGTTTGAGATGAATATATCCATGAATTAAGGTTTGTAAGGTTTTCAGTTGGTATTTGAGTCTTAATTTACCATGTTTTGGATGCAATTTGATTTAATTTTTCATATGGAAGGTTTATGCATGAATTATTCTTGAAGAAAAATAAATTTTAGGGGTAGTATTGGGTCACTCGATCGAGTGGTCCCAATCACTCAGTCAAGTGCCCCTTTACCTTGCCTTCCCTATTTTAATTTTTTTTCCACAAATTGTCCAATCCCATTTCACTTAGCCGAGTGATCCCAATCACTCAGCTGAGTGGTCTCTTTTAAAAGGTTCCATATGCAATTCGGCCACCACTTCTTCACACACTCACCCACTTCTTTTTTCACTCGTCCAAAGCACAAAAACCACTCTCCTGAGTGATTTTGATTCAAGTTTGATTTTTTCAAAATGTTTTGTTAATTTACATCAAGTAAGTGATTTTTAACTTCATATTTTCATTATACATTTACTTTGTTGTTCAAAGTAGCTTTAAATTATGCTACTTTAGGTTAATTTCATCTCAAAGTTGAAAATTAATTGTAGTTGCTTTTGGATTGAGCTTGCATGGTGCTTGATGTATGCATGTTAGTGATGTTTGATTTCAATTTTGCTGGCATTTAAAGTTTATATTGACCTCAATTTTGCTTTTAAATTATGCGCACACTGAGTGTTCAATGAAACTCACGAATGAATTACATTCACAATTTATCTTACAAATACTTAGCTTGTTTCTTTCTCATTTCTTCTTAATCATTATCCTTGCTTTCTAAAATGTTATTTGTGCTTCATTTTCAATGACAATATTCCATGCTCATGTTCTGCAAAAAATCTTGATGTAATTATCCAAATGATTTGATTTTATTGTTTATAAAAACTAGAGAAATAGATTTACATTTGACTAGAAGGGACTTTTTCTTAATAATGTTACTTAGTATGTCAAAATATAGTTGCAAAATGAAGCAAAATATAAGTTATTTGAAAACTAGTTCAGAGCACCAACCCGACTGGATTCGTGCCTAATATAGCTAAGTAAAATGCTTATGGACTAAATATTAATAGGTAACTCAGCTAGATTGACTGCCAATCCAACTAGGTTAGTTGCTTTCTGGAATAAATACGAGCACTTACCAGACTAAATTGAAATTCAATTCAGTTAGGTCACCTGGATTGTAAGTTACTTGAATTGATTACCTTTAATCTAGTTAGGTTGATTGATCAAAATGGGTACAGAACCATACCTACTTGATAGGATTGAATCCAATCCAGTCAGGTACCTCCTCCACTCCAACAAAATGATAACTTTTGGATAACGAAAGGATATCGAACTTTAACCAGATTTACATAAATACCTTCTAAACATTGTAGGTATACTTTTAAAACTATAGCATGACATTAAATACATGAATTATTTGGTTTCACCTTGACTTAAAAGTGAAGATTAAACATGGATGAAGCATATTACGTAATGCTATGCCTATAATCCTTCTTTATGTATATAGTGCAAGATGGGTAGGTTATAAAGTTATATTTTAAAAGCATAAATGTACAGTTATGTACATCTTTATATTATATATTATGTTACAATAATTACATAAAAATGCTTATAACACCATGTGTGGATTTTTATAATTATAAGAGCACTTTATTTAAACCACAAGTCATAGTAAACATGAAGATAGAAACTTATGTGCTAATGTTACTATTCATGTGATTATTAAGTCTGAAAGTAGATTTTATGCTTTACATCAATGTAAAAAGATTGTGGGGAGCAACTAAAATATATATGCATAATTGTGTACGGGTATGAAATTAAATAAGCGTAGCAAAGAGGTAAATCTTGGCATACATAATAAGATAGATAGAATATAGAAGTGCTTGTGTTTATATATATTTGTATATGTGTAGGAACACGTGAGCTTTTTTATGTAAAATTAATGTAATAAAATGATATATTGTTTGCTTGTGAACCTTAGTTATGAATAGATATGAATAAACATGCCATTGGGTACCAACATAGGTGCCATAGTTTTTACCCCATTTGAGTCCACAATTATATCCTGGTTGGAATTATAATCTTAACCCTTCCTTGGATCCACAATATTGAAACCTTAAAGTATCGACAGTAATGGCACCTTTAAGTATTTGCAACTGTAGAACTCATTATTCACATCCATAATGTGATTATAAAAAAATGATAAATAGTGTTATGGGTTATACAATTAAGTTAAAAATATATGAACATGCATTTGAATTAGGTAACCAAAGATGTAAATTTGCATGTACCATATGTTATTATGATAATATAAAAAATGCATAAATATAAATGCGTATGATATTATGATAATGTAGTGGTTTCATAAATAATTACTAATGCTCGATATGATATTTTGTTAGCATTAGGCCTACTTTAGTTTGAGTTGTGGATAAATGGGCATGCCTGTTTGAATTGTAGCCACTTTTATGACACTAATAAGTGCCTTATATTCGATACTTTGGTATCTTTTATTCTAATTTATGATTTTGAGACTTATTGTCTCTTTTATGATGCCCTTCGAGGTATCTTTTGTATATGCCATATAATGATATTATTTATTTTCTGTTATCCATGCCATGTTCTATTAACAACCTATATGTGGATAGTAAGCATGGCTAGAAAGGGTTCTCGACTACTTTTATGACACTGCAATGTCTTCTATTTTGAGACTTATGTCCCATCTACTTTGAGGCATATGCCTTTTCTATTGATACCAATGGAGGTATCTTCTGTACCTATTACCCACACTTATAGAAAAAAATAAAGCAAATTTGTATATGATATGCTACAGTTTTGTTATATTTCAATTTGATATGATCCATTAAAATGATTTATGGTCTGTATAAGGTTTATTTCTGCTTTATTCAATTGGATTATTTATCAGAACCCAACATAGGTCCTAAAAGAATTCATGAGTATTACTATAGTAGTAAGGTTTAATTAAGCTTAATTAGATGATGTATTACAAGTTAAGACTTTAAGGATTAATTATTTTAACTGAAAGTGGGCAAAATAGTTATTTTACCATATGTAAATTTGAAACAAAAAGTGTAGTTTAATGATTAATTGCCATATAAGAAAGATAATTGGGGTGAATTTATGAAATAACAATAAATGAAGGATTTTAGTGGAAATTATCCTTTAATGAGGTCACCATCCACTTAATTTTTCTAGACGGTCATGTGAAGAAGGAATGGGGGGAAGAAATCTTGTATATAAGGGAGAATGGGGACTTGAGGCTAAAATTCAAAAAGGAAAAGCAAGAAACACTCTCTTTCTTCTTTCTCTAAAATTTGCAATTTCACTTCTCTTTTCTCTCTTTAGAAATCTATAAATCTCTCTCTCTCTCTCTCTCTCTTTAGTTTCTTTTAAAGCTGCCACCTTCATCCCAAAGAGCATCCCTTCATTTCCATCATTATACATGTGTGGAGAGCTTAGGGAAGGATGTCTTCAATGATAAAAGCAAGCAAAAGATAGCAAGAAGGAGAAATAGAAAGAAAGGATTTGATGAATATTTAAAGTTGCATGTCAGGTTTGGAAATTTTAAGCACTTTACTTATGATTCATTTGTGTTAAAATGTAAAAATAATGTGTGATGGGTGTGTTAACAAGAAAGAGATAATATGTTATAGATGGATTAGGAAATAAACATGGATTTTGGGTGTGGAATTATGAATCTAGTTCTACATGTGTGATTTTATGAATGAGTATGATAACATGTTAAAGATGATAGAGATAATAAAACATTAACCTTTGCATGTGAACTTTATAAGGTGCTTTTGAGTATAATAGGGTAGATTCTCAAGAACTAGAGTCTTGAATTTCTAGGTTGGTCATGTACAGTTGAAGGTTAAAAAAAATGCATTTGTTAAGAACATTTACGCTTATTTTAGTCTTAATGAAATAGATGTAAGATTGGGAGAAATTAGAGAATAGTTTCGCTTTTTATCTTCAAGACCATGTTGTTTTACTACACAAAAACTTGGATTTAATCTCCTTAAAAAGTTGCAATTGAGATTTAAATGTGTTTTTAAGTAAGGAAATTACATAATTCTTAAGGGTACATTGCTGGAAATTAAATGCATTTGAGTAAAAATTGGCATGCAATATAGATTCTAGAAATTCTACAATTTGCACGTTAGATTTGAGCTGCTGAAAAATCATATTTGGGAATGAACACTCCCTATTGTGCTCATGATAGACCCTGCTACTCCTATGGTATTTCTTCCTTCTTATTTTCCTTCATATTTTGTTTTCTTCCCATGTCGCGCTCACTATAGAGGCTAGTATCCTTGCTTATTTATGCATTTATGTTGCTCATGTGTATAAGCAAATGACTTTATACTAATTTAATAAAGAGAATTAGATATGCAATGCCCTATAGTGTAAAGATATCTATGAAACTAAAGTAACATGTTTATATGATTTACACATGTGTATATATGGCTTTGATTGTTACTCGAAATAATATACATATATATTATTACAATATTGCAATGTCTACAAGTATTGTACAAATTACATGTGAATATATATATATATATATATATATGTGTGTGTGTGTGTGTGTGTGTGTATAGATATGCATTTGTGACATGATAATGTGCATAAGTAATGTTTCCATATAATTTTAGTTATGATGAATGTACATACATACATACATACATACATATATATATATATGTGTGTGTGTGTGTGTGTGGCACGTGCACTACAAACGAAATACAAAATAGCAATGAAAATTAGCGATGACAATGAAATTTGTTGCTAAATGTACCATTTAGCGAGAAAATTGTGATGAAAAATAAATTTTGTCGCAAATATTGTTAGGGGCTAGTTGAAAAATGGATATTACAATAATTTAGCGATAAATAAATTTTGTTGTAGCTAAACTTGAGCAACAAAATTTTGGCGCAAAATATAGCGACGATTTTGCGAGCACAAAACCCTTGTCAACTCTTAATTCATTGTGCGAATAATATATAAACCATTTAGCGAGGACATAATCCTAGCTAATTTTGCAAGAAACAAATTCTCGCCAATTTTGCGAGGACAAATTCCTAGCTAACGGTTAAATAATATGGCATTTGATATCTGAACCATTTAGCGAGAACATAATCATCGCTAATTTTGCAAGAAACAAATCCTTGCAAATACAACGAGGATAAATCCCTCGCTAACGGTTAAATAATATGGCATTTGATATATGAACCATTTAGCGAGGACTTAATCCTCGTTACTTTTGCGAGAAACAAATCCTTGCAAATATAGCGAGGAAAACTCCCTCACTAATGGTTAAATAACGTGGTATTTGATATATGAACCATTTAGCGAGGACATAATCCTCACTAATTTTGTAAGAATCAAATTATCGCCAATTTAACGAGGATAAATCCATTGCTAATGGTTAAATAATTTAGCATTTGATATATAAACCATTTATATCCTCGCTACTTTTGCGAGAAATAAATCCTCACAAATATAACGAGAAAAACTCCCTTGCTAACGGTTAAATAATGTGGTATTTGATATATGAGCCATTTAGCGAGGATAAATCCCTCGCTAATTGTTAAATAATGTGGCATTTGATATATGAACCATTTATCAAGGACATAATCCTTGCTACTTTTACGAGAAACAAATCCTCACAAATATAGCGAGGAAAAATTCCTCCCTAACGGCTAAATAATGTGGTATTTAATATATAAACCATTTAGCGAGGACATAATCCTCGCTAATTTTGCGGGAAATAAATTTTTGCTAATTTAGCGAGGATAAATACCTTGCTAACTATTAAATAATGTGGCATTTGATATATGAGCCATTTAGCGAGGACTTAATCCTTGCTAATTTTGCAAGAAATAAATCATCGCTAAATTAGCGAGCACAACTCTCTCGTTATTCCCTCGCTGATGGTGATTTCATGTTGCATGTGAGGTTTAAGTGGTTAGCTAAGAAATAATCTTTGCTAATTTATCTAGGTTCTCGCCAATTTAGTGAGGATTATTCCCTCGCTGATGGTATGTTCATCTTCTATGTGAGTTTTAATTAATAAATATGTGTAGAATATACTAGGACAATTAAAAATACAATTTACCTTTCCAAAATGTTAGAGAGACCAATATTTTTTTGCTAATATTTTGAAATGCTTATTTCTATTTAAGGGGTCAATAATTAATTTTATTGTATTTGAGGTATGAAAAAATTAGCTAGAATAGAATTCTTGCTAATTTAGCTGTAACTAAATTCTTGCTATTTTAGCACGGTAATTTTTCCTTGCTAAATAAAATATTTTGTTAGGAAATTTTTCATGCTAATTTAGCGAGGTAAGTTTTATTGCCAATCTTCCGAAATTCTATTTCCATATTAGCAGGAGATCAATAATGATTTTGGCAGTATTCCTATTTTTATGGCTCTTTATACTTAAATCATTATTTGTCCCTTAGTTTCTCTCTCTCTTTCTTTATTTCTTTCTCAGTTACTCCTATATCCCAAAAGCATGAAAAACTAGAAAAATCTAATTCCCAATAATCGCCAATTTTTTATCTGTTGCTATCGCCATTTTTCGAGTATTGCCAGCGGCTTAATCGGTGATACCATCTCTGATGGTTCTCATGTATGCATGGTAAGTCCCAATCATCATCGGAAGCCCAGGCAAAGTTATCATACCAAATAAGGGTTCTTCCCATAAGCGAGTAACGAAATTGTTTGCCACAGAGAGCCTCGACAGCAGCTCTTACCCAAACCAAATACAAGTCAATGTGTCATATCTGGCCGGAAAAAGTTAGGAATTAGGTATTCAACCTGATCTCATCTCTTTTTAAAAAAAAAAAAATCTGGGATGCTTGCTTCTGTCATTATTTAATTTATTCATTTGTGTTCTTCAACGGTGGCAAAAGATCCAACAAAGCTGTCCCACCTTACGATTCAAAGATCCTCTCATATTTATCTTTCCATCCTCTTCTCTGGTTAGTAAATCGGTAAGCAATTCTAACTCTGCTTTCTTATATTAAACTAATATATTTATTTCTCTCATATATATAATTCTTGTTTGGTTGCTGAGAAAGTGAAGGAAAATATGAGATATTGAGCTCTGATCTGTGTTCTTAGTATTCTGATTGAAAAATATCCTTCAAATAAATTGATTTTACTGGCTGATATATTGTGGTAACAATTGGTATAAGGCTATTGTCTTAACAATTGATAATTACAGTTATACATTTGATGACCCAAATTTACCAATTTCAAATCTTGATCGATTTATAGTTTCTATGAGTGTTTAAAGCCCATTGAACTATATATAGCAATGAAATTTGATTTTCTAGCGTTCGCTTAATTTATATATTCCCAAACTTGTATACTAATACCTGGCCACTTGTTATTTTCTATTTAACATAGAGATGCATCCCGTGCATTTGTTTCAGGAAAACTTTACAGGTAAAGTTGGTCTTGTTGCTTTCTTTCTTTCCTCTACTATGCTTAAACAACATAATTCCTTTCCAAATCTGCTTATACCCAATGTTTTGAAACTCGGCCTGGTAGTCGACTCTACTTGTCAACTGAGTCATGGATCAATTGGTTTAAACTGGATCGGCTCGAAGTTATTATTATTTTTTTAAATATCGATTTTTCGGTTCATCCCGGTTCAACTTGGTCCAACTTGAGTTTTTTCGGTTCAATCCAATTTTTTCATTTATCGATTTTATGTTGGACCAACTCAATTTTCTGATAGAGTTACGATCCAATCGGTTCGACCGCCTTGGTCAAACCAAATTTCAAAACATTGCTTATATCGTGAGCCTTCATGCTTTTTGTAGCATTTAGCTATTATTTAATTAATTATGACCAGCTGAGAATTTGGTTTCCGAAAAACTTCTTTGGGATTTCATTGCTTAAATTCAGGTTTCTGAAAAACTTCTTTGGGATTTAATACCAAAAATTCAGGTTTCTATGGCTTGCATTTCTTAATTGCTAATCATGGACACAGGTAATGGCCAGGTCTATACCTTTGGATAAACACACCTTGGTTATCAATTTGAGAAATATGCGATCCTAACTATTTTTTGATGAGTGGTCTATTATTTTTCTTTTTCTTTTATTGGGTAGTTTATGTTGGTTATTTTGATGGGTAACATATTGAAACCTATCAAATTCCAGCCCCTTATTTTATCTTTCTAAGATAGTTTGTTTTTCAAATTTCCTTTATTTTGGTGTGTTTTTGGTGCTGTTTATATTTTCATTGACAAAAAATGTCTTGACCTGATAAATGTCTCTTTTTTTTTTCTTTCATACTTGTCATCTAAAATTTAAAAATATACAACTCTAGATTTGCAGCCAAGATATCAGAAACCTTAAATTTTGTTATTTTAAAAGTAAGAGAATTGTATGATTTCAATTATTCTAAACCTTAATAGAACGCATAAACAACTTATTCGTATTATAAACTAGAAGCTATGTTATGGCATGGTCAAGTTCAAAATGTATTGATTATGAACTAATGGTTCACAACTGGTTCACTAACCTGAACTAGCAGTTTATTAGTTTCAAATTTTATTAAGTAGTTTTATTGTTGTATATTTTTTGGATTTTGGGGTTGGGGTTTTGAAACTTGGGCACACTAAATCTTTTAGTTTTGGTGGAACAATGGGATTTCAATCTCTATATTTAAGCAACAGTACAATTGGCCATTCTATTATTCTAGAAAAGTTACGCTGATGATCAATATTTCCAGTCTTGCTCAATAATCTTGGAGTCTTATTTCAGTCTCTATATTCAAACTTCTTCCTTTAGTTAGATTAAATATATACCCTGAAAAATTTTCTTGTCTATTTTGTATGGAGATATTGCAACTTTTGATGGAGCATATCTGTTCTGTACAATAAAAATGCTATTTTGTAACTGAGGATCGACTATAGCTGTTTTGTACAATAAAAACTTTGTATGGAGATATTGGATTTAATTTCACTCACGGTCACTGAACTTATCACTTATTGCACAAAAATAACCGACTTTTTTTTTCTAGATTTAAAAGTCACTGAACTTATCACATATTTGCATAAAAGTCACGATCACCGGATTCCGACAAGTACCCTTGTCGGATTGATGATATGGTATGCCACGTCATATGCCTGGACACATGTGGCACGTTTCACGTTTGGATCAATTTCAGCCACGGTCACTAAACTTACCATTTATCACCCAAAAATAACTGACTTATTTTTCATGATTTAAATGTCACTGAATTTATCATTTTTTTTTCAAAAAATTCATATTGACTGGACACACATGGAGATAAGGGTGAGCAAATTTCGGTTCAAATTGAAAAATCGAACCAAATCTGATTTTTTTAATTTGATTTGGTTTTCAATTTTGAATTTTGGAAAAAATTATTTTTCGGTTCGGTTTTTGAAGAAAAAATCATAGAAAAATCAAATCGAACCAAAATTGTATAAAATTATATAATTTTTTGAATTTTTAATTGAATAATTATTTTGTACATGTAAATTATCTTATTTTGAGTTGTAAATTATATGAGTACATTTATCAATTATTAATATCTATTTTTTAGGTGATTATTTGGAATTTTGACTATTAAATTGAAAATCGATTAAATGAAAAAATTTATTTAACGATTTTGTTGTATTATTTATTATATATTTTGTGATTGTATCTTTAATTTGAACTTTTATTTTGTACAATTTAGATGTTTTTTCTTTACTATAATATGATTTATAATTTTGTATATTTTTTAGATACAATTTTTTAATTTTTTTTAAAAATAGTTTTAATTTTTAATTTTTCGGTTAACCGAACCAAATCGATCAAAAATTTTGATTCGGTTTGAATTTGATTATTCTATAAATTCGGTTCGGTTGATTAAAATATTAAAAATTTGATTTTCAATTATTTTGATTCGGTTCGATTATTGAACAGAACCGACCGTTGTACATGGCTACATGGAGATGGATTTATTGCCACATCATTAGCTATGATACATTAGTTATGGACACACATGGATTGCTGATGTGTCAAATATGACACATTAGCTGATAAAGGTAATTTGGCTGCTGACGTGTCAAACATGAAACATTAGCTTATGATGTGACAATAAATCAATTACCATGAGTATCCGATCAAAATAATTTTTTTGGAAAAAAAATGATAAATTTAGTGATATTTAAGTTACGAAAAATAAATCAGTTAATTTTGGATAATAAATTATAAGTTCAGTGATCGTGACTGAAATTGAGCTAAATGTGAAATGTGCCATATGTGTTCAGGTATATGATATGGCATGCTATGTCATCAATCCGATAAGGATCCTCGTTCGAATTTGGTGATCATGACTTTTATGCAAATATGTGATATGTTCAATAATTTTTAAGTCTAAAAAAAAAAGTCGATTATTTTTCGCGATAAATGATAAGTTTAGTGATCGTAGATAAAATTGATCCGAAATATTGCAACTTCTGAGCGAGCATATCTGTTTTCCAGATGTTGTAACATCTGTTATGCACGTAATTGGACTTTTTTATTGGCTTAAAGCAACTTATTTCAAGGAATATAACTTTTTCAAGTACTGGTGCAACAAAATTATACATTGACTTGGAGGTTGATGACGTACAAGTGATGATTGCAAGGTTAGATGCTATATTTATTCCTATTATGCGTGTATTACTACTTACGACATCTATATTTTTTGTTATGTGGTTTTAGCAATCCAAATGGAATTTGGTAGATTTTCTTAAGAAAAATCTAATGGAGTAAAGGGTATTAAGAAACAGCAAGCAAGTGAAATACCACTAGACGAACAAATGTTTATTAATAGGATGACAAGTGAATTTGGGTATGCAAAGTCTCTAATACCAACAGCATTCTTTATTACAGGTGTTGCCATACTGGTAAGAAGTTATGATTTTCAAATTTGTAATGTGTTGCTTCCTAGTTTTGAGTTCTATTTTTCTCAAGCCGACATTAAATTTTTGAAATGTAGGAATCTGTGGGAATTGCTAAAGCTTTGGCATCAAAGAATGGAGGCGAGCTGGATTCAAGTCAGGAGGTATGTATGTGATAAATGTAATGTGTTAACTGGTTAGCATAAAAAATACAAGAAGATAATCTTGCCTGCTATCAGCAGATAATTATATGATCAGCTTTTTTTCCTCGACTACATCATCAATAAAAGTTGATGAATAGCAAAAAAAAAATGGCATTAAATGTGCTAGATGCAAAAGTAAGAAAAATTCATAAAAATATATGTATTATTTTGTTGTTGTAAAACCTTAGAGTAACAATGCTACCCTTCTAGCATGTATTTTACTGCATTCACTTCCATTAGGGGTCTTCATAGAGTCAAACAATTAACATCTAATATATCGATTCTATTTTAATAGTTGTTTGGTTTGGTTTAGCATTAGGGGTCTTTTTAATATGCATTTTCTCAATTAATTTTTACCTTGCTTTTTTCTTGGTGATAGTTGTTCCTTACAGTGTTCTCTAGCTGCAATAGTTATCTCTACCGTAATAAGCCTAGTAAGTATAATAAAATCACAAATTTTAGGATTCTTATTGGTGCAAAAAGGATGTGTTTTGGATGGTCATAGTAGCTTTAGTATTCATCTTTTGAAAGCATGCTTCATAGGCTTTGAAAGAACAATCAATGCTAGAAATTTATAAATTGTTTTTCTTATATAAAATTCTTTTTAAGTACGAAGTTTGCTTTAACTTTCTTCTACATCTTCATATGAATGAGTTCTCTTTTGTTGATATGTAGAAGTCAGCAAATTCTATTGTGGATCTCTCGCTAATTTTTATTTTTTTATTTTGTCCTAACATGGTGCGTAGGCTCACTAATTTGTAAAATTAAATTCCCTATTTTGATTTGATGTAGAAAATTTTAGCAATTCCCTTTGCTGGTGTTGGCTTCAATGATGCTTTAATTGCAGAAGGGCTAGTTGAAGCTTTAATGGTAGATGTTGTTCATACTTTATCCTAAACTTTTGGAAGAATTAATGCAACTATTAATTTATAAGCATGAAGTTTAATTTTTTTTTTTTTTAGAAATCAGCATGGTCTTAGAAAGCTATTCTAAGTTTTGATTGTTTCTATATAATATATCAAGAAAATTTAAGTTAAAAAATGCTTAGGTGGATTTATACTTCTATGCATATGGCCATTATATTATCAACTTTTTAAACTTAGACATAATTTGAATTTATGCTTGAACAGTGCTGGCATTAAATAATTCATGGTAATTAGTGATTAGTGGTTGCTAGTCATTACATAGTATTCAAAAAAGAACATAAATTATATAATTTTTTTCCATAATAAGGCTCAAACCTTTTAGTATTTATTGATTTCTTTTTTTGCATGAAGTTGCTAAGTAACGTTATAGAATATAGGTAAATAATTTATGCAATGATCATACAAATTTAATTTTATGTAAAGGTTAAAGTTATATTATAATCCAATGTAGTTATATGGTTCTCAAAATATCTAATAGAACTGCCATAAACATTATTGTGTATTCCAATATATGGTTAAAGAATTGATTACTAAATAACTTTTGACCGTTCACCCATTTTTCAATTTAATTTCTAAATTAAAAATAAAAGACTGATAACATATTATTAAATAATGCAGATCAATTCACTTACTATTCTATTGGATTTTATTTGAGAATGTGATGTCTTCGCACTGAACAAAGGCAACATTTATTGGTCTGCTGGAAGCAGGAAGAGCTAATAAATGGGTTGTTACTAAAAACCTTGAAAGTACACTTCACAGCTATAGGAACCCGAGGAAGCTAACATTTCATGAATCGTTTACGATTTTCCATTGTCATTGCTATATGTATGTATTATTTTGGATATATTATTAGCAATACTATATATTTGTCAATAACAATTTATTCATTAATATATATATTTTTATATTAAATATTGAGTAAATATAAATTTATTATTTTTTAGTTTTTTATTTAAATAATGAAAATTTCATATTAAATTAAGAAAATAAAAAAATTCATATCAATATTCAGCGAGAATAAATTTCATGTTAAATTTAGCAAGAATAATATTTGTCACAAAAATACATGTTATAATTTAGCAAGGAATCTGTCCTTGCTAAAATTTAGCGAGGATTAAAGTTAGCGAGGACTTATTCAGCTAGGATGACTTTTGTTACAAAATTTTTGTTCTCGCTAAATCCTCGCTAAAATAATTTAGCGATGAAAAATCATCAAAAGTTCTAGTTATTTTGCATTTTTCTTGTAGTGGGGTGTGTGTGTAAACATGAATATATAAACATACTGTTAAGTGATCATAATTGTATAAGTATAGTTTAAAGGTAAATATGTTACAAACATGTACACACATCATTTGATTAAAGAAACTCAATATAGCATGATGTTAAGTATCATTATCGTACAAATGTGAAAGAGTTACACAGCTTTGAACCAATTGCAAGTACAAAATATGAATGCTCAAACATGTACATGATATCATGCTTACAGAAAGTTTATACATGAACATGAATATTATACCCTGATCATAGTTATACATGAGTATATTTGTAGATATATGTATATTTGTAGATATATGTATATGATTGGAAAGAGTGTAAAGCAAAGAAAGATGAAGTAAAAAGATTATATTACCTGCATCTGTGTCTCAGTTATGGATAGATAGGCATGCTTATATGGGTACTTTCACAGCTACTATTGTTGTCCCCATTTGGGGCTACCATTCGACCCCGTTTAGGTCTTAATACAGGATAGTTTGGCCCCATTTAGGTTGTTAACCAACTCCATTAAGTTTGCTTGACCAATCCCCTGTACAGTTTGGCCCCATTTGGGTTTACCGTCTAATACCTTTGGGTATCCTATTCATACCTTCAGGTGCTACCATTACAGTTTAGCCTGTTATCCACTTTTTTTAGAAAAGTGCAGGCTTAATATAAAGTACAGAAAGGCATCGTGTAAAACAAAAGATAAAGACACATGATAATTCTTCACTTGATCTCCATATTATTTTTACATGAAACTCTATTTAGTGTATAAAATACATGATATGAAATAAGGCTGCATTTTAATTATGTAGATATAACAATTTAATATTGCATGTATACATTAGGATTATAAGTCATATGCATGAAGAATTTATGCACTATAGTTATCTTGTCAATAATTATATTGGTGAATACATGTTCTTTATGGTCATATGCTACTTACTTGATTTGATTTATATATTACTTCAATATGCATCAATGTATAGTATATAGAAAAATATGACACGGAGTGAAAGAGTATTTAATATTTTATGTAGGAAACCATTGATTTAATTTCAAAGTGATGTCTTTTGATAGTTATATTGGTTAATATGTATTCACTATAGTTATACATTTCTTACTTAACATTGAGTAATGATATGTGTGACTCCTATCATGTAAACATGAATGAATTATAAAATCATAGCATGTGTATTCAATATATGCTTAAGATAGTAGTAAATTAATATTTCAATGCATTAGGAAATTAGAATTGTACCCCAGGAAAGAATAAAGTGGCATAATAAAGATCCCAATTAATTAGGACTATTAACATACGCGTTGATACATGGAATATGATACATATATTTAGGAAACATGGAAATTATTAGTATCTATTAATGCATAGGGACCCAGTTTATTAACTTAAAGTTATATGACTTTTGAATGGGTTTTTCTATGAACCTAAATTGATATTAACACGCTTTTAAGAAAGATTAGTGAGTCAATCTGATTAACCAAGAATAAACTATAGGAATTCAGAAAGTATATTTAATGTATATGAATATTCCTAGAATAAATAATTGATGATTAAGTGGAATGTTAATAAGTAATTGACTTAGGAGATTAAATAGTACCTGGAGATGTTATATTCCTATTGTTTAAATTGATTGGTTCGTATGCCTAAATTATGCTTTTATATGTATGCATTATTTTGACGACTTTCCAAAGAGGTTGTCCACATATTTTATGTTTCCCATTAAGCTATATAGCTTAGCATGGGTTTTCTCCTTATAGGTTGTGAAGCTAGGACTTCTTTTTAGGGATAATATCTATAGCAGGATGGCCAACACAAGTCATAATAGAGATTGAAGTATAAGTCCTTATTTTTGTTTTTCCTTTGGATTTTAAAGTTTTAATTTATGCTAGAAATTTTGTATAACATTATTGTACAGTAATAGAAAGGTTGTAATGTTTAAAGAAACACTTATGTAAGTTAAGTTTTAACAGTAGAGTTTATATGTTATGGTTTAAATTTCCTGTAATATCTTTGTACAGTGTTGTTAGGTATAAAGCAGATCAGTAAGTTATAGTTAATTTCGTATTTTGTTAGAGGATAGAATTATACTACTAGAGTGGGTTTACATTATTAATTTGTTTTATGATTTGATAATTATTTAAAATATTTGAAATGAACTTCAGCTTGGTGTATACTTTCTATTTTTGATAAGTAAGATATATGAATCGTTTTGAAGTTTGTTATAAGATATTAGCAACTGACACTTAAGGATACTTTTGTATAAGTGCTAAAATAAAAATATGATGTAAGAGGGTAGAACTACGTAGTTTCGATTCCCATTTTTAGGATACATAGGAAACTCAGGATACTAATTTTTGAGTTCAAACCAAATACTAGAAGGAATATGAACATTAACAGTAAATATCGATTAAATAAGTCCTGGAAGAAGAGCACGATAAAGCAGCATAAATCTCTAGTTGCTATTGGTAAATTGTTATTAATTATAGCTTAGTTTTTTATTTGTTTCTTGAAAGGTATGGAGTTGATGTGGGTATTGATTAAATTTGATAAGAATATGATATCAGATAACCATGCATGGCAGCCATGTATATTTTCTAAGGGGGTATGTGGGTGTTACAAGTGATATCTAGAGTTCGAAAGCTCCCAAAGGCTAGTACAAGTGGAAGATTTTGAATTTTAAAGTTTAAGGTCTTATAAGTTTGTTAAAACTATGTACATGAATAACAATAATATGTCTTAAACTTGTAATAGTAGTAGAATCTCAATGTAACAGTGTTTGAGTAATGTAAAGCATGACAAGAAAGGAAAGGGAAAAAAATAATTGACATGTAATAGTATACAAATAAATGGCTTGACTTGAGAAAACATGTCACGTGACTAACTAACTAATCTCTTAAGTAGACATGTAATTCAGTACATGTGTATAGGTCAGAGATTATAGTGTTACATAGCTTATTTTTAAGTCTACTCTATTAATGTCGATTTTTCAAAACTAAAGTCTAAGTATAGCCCATCGGTTACCTACTGATTGGTTAACCCCTAACCAATACCGTTAAATATGATCAGTTAGCCATTAAGAAATTAAACATATGATCAGTTATCCTAAATATGATCAGTTAGCCATTAAGTCATTTAGATTTAATTTCAATACATTAAAATAGAATTACAAAAATATTAATTTATCAATTACTTTTTAATATTAGGACATAATATAGATACATGAGAAAATTACCCTTATATTCATATGTATGTGTAAAATTACGCATAAACCTGGTTAAACATACATTTAAATCCAAGTTCAAGTCCAAATTCATTAACCATAATTTTGAAAATTAAAGGTTAAGTTAACATTTGATCAGACTGGTTGACTATTATAGTCTATTTGAACTTGATTTTGTAAATCGGTTTAATGGTTTTTCAATTTTTTTGTTCAGTCGTAAGACTTACCATTGGAGAAAAGAGTTTTGCTTTAGATGATATGACGCTAAAGTGAATCCCACAAAAGAGAAATTTAGGAATCAAAGTGGGACTCTTAAGACCAAAGCTATTCATTCAATTATCAACATAGAACCGAACTAAAAATGACATAAGTGTACCATGGTAGGACCTTTTTCTAATTTAATTCACTAATTTATGGGTATACTTTTGATGATCTGGAGTATTTTAATGGTAAGATACACTCCATTATCAGCCATAGGATCATTCATAGGTTTTATTAAAATATGTACTTCAGCATATATAAAATTAAGATAGGCCAAAACTCAAACCGTTAGATCAAAAATTCATCACCAATACCACAACCTATGAGTTTAAATAATAATTTAAGAAATATATATGGGCAATGTTTAACATCAGGTTGAATTCTCTCTCTACAAAAATGGAAATAAATATGATTTGAGTAAATGATTGGTGAGTGGGAGAGCGTAACTAGCATGAAAGAATTTTTTTATGACATGAGGAGCATTTAGACATCCATATATCTTACCAGAAGCTTTTAGCCAAGTTTCGAGCATCGTTGTTTTCAGCCTTGAAGGAAATATAAAGAACAATGTTGGTTGATAAGAAAGGTTAAGGATGATAAATAGTGTTGATGTTCTTAGCTTTATAAAACATTTTACTCAAACTAAGGAGTGTTGGCTATGAAGAAAGGTTAAGGATGATAAACAGTAGAGATGTATACGGATCTAGATCTTTCTGTACCAAATCAAAATACAGAAGAAAAAGATCCTAACCCAACTGTACCTTTAACTTTTTGACTGAGACCAAATTGGATTATACCGTTGACTTTATTTAGAATGGACCTGGATATTTTATCTAGAATCAAACTGAGAATCATATTGAACTATGTTGAAATCAAATTGTATCAAAAGAACCGATATTTATTAATGATTATATATAATACTAATAATTTATATATAAATATTATTTATAATTTCTATTATATATGTACTATATAAATTTAACTTCACAATTATTTGCATTATATATTTTAATGCACAAAATTAAAATAATAATTAGTTAATAAATTAAACTAAATATTTTAATTACTATATCTATATGAATAAGTAACTAAAACAATTTTTATTTAATTTAATTTAGCTTTAATATCACTCAACTTTTTTTTTTTGTACAAATGTCTATATAAATGTATAAGCTAAGCAATTTATCACATAAGTACATTATAAATTAATTTCATTTATTTTTAATATCACTCAATTAGTATTCATCTATTTTTGGTACAATAATTATATAAATTAAAATTGTAATCGTATATATTTATTATTTAGTGCTAATTATAAAAAAAATACCTCAACTATAGGGTACTTTACAATGTTAGAATCCATCTTCAAAATCTTACAATGTCAACTCCCAATTTTGACTTGTAATACCCATATACCTCCTAGAAGGAATATAAGAGTGCTACAAATTCTAGTAAATTAATCCTATTAGCTTTTCTTTTAATTACAAGTTCATTATATATCTTTAATCATGCTTTTTCTCACGTAGAATTTGCTTACTCAATTGCATACAATTCCCATTCCATAACATATATAGCCACATGTATTAATTCAAAATGCTTAAAATATTTACAATACTTGTTCATTACATATATTACATATCATTTACATTATTAAATACAAAATGACCATATACCAAAAATAGTCTTTAAGCTTTGACCCTAGTGGCCTGTAGATGTTGACTTAAAAATTGGCACCTCTATCTACACCTTGTACCTACATGGAAAAAACATCCATACTAAGAAATGGCTTAGTGGGGAGCAAAGCAATGCAATTTACTTCTTAATGAAGTCCCAATGATAAGTAATACAATATTGAAAAATGCATTACATAATAGCATTCAACAATTAATATATCTTAATGTTCACTTCACATCACAATACACATTCATTCATGGTAATAATTCCATGCATTTAGTAATACCTCATAACCATTATCATAATCGATCACACTAATAATGTCTATGAGGAACATTAACAGTACATTGAAGCACTAACACACTCACACTACTGATCATTCACTATTATTCATTAACCATATCACTTTTAATTCCTAAATTTTCATACATGGTGGATAACGAGAACAAGCATTGGATACTGCCGAGCAGTATCAAATACTAGAGATATATTAGTCTTGGATCATTAGATACCAATAGGTATCGAAACACTATACACCTTTCAGTACCTATATTAGCAACTACAATCACTATCCCTTATAGGCATGCCTATTTATCCACTACTATGTGAAGTTCAGGCTTTTGATAAATCATTATATTTAAAATCATAAAGTCAATACATACAATGGAGCATGTAACAATATCACTATGCAATTTATACCCAATTACTCTTTAACATGGTTATCACTTATCATGTGTCATGTAATACTATGCATACAAATATTCATATTCATTCACGCTCACATACATTCACTATTTGTATAAATTCTATGCTTATATTCTTATGACTTTATTTTAATAATTTCTTTATACTTTGCACACATTTCATGCCACATATTACTCTTGCTATTTTATGTTTAAAATACTTTAAACATACTCAGGAAGGTTCGGGTATGCTTTGGTGACAATTCAGGGCTTAAAAATCAAGTTTAGGAGGAAATAAGAGAAGGTCATGGTGGTTAATTATTTATGCTAAATGTGAGATAGGATCAAATTTAGTTTTGGACTGGCTCATGATGGTTACCATATTGGTGTTGACCGTGAGGTCTATTCTGTCCTAAAAATCCTAAAGGTAGATTTTTAGGTTCAACTTGTATGCTTTTTTAGACTTAGTAAATGACATTTTCAAGAAAATTGGTCTTTTAAAAAGTTGTTATCCTATGTTTTTAGGTTCTTAAACATCAACAATAACTCAATTATGATATATCTCAAGATATACATAAAACATCATAGACTGCCCCTAATGGCAAGGCAGCAGACATCATTCAAGTTTAAGCTAAATTTCAAGGGTCTTAAAGATAGAATAAGATCTCATTTTACTCTACAAAGTTATAGATAAATTAGTTATCTTTAGTCTCCAACTAAAATCACCTCAATCAGACATCTATGGAAGGAGTTATGCTCTTTACACTAAAACTACTTTAAGTGAACCTTAAGCAGATTTTCGCTATGTCATCTTTTATGATGCAACTCACTCTTTTCATGCATTTATTCATCATATTTGAACTATAATATCAAATATAGTTCTAATAAAATGAATTTATAACTCTAGATCAACTTAGATGCATATAAATGAAATGAAACTCCCATACCTCAAAATTGGTCTAACTAGCTCTTCTGGAGTTCCTCCTTCTCTTTTCCTTTGTTTTTACTAATTTCTCTAATAGCTATCATGTAATACCATTCAATTATCATTCAAAGAAAATTAATACATACTCTAAAATACTCACTAAATGAAGAAAGAAGGAGAAAATAATCCACTCTCTACCCCACCTTATACCAAGTTTCCTTTTCTTTTAATCCAAAAGCAGAATTTTCCAATTGAGTGTTTTATGAAGAAGTGGCATGAAAAATCTGGAAATCCCTTAGAGAAAAGGTGGCTAGCCACTTCTCCTTTCATACCAAATCCCTACAAATTTCTAGAGTCCTATATGTGTCTTCTCTTCATTAGTTCATTGTTTGACCAATGTTAATTTGCATTTTACCTCCTTCTAGCTAATCTTTATTACTAATCATACACCATACTAACTCATTTTTACACATTAACCCCTACTTCTTCAATAGTAATGCACATTTAGCCCAAATTAACAATTTTACAAAATTACCTTTCACTTTCACACTAATACCGATTACATCCCAATTGTATAATTAACTATTCTTTCATGTTGAAACTCTTATAACCTCATATTTAATTATATGTTATTCCTACTAGGGTATATTTTAGTGCCTCATATTTCTCTCCCCTTTAAAAAACTTCATCCTCAAAATTTTTCTCGTCACTAAATATGCTATTGCACTATCTCTAAACAATAACATTATGCAAAAATTAACACTAAATAAAATTTACCAGGTAAGCTTCTGGGATTATCTTTGTCCTTTCCAATCATAGCATATACTCGAGCCAAAGTTTCTAAAGTGGTAGGTTTCTCCACCGTTTCAAATGGTGCTCTCCCCATTCTACCTTGACTTCCTTTACCCCTACCATTTTCAGAAACATTAACATTGCCTTCACTTAATTGTGAGGCTTAGCTATCTTGAATTTAAGGATAATTGGCTAGCACATGGTCCATGCTGCCACACAAGAAACATACTTAAGTGAGCTTCCTACATACATCCAAATGTTTCTTTTGATAATGCTTGCATATCGATAGGGTACTACCTCTACTAGGTGGTGTTGTAGCACTAATCATTGAAGCTGGCTTCTGAACTGAACCCTAAGTAACTTCTTTGCCTTGAGCCTCATGAGCCCTCTTACTGCTAATTACACCACTATCTTGTATTTTCCTTTTTTATTCTTTTTTCTGCTTCACTTGTTTAATTTATTTCACTTTTAAGGTAGCCTCAACCAATTTATAATTATTCACTTTTTGTATGGTAGTTACTGGTATCAAGTGTCCTTGAATGGTCTCATTTAAATCATCCTCAAATTGCCTACACTGAAAGTCTTTCATCATTAATGTATCAGGCATATACTTGCTAAGTTGACTAAATTTCTTCTCATATTTGGCTGGTAAGGACCATACTAACCTATTTAGATTTCTGTTACATATTTCAGTACCCTATTATACAACCATACATATTATAACTCAGTTGTTCACATGTTCTATAATCTGTTATGTTTCATCATCATATACATGCATAGAACTAGGCATTATAAGTTTAGCTTTAGTACATAATAGCTATAA
This sequence comes from Excoecaria agallocha, assembly GCA_037975025.1. NCBI lineage: Eukaryota > Viridiplantae > Streptophyta > Magnoliopsida > Malpighiales > Euphorbiaceae > Excoecaria > Excoecaria agallocha. The sequence goes on along the minus strand of CM075809.1, from coordinate 70,828,734 downwards.
TTTGAGTCATTCATTACATTATACTCTCGTTACATCATTTCCCACAAAGTAAATATGTACAATGATAAACATAATCAAAAGGGTTACAACAAATTCACACTTTCAAAATTTTTCTAACTGATGTTGCCTTTATGGTTGTTGGCCCTATCCCTATAGCAACGGCCATACAGCTTAGTGGGGAACATTAATCATGTAGATAACCACTCACAGTGTCATTTCCAAATACATAGGAAATAATTATAATATCAAGATGCAATTATATCATTAAACACATATAATATTTAATCATGTAACATTTATGTATAACTTATAAATTATAATTAGCTAGTCCTTTTTTATCATCAAATGCCTGTTTTAGTTTTGTGGGTGTGCATAACGGGTGTTATGGGTACCCATAGGTATCAAACATATAAATATCCAAAGGTATTAAATCTGTGGACCTATACAGGGTCAATACTGTGATTCCAAATGGGGATATACTATGAACCCAAATGGATTAAACTGTAATAATTATGACTATAACCCTATAGGCATATCTATCTATCCACAACCATGTTCCAATGTAGGCATTATTCATTTCATATATTGTCATGTCATCTCTTGTATCTAAGTTATCAGATTGCATCATATTGACTGATTGAACTTGTAAATATTCATCAATACTTATGATAGTATAACTTAACTATTTGCGTATAATTTTAGTAATGTAAATGAGTATATTCATAGGCATTATCCAAATTAAATAATATAATAATGTAAACTCATATACCAACTTTAATACAATTCATATACATTTATGTTTATAGCTTCTATATGCTTGTATTTTTAAGATCTATTATGCTCGGTTATAGATACGACAAATATGGGTAGCCTAATATGATGTAGAAGGGGAAGAATAGGCAAATATAGGGGATAAAATCTTGTTATCACACTCACAATAAGAGTCATACTCACGAAAGTAGGCATTTAGCCATACGAAAGTTCCTCTATTCATAAAATTCTGCAAACTAGTTATGCAATTCAACTTGTACATCGATTTAGGCATATTGAATGACCTTTTTAGACAAATTTATCTTTAACAAAGTTGTTACTCTGTATTTCTAGCATTTAAAACATCAATTAGACTTACCAATATCAAGATATTCAATAAATAACACAAACTATTCCTAATGATAGAGCAGCAACAACAACCAGAATTCAAGTCTAGATTTCATCATCATTCAAAGGGATTAAGCTTTTGTGTTCTATATATGAAATATGGGTATATTAATCTAGTTCCTATAACAACAAGAATAACTTAATTTACATCTTTCTAGATTGAGATATGGCCAAAATAGTCCGGGTATGTCTAATGAATCCTAAGACATATTTTAGAGATCTCAAAGATTTCTTTGCCAATTTAGTTCCTAAAATGTTTTAAGGCTAATATTCATAGTAATACTTCATTATAACCCTTATTTTAGCATCCAATATACCTCATACATGGCCATATACATAAACATGAAATGAAATGTTCCCATACCATATTAGCAAGTCTAAACACCTTCTTCACCTTTGATGAACTTCTTTCCCTTTTCCTTTGCTCCTTTTTCCTTCTACATAAGAAAGATTTTCAATATAAGCATATGTATATCTTTCTTCATCTCAATCTCCATATATATATAAATAATAAGAGAAGAAATATGCATGTTACCTTAGGATTTTAGCTACTAGCTTATTTCTCTTTCAAAGAACCAAATAAAAGTGTCAAGGGAAGATTTATTAGTTATTTAGGGGTTAAAGTTGCTAAGATTCCATCTTAGAGTTGGCCGACCATGTCCCCTTAAATGCCTCCACCTCTCTTCACCTTTCAAGAGCTTTTTAGAGAAGCTAGATGCCAAAATCCTATTGCTCCACTTGGAAGACTCTTATTAGTTTTCACTTAGCTCCCTAGTTTCCTCTAATTTCTTTTTTTGCCATAAAACTTACACTCTTTCTTTTCAATTAAGCCCTCAATTTTACATTTTCTCTCAATTTAAGCACACATGCTTTAAGGTAAAATGACCATTTTGCCCCTCTTGTATAAACAGTTTCTCCTAGGTCCCAACTTACAATAACATCAATTAGACATGCAAAATTAAATTATAATACCATTGAACACATTATTTAACTTTGCTTAGTAATCCTCTTAGGGTATAGTTAGGGGCCTCATAACTCTCTCCCCCCTAAAGAATTTTATCCTCAAAATTCATACCTATTTTAAACAGTTATAGGTATTGTACTTGCATGATTGACTCAGGCTCCCAAGTAGCTTCTTGTACACCTTAATGCTGCCATAACACTTTGACTAGAGGAATTTTTTATTCCTTAATTATCCGACTTCCCTGGCTAAGATTTTCTTGGGTTCTTCATCATAAGTGTAATCAAATTTGACTCTTATATCCCATGTTGGTACTATATGTGACTCATCTGATTGATATTGCTAGAGCATAGAGATATGGAAAACATTATGTAGCTTTGATAATCCCAATGGGAGATCCAATCTACAAGCTACAGGCCCAACCTGTTTTATAATTTTATAAAGGCCTATAAATCTAGGACTGAGTTTTCCTTTCTTCCTAAATCGTAATATCTTTCTCCATGGGGATAACTTTAAGAATACTTCATCTCCAACCTGATACTTAATGTCTTTCCTTTTTAAATCTATATATGACTATTGTCGATCGCTTTCTTCTTTCAACCTTTGCTTGACAATCTGGATGTTTTCCTTAATATCTTTGATAATATTAGGATCGATCATCTTACTCTCAGCCAATTCTATCCAGCAAATAGGAGTCCTACATTTTCGACCATATAACGCTTCATAGGTTGCATGCCAATGCTAGTTTGATAGCCATTATTATATGCAAATTCCATCAAAGTTAGATACTTATCCTAACTTCCTGGAAAATCTAAAACATATCCTCTCAGCATATCTTCTAATACCTATATGATTCTTTTAGACTGACCATTTGTCTATGGATGGAAAGCAGTACTAAAACGAAGCTTCATGCCTAAGGCTTATTGTAAGCTTTTCTAAAATCTAAAAGTAAATCTTGGATCCCGATCCAAAATTATCGATATCGGTATCCCATGTAGTTGAACAATTTAATCCACATATAATTCATCTAATTGATCCATTGGGTAATCAGATCGAATTGGTATGAAATAAGCCACCTTTGTCAATTTATCCACTATTATGCACACAACATCATATTTCTTTTGAGTAGCAGGTAGACCAGTAACAAAATCCATTGTGACATTATCCCACTTCCACTATGGAATGGGAATAGGATTTAATAGTCCTAAAGGGAGTTGTTGCTCCATTTTTATTTGTTGAAATGTTAGACATTTGGAAACATATTCAGTCACATCTCTTTTCAACCCTGGCCACCAATAAAGCTGCTTTAAGTCTTGATACATCTTGTTACCACCGGGATGCATAGTAAAAACTGTGTTATATGCTTCTTGCAATAGGGCTCTTTTCAAATCTTTATTATTTGGCACCCATAATCTATTTTGGTAGTATATAGCACCATTATTTTCGATTGAATACTCCATTGGGCCTCATTTATGCATTGATTGAGCTATTTGCTATAGTTTTTCATCACTTACCTATGCATCAATGATCATTTGCCTTATGTTGGGTCGAGCTTTTAATAGAGCTACCAAGGCTCTATATAATACAAATCTCCATCTATATTGCTGTAATAATAAACTGTCATCATCTTTCGACTTAACGCATCAGCCACCATATTTGCTTTTTCCGGATGATAATCAATTATACAATCATAGTCTTTGAACAATTCTAGCCATCTGCACTACCTCAAATTGAGATCTCTTTGTGTAAGTAGATATTTAAAGCTTTTATGATTTGTATAAACCCAGCATTTCTCTCCATATAGATAATGTCGCCATATTTTTTGAAGAAAGATAACTACCATTGATTCTAGATTGTGAGTGGGATAATTTTGTTTATGAGGCTTTAACTACCTTAATGCATATGCCACTACCTTACCATTTTGCATCAACATGTAACCCAAACCATTTTTGGAAGCAATGATGTACATAGAATATTCTTTACCTGTTGTTGGCTACATAAGAACTTAGGCTTCTGTTAGCATCTTTTTTAGCTATTCAAAACTTGCTTCACATCTATTGGTCCACTCAAAGTCAACCCCTTTTCGAAGTTGTTTAATGAGTGGGGAGGTAATAACTGAAAATCATTTCACAATCTTTGGTAAACCTGCCAAGCCCAAGAAAATTTTTATTTTCGATACATTTCGAGGTGGTTTCTAGTTAACAATAGTCTTTATCTTTTTAGGGTCCACCCTGATGCCTTCTGAAGACACAACATGCCTAATGAATGAGACTTCCTTAAGCCAAAATTCACACTTACTCAACTTAGCATACAACTGCTTTTCTTAACAAAATTCTCAAGTGTTCTGTATGTTTAGCTTCATTCCTTGAATAGACTAGTATATCATCAATAAATACCATAACAAACTTGTCTAGATAGGATCTAAACACCCTATTCATCAAGTCTATGAAGGTTGCTGATGCATTTGTTAACCCAAAAGGCATTTCTAAGAATTCATAATGGCCATTCGAATTCTAAAAGCAATCTTTAGAATATCCACATCTTTGACCCGTAGTTGGTAATATCCCGACCAGAGATCAATTTTAAAAAATACATTGACACCCTTCAACTGATCAAATAAGTCTTCAATGCAAGGTAATGGATATTTATTTTTCACCATCATCTTATTGAGTTGTCTATAATTAATACATATCCTCAAAAAGCCATCTTTCTTCTTGACAAATAACACTGGTGCACCCCAAGGTGAACATACTAGGCTTAATAAAGCCTTTATCTAGTAATTCTTGTAATTGAATTTTCAACTCCTTCAATTCGGATGGTGCCATTCTGTACGGTGCCCTGAAGATGGGAGCAATTCCAGGTAAGGTTTCTATAGGCAACTCAACTTTTTTTTCAAGTGGAAGACTAGGTAATTCTTCGAGAAATATATCAAGGAATTCATTGACTACTAGTATATCTTGAAAAATAATTGTTCCTATTTTAGAGTCAAGTACTAAAGCCAAGAATGCCATACATCCCCTCCTAAGGAACCACCTTGCTTCCATAGCTGATATAAAATTGGCTAAGGGTTTAAATTTAATACCTTGAACCACTATCTCTTTACTTTTAACATTCTTAATTACTACATTTTTAGCTTTACAATTCACTATTGCCTGGTATCTAGTCAAGTAGTTCATATCTAATATCACATCAAACTCATGAAAATGCAGTATAATTAAATCAGCTAGAAACTCTCTCTCTTGAATCATAATAGGGCAACTCCTATATACTTTGTTCACACACACACAATGACCCAAAGGATTAATCATGTATATATCAAAATTCAATTGATCAATAACAGATACACTTTTACCCAAATCCCTATTACAAAAATGTGAATGAGTGGAAACTGGGTTTATAAGCACATGTACATTAGTGTCAAAGAAAGAAAAAGTACCAGCTATGACTTCTGGAGCATCAACATCTTCTCAAGCTTTTATGCATAGGCTCGAGTAAGAGGTGTAAAAGCAAAAGGTTAATCAATTGTTTAAGTGGCATTCCTAGACTGTGGTCTAAACTGACTAGATCCACCCTCTACCTCTACCACATCCCCTAGATGAAGGAGGTGCATTAGAAGCTCCTTTGTTACTTTGTTGACTAGATCCATACTCTTGCTTTAAAGGAAAATTTTCCATGAGATGTTTCATACTGCTACATCTAAAACAAGCATCCATAAGCATTCTACAAGTGCCCCAATGCCTCATATAATAATAAGTACACTCGGGAGCTTAGCCTCTACTCTATCCTTTCATAGTTTCCATACCAGGTCTAGGTTCAGCTGGAGTAAAGGCTTTTTATTGCCTACCCCAAGATATAGGATGGTTGCTAAACTCTGCTAGTTGATCTCCTTGTGCAACTCTAGGACTCTTTCTGTTGATAATCTACCCCTAAACAAGCTTTTTCTTCTTGTTCTCTTTCCTTCTTTGCTAGTTCCTCTTTTTTGACCCGAATTGCTACTTGGACAAGTTGATGGTAATCTAATGGTAATAGGTCCTATAAAGAGCTCTCTTATACAATTATTTAAATCCTTTTCAAATTATTGGCATTTAAAACCTCCTGTCAACATTGGTCTGGTGCATATTTACTTAGACGACTAAATTCTGCTTCATATTCGACCACTGATATACCCCTCTATTTTAAATTCAAAAGTTGCCTCAATTTTTTCTCCTTGTAGGCTTTAGTTACATATTTATTTTTAAATTTTTTTCTCAAAGAACTTCCAAGTAAGGGGATCGAAAAGTTAAGGTTGTGTCAATACTAATTTCCACCATTCATATGTCATTCCCTAAAGCGAGGGCACAGTACAAGTCACTTTCTGACTAATTGGGCACTGAATCTCTGTAAATACTCATTCTAACTTTTCAAACCAAAGTTCTGCTTTTTCTTATTCCTCTCAGGTTGTGCTACAAAATTCTTCTGTACCGTGCTTTCTAATTTTAGAAATAGGGGCCTTTGGTGTTGTCATCCTCTATAGAATCTAGGTCATATCATGTGGAATCTTTAATAATGCTTCCCCAGGTGTAGCAACAAGTGCATCATCCTGGGTAGATGCTGAAGATTCAGGATTAGAGGGATTTGATTGCACTGGTAGATTGCTTTTCGCAGTTTCTTCTATCGCTTCTCGACTAACCTCCATAATCAAGTATCTAAAGAAACACAGGGATATCAACAATAAACCAACACTAATAAAATTCTATACATGAATATTTTTAAATTTATATAGGCCAGAACCGCCTAAACTAAGGCGCTCTGATACCAAAGATGTAAGGACCATACTAACCTATTCAGATTTCTGTTACATATTTTGGTAACCTATTATACAACCGTATATATTATAACTCATTTGTTTGCATGTTCTATAATTTGTTATGGTTCATCATCATATTCATGCATAGAATCGAGTATTATAAGTTTAGGTTTAGTATATCATAGCTGTAATTTGAGTCATTCATTACCTTATACTCTCATTACATCATTTCCCACAAAGTAAATATGTACAATGCTAAAAATAATCAAAAGATTTACAACAAATTCATACTTCCAAAATTTTTCTAACTAGTGTTGGCTTTATAGTTGTTAGCCCTGTCCCTGTAGCAACGGCCTATCTCGTATACCTATATGGATAAACACTCATGGTAAGCCATACAGCTTATTGGGGAACATTAAGCATGTGGACAACCACTCACAGTGGGTATTTCCAAATACACAGTAAGCAATTACAATATCAAGATATTATTATATCATTAAACACATATCATATTTAATCATGTAACATTTATGTATAACTTATAAATCATAATTAGCCGGTCTTTTTTTTATCATCAAGTATATATTGTTCATTATAACTTGTAAAATGCTTATTTTAGTTTTGTGTGTGTGGATAATAGGTGCTTTGGATACCCATAGGTATCAAACATATAAATACCCGAAGATATTAAATCTGTGGACGCATATAGGTTCAATACTGTGATCCCAAATAGGGATATACTTTGGATCCAAATGGGGTCAAACTATAGCAGCTGTGACTGTAACCCTATAGGCATGCCTATTTATCATCAATCAGGTTTCGATGTGGGCATTATTCATTTCATATATTATCATGTCATCTCTTGTGTCTAAGTTATCACATTGCATCGTATTGTCTAATTGAACATGTAAATATTCATCAATATTGATGATAGTATATGTAACACCCTTATTGATCTGACTGACTGAACTATGTGATGACCCGACATTTTTTTTTTTAAAACTACTTTACCTACTGCAGACTTACCACCATGCAATACTTATAAATTAACTACATTGATTAAACTATATTATTCAATTAACTAATTTCCAAATAAAAAATTCGGCAATATAACGTCTAAAAACTTAACTAACCCACCTGCAACTCAAACAATTCCTCAGCCCTTCAAGGGCACCACAAATCATAACTAATTTTCCACATACATCTCATACATCCATTCTCATTATTAATCACACTTCTTGAGACGGTTCAATATTACATATTACATTCTAATACCATTATAATACTCCAAAACAAAGAACAATTTACATTAAAATTTTCTCGTTACATCTATACACCTCAAAGGTGATCAGCCCACACTAGATCCCCTCTTCAGATGGTTGAACCAAATCAGCTGATTAACCAGAATCAAGCCTATCTTGATAACTACACGGATAACAAAACCCGTGCTAAGCTATCAAGCTTAGTGGGGAACAAAGTAATCTAAAAATAATTTTTTTAAACATGTAATATCAATTATGCTAGTACAAAGTTGATAACACTCCTAATAAATACCTTCAATTACCTTAGATCCCAGTTCTTATAGTCAACAATAAATCACAAGTATAAGCGACAGAACATCTTACTTACATGGACAATAAAACTTAATAACTCAGTAATCAATGTATCATTCATTATTACCATAAAAGACATCCGGTATATTTCTTTCATATATTTATATCATTTAAAACATATCCTGCATTCAAAATTCACTTTCATGTAATGATTAAATACTTTTAACAAGATGAACAATAGAATACTTAACACTATAGTGTGCCATATGTTATGTACTTGATCGATAACAAAGTGATATACATACCTATACATATATATATATATATATATATATATATATATATATATATATATATATATATATATATATATATATATATATATATATATATATATATATATACATAATGCTTATATAGAATTAAAGAATCACATGCTCATCAATATTATAATTTGCAATTTATTATCCATTTGATGTACTTATACAAGAGGATAATTCTTATGCATATGAGTTCTGAACTATAACATTTCTTATCTTTTATACTTTTTAACTTATTTTCATATTAATGCCCCTAGAACAGTACCGACAGAAATACTCAGACTGGATATACGAGATGTGGACCCCATAGGCCACAACAGAATGAGAAATGACCTCCAGAATCATTCCTCATATAACATTTGAACATATGACAGTACGTATAATATATATATACTATGGAGATCAATGATCCAACCATAGTAAAGCAAGTCACCATGACTTGCACCGCGGTATAGAATCCCTATGGCTAGCCAATTATATCCTGAGCTAGTTTTTACTGCCAGACTATTTTCTAAGGGCACAAAAGATCACTTATTTTCAGTACATTTATCAACTTTATCATCATTTCAATCCAGATAATACAGTTTTTCAGAACATTCCATATTTTTGTACAGTTTGTGAACCATCATTCACTTAAGTCCGGAATTATTTCACAATAATTCAGCAAATTATCTTTAAAACATATTTCAGTCATCAGAGAAATCTATTTTATACATATTCTTTCAATTTACTTTAAACAATCTAATAATCATATGTGAACAATACTTGTACTAATCATAATAGTTCATTTCTGACTATGTTATGTTCATAAAAATAAATTCTATTGATGCGAGAATCAACTTATAAACACAATCACGATAAAAGGACATACCTGTATAGTTCTTTATAATCATTTCCATTGTTCCACTATACTTAGTTTAATCATTAAACATTCATACTCTAATACTATATTTGATGCATGCATTTAATGCATCACTCTTAATAGAAATGTCTGTATATGTATCTACATTTCATAACAGACTTATATATGTAACTATATGATCTTAAATAGTCATATACTAAAACAATCATATATATGAGCATAGTATTTTAATATCAGTTTCCCATGATATCATCTCTTAAGCATATTATCATTGTAGAAAAACGTACCTTTACAATTCATCATGACCATCCTCCAAGCACCTATGTACTTAATTATCTTATCACAAACTCATACTCAATTACTATAATAACTATATGTTATCAACGTATTACACTTACTTCATACATTTTTATTCTGGAATTAATACCTACTCATACCAATCCATGTTGTTCAAATGTCTCTTCATGCATATAAGTTCAATATCAGAATTAAGTATAGTTATACAATTTTACGTACACAAAGGCTTAGACAATTTCATGTATTTGCATGACAGACGTTCCTTTATAACATCATATTAATACACACACAATACCATAGTCATACCCTTTCTAACAAGTAGTATAGAATTATCCATATATCAAGCGTGCATACATATATATATATATATATATATATATAAGTAATGATCATTATATTTGTTCAAGTATAGGCCATATACTAGACTATAAACCAATTCTTATACAAATGTACTTATATTGTTCTTGTTTGTTTAATACTGTAATATAATGCTCACCGGTTTACGATCACATCAACCAAATGTATTAATCTTCACTTAATTAATATTTTATTTCCTTAAGCTACTCTTAACACCTATTAGATTAAAGAGAACAAACTATATGTTCTTTAACAACACCTAAGGTAATTCCTGGACAACTAATAGGCTAGTATAAGCGCTACTCCTTATAACTAAAGACATTAATTTCTCTAAACCGTCAATTGAGAGCACTTAACATATTCAAGTCAAGTTTATTTAAGCATTATGGCTCTTTTTACATTTAAACACCAATCTAATAACTTACATGTATGTTACTCATTATTTGTATAAATTATCAATTCACTTTCATGTTTATTTATACTATAATAATAATAATTGAGCATGCATTACATATTTATATTGATTTAACCCGTTAATCTCTTCTAATGAAAGTAATACAACTAACAACATTATTTTAAGGTTCATAGTAATACCAGCATATTTAACCAAGAATGTTCTTCTTGATCATAAATACATGCTTAAATAACTTATCATACTTGTTCAATATTTTCCCATGGTTTATATATAAAATTGAACAAACTTTATTCGTAATGCTACATTGAAAATTGTTCAGAAGCAAATTAATGTGTCTATATTATAATTGAATTAATAGGGCAATATGAGAGGATGAAGTGGACAACCCGTGATCATCCACTCGGCTCAAGAGAACCCAACCCTACAATTCTATAATAAATCCTATATCATTACTTACATGTACCCAAATTTCAAAAACAACTTAACTCCAACCATGAAATCTGATAAACCGTGGCTAAATACACTTGTAAATCATCAAAATTTCCCAAATCTATTATGTAATATTCCTTTAATTTCAAGAAAATCTTATGCCAGAGTAACAAACTCAGCCTTCACATGGTTTAACATCTATAATTTCAATTATAATTTACTATATTCATTCTGCTATTACTCACCATCATCTTAAAATCTTGCATGTAAGAACACACACTCTAATACTACCATAATCTCAGAAAGATTAACCAAACTTTTATTCAATTTAACACATGTAATCCAGTTTTAACTTAGTTCCCATACCGTAAAATCGAAGCTCGTAATGCTCTCTCCATTCTGCCTCGTCGGAGTCTCGCCGGAGACTCACCGGAGACTCGTCGGAAAGCTACCGAAGCCATCCACCGGAAGATCCAGCCACTGGCAACGTCCCGGCGACCTCACGCGCCTCCATGCTACCGTCGTTCGTCGGGATCGAAGCTTGAAGCTTCCGTCGTCACCATCCCCGATCTCCCTGCTGCCGGCGAGTGGGGACGATCGACGACCACCGAAAGAGCCGCCTCTACCTCACGATCCCACCGGTGTTGTCAAACTCCCCAACCGCCATCGACAGCCACCGAAAAAAGAGGAAGAAGCTACGGTGGTGATAGGAGACCAAAAATCGGAAGGAGAAAACCGCAACACCACCGGAGGGCAGGGACGGCGAGGAGGCGGTGGCAGCTGCGCCGATCGCCGACGCAGGTGCCGCTGATCGGCGTCAGCGCCTCCTCCTTCCTCTCCTTCTCTTCCCTTTTCCCCCCTTCCCCGATCCTCTCTTCCTTCTTTCTTTCTTTTTTTTTATAATAATAATAATAATAATAAGACTTATAATAACCCCCATTTATTTTCCTTTTTAATTATTGCCCCAAATCTTTAATCAAAATTACAAAAATGTCTAATATATATATATATATATATATATATATATATATATATATATATATATATATATATATATATATATATATATATATATATATATATATATATATATATATATATATATACCTATATACACATATATACCTTAGTCTTACTCAAACATAAATTTACACATTTAATCAATTTAAATTAAATATTAATACAGTGAATCATGAAATTTCAACTAGGATCATTTTTGGGACATTACAGTATAACTTAACTATTTGCATATAATTTCAGTAATTTAAATGTATATATTAATAGGCATTATTCAAAGTAAATAATATAATCATGAAAACTCATATACCAGCTTTGATACAATTCATATATATTTATGTTTATAGCTCATGTATGCTTGAGTTTTTAAGGTTTATTACGCTCGGTTATAGATACGACATATGGGGGTAGCCTAATATGGTGTAAAAGGGAAAGAATTGGCAAATATAGGGGACAAAAGCTTGTTGTCTTGCTCACAGCAAGAGTCGCGCTTGCAACAGTAGACGTTTTACCATGCAAAAGCTCCCCTATTCACAAAATCTTGTAGATTGGTTAAGCAATTCAACTTGTATAATGATTTAGGCATACTAAATGACCTTTTTAGATAATTTGTCTTCTACAAAGTTTTTACTCTACATTTATAGTTTTTAAAACATCACAAACCACCCCAATCAGACGTAATAATCTCAAGATATTTAATGAACAACATAGACTACTCCCAATAATAGAGCAGCAGCCACAACTAGAATTCAAGTCCAAATTTCATTATCATGCAAAGGAGTTCAGCTTTTATGTTCTTCATATGAAATATGGATCTATGAATCTAGTTTTTATAGCAATAAAAATCACTTAATTTGCATCATTCTAGATTTAGACGTGGCCAAAATAGTCCAAGTAGGTCCAATAAACACTAAGATAGATTTTAGAGATCTTAAAGATTTATTTCCCAATTCAGTTCCCACTAAGTTTAAAGGCTAATATTCATAGTAATACTTCATTATAACCCTTATTTCAGCAACCAAAATAGTCCAAGTAGGTCCAATGAACACTAAGATTTTAGAGATCTTAAAGATTTATTTCCCAATTCAGTTCCCACTAAGTTTAAAGGCTAATATTCACAATAATACTTCATTATAACCCTTATTTCAGCATCCAATATGCCTCATACATGGCCACACACACAAACATGAAATGAAAGGTTCCTATACCTTATTAGCAATTCTAAACACCTTCTTCACCCTTGATGAACTTCTTTCCCCTTTCCTTTGGTCCTTTCTCTTTTTATATAAGAAAGATTTCCAATATAAGCATATGTATATCTTTCTTCATCTCAATCCCCATATATATATGAAGAATAGGAGAAGAAGCATGCACATTACTTTAGGATTTTAGCTACTAGCTTGTTTCTCTTTCAAAGAATCAAATGAGAGTGAAGGGGAGATTTTATAGGTTATTTAAGGGTTAAAGTTGCTGAGATTCCAGCCTAGAGTTTGGCTGGCTATGTCTCCTTAAATACCCCCACTTCTCTTCACCTTTCAAGAGATTTTTAGAGAAGCTAGATGCCAAAATCCTATTGGTCCACTTAGAAGACTCTTTTTAGTTTGCACTTAGCACCTTAATTTCCTCTAATTTTATTTTTGCCATAAAACTTACACTCTTTCTTTTCAATTAAGCCCCCAATTCCATATTTTCTCTCAATTTAAGCACACATGCTTTAAGGTAAAATAACCATTTTGCTCCTCTTATAAACAATTCCTCTTAGGTTCCAGCTTACAGTAACATCAATTAGACATGCATAATTAGATTATAATACCATTGAACACATTATTAAACTTTGCTTAGTAATCCTCCTAGGGTACAGTTAGGGGCTTCACATGGCTATGTTCATATTATTTTTCTTTAAGCTGACAAATTCCTTCCACTTGGCTTCTTTGTAAGCTTTAGTAACTTATCTCTTCTCAAACTCTTGGATGAAGAAGTCCTATGTCAATTCAATAGGTTGTTGAGGATCTCGGAGCACTAATTTCCACCAGTCATAGGTTGGGCCTTGCAATAGGTACATTGTATAAGCCACCCACTAATTCAATCGATAATTGATTTCTTGAAATATTCTCTTTAATTTTTCTAACCAAAACTCAGGCATATCAGAATCATCTATAGATGTACCCATAAACTCTTCTACCCTTCTCTTTCTAATAAGATCAGTGGGAGCCTTTAGAGCAGTCAATCTATCTATTATCTGTATTAGTCCTTACACTAACACTGGAATATCTGGAGCAGAATCTAAACCCTTTACTGGAGGCGGTTGTTCAGGTGCAGAAGGTTATCATGCACTAGATTTACACTCTCAGCTATTCTACCCACACCTTCATTAGGATCCGATTCCATCTTTGCCCTACATAAGACAACATTTGTATTAAGGCCATAATACTATATAGACACATAAATGTCTAATCTATTTTTTGGCATCCTGTAGTCTAAAACCACCTAGTCCTATACTCTGATACCAATTAAATTGTAATACCTATATACCTCTTAAAAGGAATATAAAAGCACTACATATTCTAGTAAATTCATCCTACTAGTTTTTCTTTTAATTACAAGTTCATTATATCTCTTTAATCATATTTTTTTCTCATGTAGAATTTGCTTACTCAATTGCATACAATTCCCATTCCATAACATATATAGCCATATGTATTAATTCAAAATGCTTAAAATACTTGCACTACTTGTTTATTACATATATTACATATCATTTATATTATACAATACAAAATGACCATATAGCTTTAACCCTAGTGGCCTGCTAATGTTAACTTGAAAACTGGCACCTCTATCTACACCTATGTACCTACATAGGAAGAACACCTGTGCTGAGTAATGGCTTAATGGGGAGTAAAGCAATGCAATTGACTTCTTAACGAAGTCCCAAAAATGAATAATACAATATTGAAAAATGCATTACATAATAGCATTCAAAAATTAATATATATTAATGTTCACTTCACATCACAATACACATGCATTTATGGTAACAATTCCATACATTTAGTAGTACCTCATAACCATTATTATAATCAATCACACTAATAATATCTATGAGGAGCATTAACATTACATTAAAGCACAAACACACTCACACTATCGATCATTCACTATTATTCATTAACTATATTACTTTTAGTACATAAATTCCTATACATGGTGGATAACGGGAATAAGCACCAGACACTGTCGAGCAATACCAAACACTAGAGATATATTAGTCTAGGGTCACTAGATACCGATAGGTATCGAAATATTAGATACCTTTCAGTGCCAATACTAGCAACTGCAATCACTATCCCTTACAAGCATGCCTATTTATCTACTACTATATGAAATTCAAGCTTTTGATAAATCATTACATTTAGAGTCATAGAGTTAATACATACAATAGAGCATGCAACAAGATCACTATACAATTTATACTTAATTACACTTTAACATGGTTATCACTTATCATGTATCATGTAGCACTATACATACAAATATGCATATTCATTCATGTTCACATACATTTACTATTTGTATAAATTCTATGCTTGTATTCATATGACTTTATTTTAGCAATTTCTTTATGCTTGACACACATTTCATGCCACATATTACTTTTGTTGTTTTATGTTTAAAATACTCTAAACATATTCGAAAAGGTTTGGGTATGTTTTAGTGACAATTCAGAACTTAAAAATCAAGTTTAGAAGGAAATAGGAGAGGGTCACAATGGTCAATTATTTGTGCTGACCGTGAGATAGGTACAAATTCTCCATTCTGCCCTAAATATCCTAAAGGAAGATTTTTAGGTTCAAATTGTATGTTGTTTTGGACTTAGTAAATGACATTTTCAAGTAAAGTGGTCTTCCACAAAGTTGTTATCCTATGTTACTAGTTTCTAAAACATCAACAATCACTCCATTATGACTTATGTATCTTAAGATATTCATAAAATATAATAGACTGCTCCCATTGGCAAGGCAGCAAATATCATTCAACTTTAAGCTAAATTTCAAGGGCCTTAGAGACAAAATCAGGTCTCAGATTCTTCTACAAAGTTGTAAATATATGAGTTATATTTCATTTAAAACTTGAATCATCTAAATCATACATCTACGGAATGATTTATTCCCTTTACACTAAACCTCATTCAAGTGAACCTTAAGCAGATTTTCACTATGTCATCTTTTAAGACACAACTCACTCTTTTCACTCATCTATTCATCATGTTTGAACTCTAATATCAAATATAATTCTATTACAATGCATTTATAAATCTATATCAACTTCGATGTATATAAATGAAGTAGAACTCCTATACCTCAAAATTGGTCTAACTAGCTCCTCGAAAGTTCCTCCTTCTCTTTCCCTTTGTTTTTACTAATTTCTCCAATAGATATCATGCAATACCATTCAATTATAATTCAAATACAATTAATACATACTCTAAAATACTCACCAAATGAAGAATGAATGAGAAAAGAAACCACTCTCTACCCCAAGCCATAGGTTTACTCACCTTGTACCAAATTCCCTCTTCTTTTAATCCAAAAATAGAATTTTCCAATGGAGTGTTTTTTGAAGAAGTGGAATGAAAATTTTGGAAATCCCTTACCCAAAAGGTGGCCAGCCACTTCTCCTTTTATACAAAATCCCTGCAAATTTATAGAGTCCCATAAGTGTCTTCCCTTCATTGGTTCATTATTTGACCAATGTTAATTTACATTTTACCTCCTTTTAGGTAATCTTTGTTACTAATCATACACCATACTAACTCATTTTAACACATTAACCCCTACTTCTTTTATATTAATGCATATTTAGCCCAAATTAACAATTTTAAAAAATTACCCTTCACTTTTACACTAATACTAATTATGTCCCAATTAAATAATTAACTATTATTTCATGTTGAAACTCTTCTAACCTCTTATTCAATTACATGTTATTTCTACTAGGGTATATTTTGGGACCTCACACGACTCCTATTTCAATTGAGGGATTCCGCCGCCATTCTATCGGAGTTCCTCAATTGAAAGGTGAGTTATAGTTACAGACCAATATTCTAAGATTTTAAAGATGGAATCCAACATTGTAAGATACCATATAGTCTAGTCCTTAATTTGTAATTAATCCTATTATTTATAATAGAATTTTACCAATTAATGTAAATATACGAGTATATAATTACCTTACCAATAATTTCATTTACTTTTAGCATAGCTTAACTAGTACTCATCTATTTTTGGTAAAATAGTTATATAAGTGATCGAGCATGTAAATTAATAATGTAATTATATAAAAATATTGTACACAATGAAATTTATCAATTCATATAGTTATATTAGTATATAATCATCTTGCCAATTCATTTCATTTTCTCTTAATATCACTTAATTAGTATTCATATTTTTTTAGCACAATACCTATATGAGTGTTTAAATTAATAATATAATTATATATAATTATTATATATAATAATGTAATTATATATAGTATATAATCACCTTATCTATTTATTTAGTTTACTATTAGCGCCATTCAACTAGTACTCATTTATTTTTGGCACAATATCAATATGAGTAATAGAGTATGTAAATAAATAATGTAATTATATATAATTATTACATCTAATGAAATTTACCAATTCATATAATTATATGAGTATAAAATTATTTTATTGATTAATTTAATTAACTCTTAGTATTACTTAACTAGTACTCATATATACTTTTAGCACAATACCTATATGAGTATGTAAATTAATAATGTAATTATATATAATAATTACTATTATATATACTAAAATTTCATCAATTAATGTAATTATATGAGTATATAATCATCTTATTAATTAATTTTATTTACTTTTAGTATCATTCGAACAATACTCATTTATTTTTTGCTCAATACATATATGAATATGTAAATTAATAATTTAATTTTATAGTTATTATATATAATAAAATTTTAGTTGTATATTTCAAAATGATAAAAAGAGAAAAAAATTAAAATTTTTAGAAGGAATTAAAAATTAAATTAAATTTTTAAGAGATAATATTTTTTGTTTTGAGTTTTGTAGGGAATTAAAAATTGAATTTAAGTAATTAATAATTTTTAAAATATTTAAAAATTAAATAATTTTAGGCAAAAAATAAAAGAGAATATTAGGTTTAGATCAACTATTTTCCTTTTCCCTTTCTGCTTTTCTTTTTTCGATTCTGCCTCTCACCTGCTTCTTTGCCTTTTACCATTCCGTTTCGTCTTTGGCCACTGCCATCAGTCTCTCACCACCGCCTCTCTTCTACTCTCTTTGGTTACTGGTGTATCTTCTTCATTCACCATCGCTAAAGTTGAGCCAACAAATTGGCTCTACCTCTCGCCATTACCACCCAATGATAGCCAAAATTCTCATTTATTGTCAAAACCGGTTGAAATCAACTATACTTTTAGGTTCAAAGGCATCAAATGAAGAATTTGAAAGTTTAAATCGGAGAACTACTATATTCACATAAATTTCTAAATTGTGTATTTAATATTTAGATTTTTGTGGTTTAATCATTTAAAATCTGTGTTATTTTTTTAAATATTGCCCAAAATTTTCAAATCAATATCAATATAATACAGAAAAAGATTATCGAATGTTAATTTTAAAATTTTGTACTTTGATTTAAATATATTTTAATTGTATTTGTATTTATTATTGTGTGAATTTATTTTTAAATTTTTAAAAATATTGAATTATCTAAAATGCCGAATTGTATTATACTGTATTGTTTAGTACCAAAAAAATCGAACTGTACCAAATTTTTATAAGAACTGTACTGAATTATCCCGAATTTTCAAGATAATAACAATACTTAATTTTTAAAATATTCAAAATTTCAAAACAATATGAAAATTTGTAAATCTTCAAATTGTATTATACCGTGTATACCCCTAATAAATAGTATTGTTGTTCTTAGCCTTTGGTTTAATAAAAAAGTATGATTTACTACAAAATCGGGCCTGAAGTATAGGGTAATTTTTAATGTTAGGGCCAATAAAAAAATTTAATGTCAAGTTTAAATTTCATATGCTCTTTCAATTCAGAAACTCCATTAGTTTTTTCGTTAAAAATAATGAAAATTGAATTTTTTAAAAATAATTATATTTTTTTTCTTATCTTATAATTAATATTATTTAACATTAATAATAGCTTTTGTATTGCTATAATTAATGAATGTTTATAATAATTACCTAAAATAAAAAAAATTAAAATAATTATTATTTTTAGTTTAATTAAAAATCAAATTAAAAATTATAAAAATATAATTTTTACTATTTTAATCATGTTTGAATAAAATCAAATAATTTCTATTTTTGAAAACAACATTTATGCATCCAAACAAATTAAATTGGAGATAAAAAAATACCAATAACTTCTAAAAAATTTTAAATGATATATCCAAATACATCATCATCATCATCATCATCATCATCATCATCATCATCATCATTATTATTATTATTATTATTATTATTATTATTATTATTATTATTATTATTATTATTATTGATAACTAGGAAAAATACATTCCCCAAGGCCCGATCAAGGTGGTCTAACAACGTTTGGTAGGGCCCAAGCCTAATAGCAAAAAGGCAATGTATGAGCTGGAAGACAACACATGAAGGCGTGATGTCCGATCAGACTGATGGAACAGCACGTCTCGTCAGCCCACTGACACAAGCCAATGCGCATACTCTCCACCTACTTTCTATCACATCGCTGCTCATCTACCCTGACTGCCAGTTATCACTCCTAAAGTTACTCAAGTACCCCTCTAAAGAACTCATATAAATAGCCTAAAACATAATGGCTCCAGGTATTGAACATCTGAGACTCTATCTCTAAGCACTCTTTCTCTAAAAGCTACTAACTTAAGCTTCGAAGTGCTAATGCTTGGGTCTGATCGGGCACTCCATTTTGCAGGTCCTTTCATCCGATCGGATCTTCAACTGCAAGCTCTCCTTCTTACAGGTAAAGCCAAAATCTGTTTTATCATTTAATGCTTTCGTTGAGTAAAAATGGTTGGTTCAAGATCTGATAAACATGAAACTCTTGGAGAGTATAATCACCACAGTCAGGGCAGATCCAGGCCCTCAGAAAGGAGAGAGGGGTCTCCCAGATCCTCTATTAGGGGCAACCTCTTCCCAGAATTCAACAATATAGCTATACGGCAATCGGAAGATACCCCTATAACCATCAGGGACATGCACGCCATTCTTAGTGACTTCACTAAAAGCATAATTCAAACTTTGAAAAAGGTAAAATGCCCAGAACTTATGAAAGAAGCCATGAAACTAATTTCACGGCCGAAGATTTCGAAAAAAGAAAGAATAAGGGGATTTTCATCAATGAGCCAAGAGCTCATAATAGTAGGAAGATGAGGGCCAAAACCCCAATGCCCATATCACGATCGCTGCCTACAAATAAAAAGTCGCTAAAAGACGCAACTCAAAAAGGCAAGAGCCCTTAATATGATTACTCTTGTGCTTGGAAAAATAAATATCGGCGCGAAAAATGCCAAAAATAGGAAGCTCATGCCAAACTAGGAAGGTCCCCTATGAAGTATCAAATGTCCTCAGTTCATACACCTATAGGCTCAGGACCCTTGAAGGGTTGGACACCTCTGGAGGCCAGAATATCGTATACTAAGTGTAATCATGTATAAATTAACATTCAATAAAGAAAGTATTCTCCATTTCTCCTCCATCTTTGGAAACAAAAAGGTACATTTTCATTTATTTATTTTTATGAATTGACATTTGTTAGTAGGTTGTCTATCTTATTCTGATCAATGGAAGTCTCGATAAATTTTCTTAATCCGATCGTGATATTATAAGTACAGCTCCCTTACTAGGCTTGATGTCCATCCCGAGCCCAAAATGCGAAAAGCTTTACTCCATTTCGAATTCCTCTATTGAGTTTGATATTACTCCAAACCAAAAATGCAAGACATTTTTCATCTAATCTCCACCAATATATTTGCTAGGTTTGATATCTATCCTGAACCAAAAATGCGAAAGTCTGCAAGTAAATACAAAATTGCCACTGATTCGCCAAAATATCCCTTAGTGGATAATCTTCATAAAGCTACTAATTGGCCAAAATATCCCTTAACGGATAATCTTCATAAAGCCACTGATTGGCCAAAATATCCCTTAGCGGATAATCTTCATAAAGCCAGTGATTGGCCAAAATATCCCTTAGTGGATAATCTTCATAAAGCCACTGATTGGCCAAAATATACCTTAGCTGATAATCTTCATAAAGCCACTAATTGGCCAAAATATCTCCTAGTGGATAATCTCCACAAAGCCATTGACTTTTGCAAAACCCAAAAATCCTCCACCGTTGAGTATAAGAGACAAAGGCCCCAGCGCTCAAATACTTCCAACCCGATCGGTGAGTGAGCGATCCGTCATAAAACTGAAGACTTAAATTCGATCGATGATACATCCCGATTGATGAATTAATATGGTACAACTTATCTGTTAGGCCTAATGAGGCCACAAATGGTAAAGTTGAAGTCCATTCATTTAAAATAAGTTCCTCCATTAAGCTTGAGGTTTACGTCAAGCCTAAGACAATGAGAGACAGAAAAATCATTCGTCATACATAACTCTCCGACTAATATTCGATTGGATGGTACTTCGATTAAGTTAAAGACTGAAAATTCATTTACTGCACCTGATGTAATAAGTCTGAGCCATATTTCCAGGCTAAACAGCTTATCTTCTGTATTCGCTCGTATTAAGCGATCAGGCATATTAAATTCGGTTGGCTTAATCAATCGTAGATCCAATGCTTGGAAAGCACATTAAAATTCAGGAAGTATTCTCCTTAGTCAAATTTTATGCATTCTCCATGTCTGATTTCATATGCTCTCCATGGTTAATAATGCTTATTTTCCTTAACTATTATCATGACAAAATTTTTTTCAAAATAAGAATTGCAGTACGAAGGCATAACTGAAAGGAAATCTTCTTTTAGATATAAAGAGTTTTTACAATTTACAAAGCGAAGGAAAAAGCCATTACAAAAGATAAACTATTACGAAAACACCTACGATTCCATGTCTACAATAGCTTCTGCCTCTATGCCAATCGGTACCTTCTCAACAGCAAACAGTTATGCCATGAAGGCGCAGACTCAACCCGGATCATCATAAGGTCAGAATGCCATCGCAGTGATTAATGTTCATTTGGGATAGCACCTCAGGAACAAAGTAGACAATGTTTATGAAATCCCGATCGAATTCCTTACCATTGGGTACGCGAGATAACGGCACCAACACCCGAAGACCTCCTACCCAATCGATCGGGGGTGAAAGTATGATGACAACATGAATCTTGGGAAGATACAGAGCAAAATTAGATGTGCAAGATAGCCTTGATGATGATGGTTTTCTTTATATTGGTGCCAATTTGTAAGGTGGTGATATAATAATTGGAAAGTGCATAGAATCTAGACAAGATCACAGTGTAAAATGAAGCACGTTGAAAGAGGCATGGTCCAAAAAGCTATTGTGACTTCCAATAACATGAAAAGAGCTTATGTTATATTGTCTCTGAGGCTGTGTTTGCAAACGGCGAATGAGCATCTTACTGCTCTCATGCCTAAGCACCCCCTCTTTCATCACCATGGAATTTGGGTGAACCATGACATAAACCTCAGCAGGCATATTGTATTGTGTGGGGATTTCAGCCATTTCCATCGCCATGAGTTTCGAAGGAAGAATCGCAGTCTCACAGCCTTTATAAGCCTCAAGAAAACTCTCCCTTATAGATTTAATGCTAATTGGAGTCATCTCTGATGAAGGGGAGAAGTAAAAAGCGATATTATGAATAAGGAATTATTGGGGTAATTTTACAAAAACTCCGAAATAGCCACCGAAAATGGCAAAGTTTGTGAAAAAGGCATGATAAAGTTTTGTTAGGGATCACTGAAAATGAGAAAAAATCACCTCAAAGCCATCTATTTATAGGCTCCAAGCTTCTAGAATTCTCCAACTGCCTCTCTGCTGGACAATCGCCACGTGTCTCCAATCAATTGAATGCATAACAGAGAGCGAAGCATTGCCCTTGATACATGTGCAAGTGATTAATGTATAGCAGAGAATGAAGCATCGCCCTTGGCACGCGCGCAGGCATTAAATACATAATAGCTGTCTGAGCTAAACGGATGCGTCTTTTCGAATGGGCGTCTTATAAAAATTCAAAGATTTGCCAAAATGACAAAGCACAAAATCGCCCGATCGGACCCTTTGGAGGAGGGACAAGTGATAACTAGGGAAAATACATTCCCCAAGGCCCAATCAAGGTGGTTCAACAACGTTTGGTAGGGCCCAAGTTCAATAGCAAAAAGGCAAAGTATGAGCTGGAAGACAACACAAAAAGGCGTGATGTCCGATCGGATTGATGGGACAGCACGTCCCGTCAACCCACTAACACAAGCCAACACCTATACTCTCCACCTGCTTCCTGTCACATCGCTGCTCACCTACCCTGACTGTCAGTTATCACTGTCCAAGGTACTCAAGTACTCCTCCAAAGAACTCCTATAAATAGCCTAAAACACAATGGCTCCAGGTATTGAATATCTGAGACTCTCTTTCTAAGCACTCTTTCTCTAAAAGCTACTAACTTAAGCTTCGGAGTGCTAACGCCTGGGTCTGACCGAGCACTCCATTTTGCATGTCCTTCTTTTCGATCGGATCTTCAACTGCCAGCTCTCCTTCTTACAGGTAAAGCCAAAATCTGCTTTATCAATTATTATTATTATTATTAGTCATATGGATAAAATTACTTATTTTTTGAATTATTTTTGTAAAAAAATGAATTAAATAAAAAATAAAATTGTACTTAAAATTCTGACATTTTATTATTCTTTAATTCAAAGTTAAAAATTTCTATAAAATTAACATTAGTTACATCACTTATTGATTCTTTCTATTACACACAAAATATTTTATATTTTATTATGTCCTTGGTTTTTTCAATATGTTTTTAAAAGTAATTAGTATTTTCATTTTCAATTTAATTTGCCCGGTTGCATAAGAGTTGTTTTCAAAAATAAAAATCATTTAATTTTATTCATATGTTATTAAAATTAAAAAAAATTGTGTAGTCGTAATTTTTTATTTTATTTTTAATTAATGTAAAAACATTAGTTATTCTAATTTTAATTTAGCTTGTTCTAGGTATTTACTACAAAATTTCATTAATTATAATGATAAAAAAATTATTATTAATTTTAACTAATATTAATTATTAGATAAAAACTGGAAAAAAATAATTTTTGTTAGTTTTAATGGAAAAATTAAAAGAGTAGCTAAATTGAAAGGATACTTGAAGTTTGAAACTAAGGATGAGCAAAAAAAAATCAAAATTTCGGTTAACTGAATAATCGATCCAAAATCAAATCGATTTTTATATTAACCAAACCGAAAATTTAGATTTATAGTTTTTACTTTTAAAAATCAGCATTTAACCATTGTCTAACAATTAACCAATTTATATAAATTTTATAAATTATGTTTTAAATTTTACACTTATGTTTTTTTAATATTTGTGTCATTTATAAATATTATTATATATAGCTTTCCAAAATATTATTAAAATTCATATTTTTATTAAATAAACATTAAAATTTTCTTCTTCTTCTTCTTCTTCTTCTTCTTCTTCTTCTTCTTCTTCTTCTTCTTCTTCTTCTTATTATTATTATTATTATTATTATTATTATTATTATATGTCCATAATTAGCATTCTGTTAGTTTCATATTGAATATATTTAATTTTTATAATTAATTATGAAAATTTTATTTTTATTTTGATTATTTAATTTGTATTTTTTCATTTATAAAGCATTTTTAACTATTAAAAATAATATTATAAATTGTATAATTTATTAAATTTATATATTAAATTTTTTTAGTGGTTAACCAAAAAATCGAGTTAAAAATCGAAATCAATATGGTTGTTAACCGAAATTAATGGACTGGTTTAATAAAATTATTAATGAACCAGTTAATCGGTTCATGGTCATCCTTATTTGGAATTGATATTGTAATAAATTTTTTGTTATGTCTAGAATTGAAAACTATCATATATAATTCAAGTTTGATTTTATAATTAATTCAAAATAATTTTTTTATTTATAAAATTTTTTACTTAACCTAAGCATAACTAATAAGTTGTCCTTATAGCTAAAGTATGCTCATTGCTCTTCAAATCTATAAGCTCTATGAGGCATCACTGCACTAAAAAAAAGTACAGCTCCTGCATAAGACACATCAACTACAGTCCAAGAACATAAACATTTAAGTACGATCCAGCCTTGATACAGTTATTGAAAGAATAAATAAATCATCAGATAGCAAGTAAAAGTAAAGCATCGCAGTTCCCATGTTACATGCTTCACAAGAATTCATTCAATTTCATTAAATTACCAAAATGCTGCATTGCTTTGACATAGGCATCTAAATAATTATGGCCAACTTTCTAAGACACAAGACATCCCAAATAAAATTGTCTATTATACATTCGTGGATGATTTTGATGGCAATTAATTTACTTCCACCCCAAAAAAGAGCAAATAAACATGGTTTGAAAATCCTGGCAACATAACCCGTATGGCAAACAAATTAAAATTAATGAGTAAGCATGTAATATATATATATATATATATATATATATATATATATATATATATATATATATATATATATTGAGAAATAAATAAAAGCAATTCATCTAACATGAGATTAGGTATAACTTGCAAAATAGAAATTTTTTTTTTTGGGTGAAACTATCTCCAAAAACAAGTGGAGAAGAAAGTTGAATAAGCAATTTATTAAAATTATATTAAGGAAATAATTTTGTTGAGATCAGGTTAATATATCATTTATAAAACCAAGCTAAAAATACATAAACTTATATATAGTAAAAAGGGCAAATGAATTATGATATCAGAATGCAGAAAAACATTGTTTGAAGAACTTTGATCAGGTGACATTCACAAGTTAAAAAAATAAAAAGGGAACTAAATCACAGACAAATATCGTTAAACATCGAAATTGATATGATTGTTAACCAAAATTAATGAACTAGTTTAATAAAAATATTAATGGATCAGTTAATCGGTTCATGATCATCCCTATTTGAAACTGATATTGTAATAATTTTTTTGTTCGGTCTAAAATTGAAAATGATCATATATAATTCAGGTTTGATTTTGTAATTAATTCAAAATAATATTTTTGTTTATAAAATGTATTGCTGATCCTAAGCATATCTTATAAGTTGTCCTTATGGCTAAATTATGCTCATTGCTCTTCAAAGACTAAAGTTCAAATTATATTCTCTCCTTTTTCTTTTTGGCTATATTTTTTATATTTCATATAATTATCACAATATAAATATTTTTATTTTTAAGGTGGCATATCACTAGTATACTTTAGATATACTAAATATATCAAAATTCTACATTTACAATTGATTTACAATAAAATTAAATCAATTGAGATTGAATTTTGAATTCTTAAATTCTTGATTTAAAAACATTATTATATTTTCTATTGCTTGTTTTAAAAGTGAAAAAAAAAACATTATTTAATAAGAAAAAAATGATTTTAAGGAAATTTAGTGTTCAAGTTAATCTGACACTTATTGAAGGTATACGCTAGGGTATGCATATATGTATACCACTATGTATACCTTAGGAAATTCACTTGAAATATGCTAGATTGTCTTTGGTATGAATTTTTTGCATATCTATAATTCCTTCTTTTACTTTCTCATGAACGAAGCGGTATTGCACTCATATGTGTTTGGTCTTTGAGTGAAATTTTAGATTCCTTGAAAGAAGCAAGGCAGTCTGACTATCACAAAATAAAGAAATTTTCCTATGTTTGTGCCCGAGTTCCTCCAATAATATTTTCAGCCACACTATTTCTTTACTGGCTTATGTAGCTGCTACATATTCTGCTTTTGTAGTTAACGTAGCAACAAGTTTTGATTATTTCTTAGTTCTAAAGTACAGTCTTATCATTATTTAGCTAAAATTTGGTTGTTAACTTGTTTAATTATTAGTTAATAATTGACTTTTAGTTTGATCATTGATATGCATGTTCTTAGGTTAAATTACTTAGGTTAATACATGATTATATTCTTCGTTAGATATAGTTTTGTGTTAATTAATGTAAGTTAAGATTAAGAAAGGTGTAACTAAGAATAGATGAAAGTTAAATTTACTTGAAAAAGAATTTAATAGATATATAGGAGATTTAATTCAGATTTTTATGCTAAGTGTTGAATTGTTATTAATAAGAGAATTTTAATGCTTGGAATGATAATCTTAAGTTAAGTTATCTGGTTTTATTTATCTGAATTCTTCATAATCACTTGTATTTTTCTTTTAATTAAGTTATAATAATATTGATTAAGGTGGATAGTCTTTTAGTAAAAGTTATTTTTAAATATTGATTTTTACCTTATTTGATTACTTGCTTTTATTTCAAATTGTTTCAAACTGTTTTACTTTATTTTTAGTTTTAAAGTTTTGTTTTTAGTTTTTAAACTCCAACTTCACAACTTTTGGATTTCTTTTCCATCTTTTACACACAAATCCTATTTTAAAATTCAAATCATTCACACAAACACAGATTTTCCTTAGATTCGATATTAGGGGATCATAATTATATTTTTCTATATTACTAATCGATCTAGTATGCTTGCTAGACATTGATAAAGTTTTTGGCATCATTGTCGAGAAATTTGGTGTTTGTTTATTTATCTTGATTTTAAAGTGGATTTTTGTGTGTTTCTCTTCTCTTCTTCATCTATTTTCTGATTTTTGTCTTAAATTTTCTTTCAGGTCCTATTGCTTTATGGTGAGAAACAATCCCATTCTACCCGTAGATCCTGAGATTGAAAGGAAATTTCGCAGGATTAGAAGGCTAAGAGGCAATATGAATGACCCATAAATAGAACCACCTATGAATGATCCACCACCACCTAGGATTGAAGAGCAGGACGTGCCAAATCAAGCTCCCAGGAATGGGTTTAGACCTAGGACCATTAAGGATTATGCTATTCCTATGTGGAATGAAGAACATAGAACCATTAGGATTCCTCACCACCAGCCATTTAAGATTGAACCCGCTACCATCACGTTGGTACAAAAAAACCAATTTTCGAGCTCAGACATAGAGGATCCTACACAATACTTGGATATGTTCTTAGAATTTAGTGATACTGTACAAATACCAAATGTATTAACTGATACAATTAGACTGAAACTTTTTTCGTTTACCCTCATAGGAAAAGCTAGGGATTGGCTACAAATGTTACCTAATCAATCCATTCATTCTTGGCAACAAATGCAAGAAAAATTTCTTTGTAAATTTTTTTCGCCCACTAAGACATCCCTCATTAGAAAACAAATCAATAATTTCTAGCAATTTTATGAGGAACCATTTCATGAAGCATGAAAAAGATTTAGGAGACTTTTAAAAAGTTGTCCACATCATGAATTTCCTATTTATCAATTAATGCATATTTTCTATGCAGGTGCTAATCAATCAACAATATCTTTGTTAGATGCAGCTTCAAATGGTAGTTTCATGAACCAAGTTCCTGAAGAAGCATTCCTACTCGTTGATGAGATGGCTACCAATGATGCTCAATGGGCAACCTCTAGAGTAGCACAAAGAAAATAGGGAGTTCATAATTTATATGAAATAACTATGCTAAAAGCTCAAATGAAACTAATGAGGAAAGAGCATTTAAAAGAAATAAATGATCTTAAAGTTAAAAATGTTTCCATGTTGTCTAATGAAAGTGATGCTTATGCAGGAATTCAAGGAGCACCTAGAATGAAGAATGGTGAAGGAATGGTAGAAGAAGTGAATGCTTTGAACCCCTATAGTAACACCTACAACCTGGGATGGAGAAACCATCCACACTTTTCATGGAAAGAAGGCAATCAAGCATCCACTTCAAACTCTCACCCTAGACCTCCCTTTAACCACAATTAACCTACAAATAACCATCCTCCATATCAAAATCAAGCTTAACCACATTACCCAACTACATTCCCTTCACAATCATACCATCAACCACCGAAATTTCAAAAATCTCAACCTCCACCTCCACAAGAGAATAAATCAAATATAGAAAAGATCATTACAAATTTCATGGCCTCCCAAAATCCAATCTTTGCTAATCAAGATGCTAGATAAAAATCACAAGATATTTGGATGAGAAATCAAGAGGCATCCATTAGAAATCTATAAAATCAAATGAGGTAACTTGTGAACTCATTATCCAACCGGACTCAAGCAACATTTCCATCCAATGTCGACCGTAACCCAAAGGAGAAAGCTAAAGCAATCACTTTAAGAAGTGGAAAGGAGTTAGAAAAGACTAATATTGGTAAGAATTCCTCTCAAATGGTGGAACTAATAATGGAGGTAAGTGTTTTTAACTCTGAAAATATTGAGAAATTACCTCCTACGGTTGAGAAGGATAAAGGTAAGAAAAAACTTATTTCTACTATGCTCGATGAAACACCCAACACCTCTTAGTGTAATCATCGATGAACGACACAAAGTAATTTGCTCCTCCTAGGTATGACACTGGTGTTTGCCATACATCAGAATGAACTAATTCCAGAATGACTTTGCTTTTGAAATTTGATGTGCTGGAATTTAGTCGATGCTACTTGCTCACAATATAATGCTCACAAAAAGGTAGTGATACCTTTATGAGACCTGGTAGTAGATTTCTCTCTGCAAGAATCTTCATTCTTTACTCAGACATATGCCCAAGATTCTTATGCCAAGTCATTACACGCTTTTCATTTGGAATGCTTACGGTAACAGATGCCTCTCCTTCTTATAGAGTCTCTTCCTTCAGGATATACAAGTTTGCAGCTACTTTTTTTCCTTTCATAATTACAAGCGCTTCTCGAATCACCTTCATGATCTTGTTTTCACCTTCAAATTTACAACCAAGATCATCTAGTTGCCCCATAGATAAAAAAAAAATTTCTTCAGACCCTCCACATGTTGAACTTCTTGAATTTTTTGAATGGTGCCATTGTACAACTTCAATTTTATGGTGTCAATACCATTGATCCTTAGAGCTTGATCATTACAGTTGTACACAGATCCTCCAAAGATAGGTTCATAATGATGAAACCATTCTCTTTGAGAGGTCGTGTAAAATATAGCTCCTGAATCGAAAAGCCAAACTTCAGCAAATCTTTTTTTTGCTTCCAATGGACATTACTGCTTCATAAACCATGGCATCTCCATCTTCTAAAATGCTTGCAACATTTCCTTAAGGACTAGAATCATTTTTGTTTAGATTCCAATAATCCTTTTTCAAGTGACTCTTCTTGCCACAGTTGTAACATTTAATGTTCTTCTTACTCTTTGATTTTGATCTACCATGATTGTGGCTTTCATTTGGGCCACATTCTGTTGATTTCTCTCTCATCACTATCAAGGCTTCTGCATGCTATGAACTTGCCAACCTATCTTCCTTATTTTTATGCTAGCTTTCTTCCTTCAGAATTATGGCTGCAATATCTTCAAAGTTCATGTAATCTGAAAGGATATTGTTGGTCAAGTTGATGATGAGTTAATCATACGAATCAGGTAGACTTTGGAATAGAATTTCAGCACGTTCATTTTGCTCTATTTTATGTCCCAATGATGTGAGTTGGATAAATAGAGTATTCAAGGTATTTAAGTGCTCCATCACTGAAGTAGATTCTGCCATACATAAAGTGTACAGTTTTCTCTTAAGAAAAATCTTATTATGGAGTGATTTTGCCTTTTACAATCTTGTGAGGTGATCCCATATCTCTTTTATTGTCTTCTTTTCTTCTATACTAGATAACACTCCATCAGCTAGTGCTAGATGAAGATTACCAATAGCATTACGATCCATCTCATTCCATTTAGCATCTGTAATTTTCGTGAGCTTTTGACTAATTACAGCTAGACAATTATCCTTCGTCATAACTGCTTTTATTTTTAACTTTCACAGTGAGAAATTGCTCCCATTGAATTTTTCGATCTCATATTTTACCGCCATTGCTTCTATCACAAACTTCTTTGCTCAAAAAATAGCTCCCACTATTTCACGTGAATAATAATTATATATGTAAATAGTAACCATATAGATGAACAATGATCGTATACGTAAAAAATATCCAAGGAAAAATCTTTTCTGATGTGAAAGATCAACCTATACTGCAACCATAGAGTATACTAAGAAAGAATCTTGACTCTGATACCACTTGTTGTGCAAAATAGATTGGATAGAGCATGACTGCAACTAAAATAAATTAATTATTAGAAAATAAAAGAGTAAATTATTGTACTACAAAATCATAAGAGTTTATTTTTTATGAAAAACTGGAGGGATCACAACGGTCCTATTTAAAATCTAACATCCTTAGATAGAATTTAACTACAAATATATTTTATAAGCACGATATATTACTACAACTACGACTTACAATTATTGCTGAATAAAAATAAAGATAATAAGAAACAATAGAATTTAACAAAGTTCGGCCAATTATTTATATATTCTCGATCACTACCAAATATTATTTAACTAAAAAACTCAAAAGTGAAACAAAATAAGAGAGAAGAAAGCAAGATGGGATTATTAGAATAACCAAAGGAGAGGAACAAAATCCCCTCCAACCTAATCATTTCCCGATGTGGGATTTTTTCTTTTTAGCCTACAATTGTTAATTACAAGTTTCTTCTACCTTACACTTTTTATTTGGGAGTTTTACAAAAATACCAAAAAAAAAGGTTATACTCAAAAATACCTCCCTCTTTTTTTCTCTTTTAAATTTTCCTTTTTTTAAATTTCTTTTTTTAAAAATACCACTTTTTTAGTTTAACTTAAACTCTCTTTTTTTTTTCTTTCATGCTTCCTTCTTCTCTACTTTTTCTATTTTTTCTTGTTCTTCTTTCCTTCTTCTCCCTACTATACGACATTCAATATTTCATGACCCTACCTTATATATATATTTTTTATTGTTGAATATTTTAAATTTGGTTTGTATCTTCAGTATCGATGCCAATGAAAGATTAAAACAACAACCAAGACAGTGTAAACGTAGGAAATTCCCATATATATATAAACACGTCTTCTACTCAATAAAAGAGAGAATAATGCTTATATACCACAAAGGTTGAGATCATAGTTGCGACAGAAGCCCCGATAAAACCTTCCCAGGTTTTCTTTGGAGACAACTTGATCAATGGTGTATTATTATGCCAATCCAATGTCACAAATATCAAATTAAGTTTAACCCCCCCTTTTTTTGTATGAATTCAACATTACTTTGTTTGCAGGAATCTGAGTTCAAGCAAGTTAACTAGGGAAATTGCTCCATCATTCTCCAATCTCATAGCGTTACAATCACTGTAAGTGTTAATTAATTAAGGTCTAAGTTGTAACTGGATTTGTAGAACTGTCTAAGACATCTAGCTTTAGTAGTATTGACGATTGGCTACAGGCATAATACTATATAACTCTCTTATTTTTCTCAGGGATTTATCATACAACGAATTGAATGGATTAGTTCCAGAATTTTTAGCATATCTTCCAAATTTAACTTTCCTGTAATTTAGTAGACTTAAATTAAGTCTTTCATTGAATAAACTAGTAATTTAGTATATATTTATTGCAGAAATTTAGCAGGGAACAGTTTCACATGATTCATTCCAAATTCCCTCTTAGAAATGTGTGTTAGTGGAACAATGAAATTAAGGTTTGAACTATCCTATTTTACTATTAGCTACTTCGCTTCTGGTTTTGTCTCTTGCAAGTTTTAACAAATAATCCTCCATGCTAACTTCATAATTAAGAAATAACTATGAGTAAATGCCATCTGATTCACATCTGATTGCGTTTTGTCATTATAAAAAAACCAGCTTAGATGGAAATCCATATCTTTGCCAAAAAGCAGATTCTACTTTAATGTTGTGTAATTGCCTTTTTTTTCAGGTGGCTTCTGATCTAGATATCGATGTAGTGTCTCGTAGAACGGAGGGGGTATAGTGGAGATAATCCTACAAATATCTGCCATGATGCTTCCCTAATTAAATGGCATGAGGCAGAAGATAGCTGAAAAACACAAGATTAGATCAAGCACATGCCTAAAGATGAGATTTCTATGGAGCTTGTTGCAATGTGTGAATTTGAATAAGCCTTGCAGAAGATCCAGCGAAGCGTTTCCCAAGGTGATATTGAGAAGCATCAGAAGTGGTTTTTTGAATTCGGATCAGCATAAAGAGTATATAGCCAATGGGGAAATGAAGATACTGTCTTCTTTTAGCTCATTAATATGCTGCTATATATGTATTTCTGTGGTGATATGATTGAATGTAATTCAATTGTTTGAAAAGTCCTCATCTTTGTTGTGTTATTTTGTATCTGTAATCTCTCTCTCTCTCTCTCAAGGAATGCGATGTAATTCAATTGATTTTACAAAACTTGAGCTAATCATCATACTGGGCACTATATAAAAATCCACGGAAAGAAAGATACATTGATGTCTAAAATATTCAATATCTGGGAGTCAAATTTAATATTGAACAGCTCATTAAATCTTATTCAATATTATTTGCACATAATATTGAATAATTGAAATATCTTCTAGATTTTGGTATATCACCGGTATACAAGGTATACCATCGGGTATACCAAAATTCAGAACTGAAATTATTTTCTGGATTTTAGAATATAGGTGGTATACCAAGTATACCATCGGGTATACCAAAATTTAAAACTGAAATTATCTTTTGGATTTTGATATACCGGTAGTATACCAGGTATACCGTTGGGTATACCAAAATTCAGAATTGAAATTATCTTCTGAATTTTGATATACCGATGGTATACCAAGCATACCATTCGGAATACCAAAATTCAAAATTGAAATTGTCTTTTGAATTTTAGTATACCGTCAATATAACAAAATCCAGAATTGAAATTATTTTCTGAATTTTGGTATACTAGGTATACCAAAATTTAAAATTAAAATTATCTTCTGAATTTTGTTATACCCGTGGTATACACCAAAATTCAAAATTGAAATTTTTTTCTGAATTTTGATATACCGGTGGTATACCAAGTATACTGTCGGATATACTAAAATTCAAAATTGAAATTGTCTTATAAATTTTGATATACCACCTGTTATATCAGGTATACTGCTCGATATACCAATTCCCATAATCAAATGCCATTTTTTTTACATTGATACGAAACAAAACATTTTTGCCTTATAACCAAATTCACTTGCAAAAGGAAGATAATAAATAATGTATGACCATTCAAAATGATTTCAACTTTTCTCGACAGCCAAACATGCTTGAAGTAACCTTATGATCACCAACAGTGATGATTTTAAGGTGAAACATGACTTTTTTTTTATAAGCCAAAAGTTATTATTAATAGTTGGCTAACAAGAAAGCCAAAGAAAATCGGATACAATAGAATTTCATCCAGCTAAACTGCAACAAACATCTTGCTATAGCTACACACAAACCAGCATCCGCAACAAACAAAAGATACAAACAAAACTAATATTCATGATAAAACCAAAACAACCCTACTAAATGTAACCAAAGCATTAGCTCATGAAAAAGGCTCCATAGGATCAGTTAATCAAATCAACATCTTTCGGAGATTAACTCAATAAACAACATTTGCCTTCGTTGACTGCTGTGATAACTTTGCCAAACTTCAGTTCAACCAACAAAATACTACAAGACATTAATGTTCCACCAGCAAAGAGAGCCTAATAGTTAAATCGAACAAATCTTCAGCAATAAGCACCAATCTGGACTTTAGCCCATCCTATCGATCAAACCAACAAAATTGGTAGGAACAAATTAACCATGACAGCAAAACAATCCAGAAGGTAGAGATAATAGTCGGTAAAATAAGAGCAACAACATTGGTAAAAACAGAGCAATCTTGCATAAGACCCTGTAGTGCTGATATCAGAGGCATATCTCAGCAAAAACAAAATATCAGAAAAAACCCAAAGCATAATAAGTTCCATTTTCATAGCTGCATTGATAGTATGACCTAAAATGTTCTTCATAATGCACTAAGGTCTCAAACGAAATCTGAAATTAGATTCTTTAAAGCAAATAATCAAATAGTTTATGTTCAGTCCAACCCCACTCATCATCCTCAAATTTTTGACCCCAATTAAAAAAAAAATTAAAGTGAGGGACTAATGAATTAGACAAATAAACCATCTAAAAACCCATAAACGATTAACTTAGCTGGATGTCCCAATTAAGAAAGAAAGAACCAAAACAAAATTATATCAAAGAACATTTAATCAAACAAATTTTACAGAAATCCAAATCTACTATAGATGAAGTGAATTGAAAGCTGAAATTAAAGATGAAATTCGTTCGAATCAAAGCAGGTATGACTAAAACAACTTTCACAAAAATAAAATCACATCTTAATGAATCGCTCGACAGAAATAGCATGAATAATTTGTAGAGGATGAATTAACGTGTGAGGAACAGAGTAAGTGGATATGAAGATGAATTTGTGAAAGATAAGTTTTAAGAGAAAAACTCAGAGCTGGATGGAGAAGAAAAGAGGAAATATTTACTGCAAATAGAATAAATGAGAGATGGAAAATGAGATATATATATTTGCAGAAAAAGAGAGGTAACGTTATTTAGGGCTTAAAAATCAAAAGAGGTATTTTTAAAAACAAAACATTAAAAAGGGGTAATTTTAAACTCTGAAAATGAATGGCTGCATATTTAAAAAATAAGGTAGAAAAAGGGGTATTTTGTGTAATTTTCTCTTTTTATTTTTCCTTGAGCTGTATGCAGCCTTTTCCAGGCAATCAGTATCTCCTACTTTTGCCCTCTTTCAATTATTTTAGGTGGATCACTCTCACTCTTTTCTTTATTTTCATGAGAAATTATTTTAGAAGATAGAGACATGAGGTGACGATTCTTTCAAATATTTAAACTGGTTTTTCAGTTTTCAACAGATTGCCCAAAACAGGTTTAGCGGCCTATAAAATAAAGCTGAGGGAAAAAAATTATTATAGGTGCTTAAGTATAATTAATTATTAACACATGAGCTTCATTTGTCGACATATCAAAAAGTATATATATTTTTTATATCAAAAAATATATTTACTTTTTTCTTTTAAAAGAAAAAAAAGATTAAAAGAAAAAAGAAGATTTCAAAAAAATTATATATATATATATATATATATATATATATATATATATATATATATATATATATATATATATATATATATATATATATATATAAACTACCCCCTTTTAATATGAGATGAGGTCCACATTCCACTCCTCACCTCCATATATAAATATATATACACACACAATAAATTTCGGATCCCAAAGGGCCAAATAAGATCGATAAATTCATTTAATACCGACAAGACAAGAAGAAGAAGAGGAAGACGAAGAATGGGAAAGAAGGCGCTTCTTATAGGATGCAATTATCCACGAACTAAGGCTGAATTGAAAGGTTGCATCAACGATGTTAGGAGAATGTATAAATGCCTTATTGGTCGCTATGGTTTTTCTGAAGAAAATATTACTGTTTTGATCGATACTGATGATTCATATACTCAGCCTACTGGCAAAAACATTCGCAAGGCTCTTAAGGATCTTGTGCGATCTGCTGAGCCTGGCGATTTCCTCTTTGTTCATTACAGTGGCCATGGCACCAGGCTACCTGCTGAGACTGGCGAAGATGATGATACTGGCTATGATGAGTGCATAGTCCCCTGTGATATGAATCTCATTACTGGTTAACTTTTCTTCTTTTTTTTTTTTATTTTTTTCATCTCGATATTTTTTTATTGACTGCTTTTATCCCATTTCAGTTATTTTTCTCAATTTTGTTCTTTTAATACCTTGATTTGTTTGTTTATCATATATATGATCTTTCTGCCTCTTGATCATTGAATTTTGGTGGATCAACTTTCATTTTACATCTGATATGCGATTTTATTATTATTATTATTAGATCTCTGTTTGGTTCCATGAAAATTGGATATACCTGAAATTGCTGTAATTGAATAATCAGAGTACTTTTGTTGTTTTCATTCCAGGGGTCTGGCTATGGAAAAAATTTTATGTGATCTCTTTTTCTTGCTTTGTCCAAATATTTTTATATTCTTGTTTTAATACTTCGATTGGGAAAGAGGCAGCTGGGAAATCTTGTATATGTTATCTTGTTTGGATTCTATGCTCATAAATTTCTAGGATAGTTAAATACTTGAAACTTTCCAAAATTATTGAGAGAATGATTTCTATTTTTTCTTTCTTTTTTTTTTTTTTTTTTGGTTCAAAAGCAAATTAATTCATAAGATTCTTGGGGAGGAGAAGATACTTCTAATTTTTTTTTTTTTTTACAATTGCATGAGTAACATTCATGTAGAGGAGACAAAACTGTTTAAGCTACTTTAACAATTAGTTAAGAAACTTTCATGTGGAGGAAAAGAAACTGTTAAATTACTTAACAATTAGTTAAGTAACATTCTTGGAGAGAAGAAGCTGCTAGATTATTTGAAGAATTTTTTATGACATTAGTATTAGGTTTCATATTACAATCCTTTTGTTTTTCCTCTGTGTGTGTATGTTGTTTTCCATCCCTTGCTCTACGGCAAGAAGGTTATAAGTTTTCTGAAGTCATAAATGGAATGAAAATACTTCATGTTGTGTAGTACTGTAGGAGATTTTGTAAGATATGGCAGTACATCGCATATAGGGAATCCACACTCTGTGGTGGAGTCTTTGATGTTTAGTTGTTATATCTGCTCAAATTATAGTTATTTCATTGGATAGTGAAGTGACTGCAGGGAGTTCTCCATCCAGAGATTCTCAGTTGAATGTCCACCTACCCTTTCTACTCTCCTAGCTAGGTAGTCTCAGATTGATTAATAGAACGAGCTTTGAGGAAATTTTTGGAAATCATATAGCATTTTCTTCATTTATTTATTTATTTTTGTTTTTGGTGATGATGGATTGGCTGAATGGTGGTGATGGTTATGCAAAGCTTTATACTTACTGTTGGTGCATTTCTGAACAGATGATGACTTCAGGGACTTTGTTGATCAGGTCCCACAAGGCTGCCGCATAACAATTGTATCTGATTCATGCCACAGCGGTGGCCTCATTGATGAAGCCAAAGAGCAAATAGGGGAGAGTACAAAGCAGGAAGTGGAGGAATCAGGCTCTGCATTCGGATTCAAAAGTTTCTTGCACCAAACTGTTCAGGGTGCATTTGAATCACGTGGAATTCACCTCCCTTCTAGATTGCAACACCACCACCACCACCATCACAAGGATGAGGAAGATAGCGATAGCAGGGCAGTCGAAGAAGGTTATAGTGAGCATGGGTACGTGAAAAGTAAATCTCTTCCCCTTTCTACTCTTGTAGACATTCTGAAGCAAAAAACAGGGAAAGATGATATTGATGTTGGGAAGATTAGGCCAACCCTTTTTGATGTCTTTGGGGAAGATTCAAGCCCTAAGGTGAAGAAGTTCATGAAGGTTCTTTTGAATAAACTCCAACATGGAGATGGCGACAGTGTTGGTGGTGGTGGATTCTTGGGGATGGTTGGGGGTCTTGCCCAGGAGTTCCTCAAACACAAGCTGGAGGAACATGATGAGGACTATGTAAAGCCTGCCTTAGATACAGAAGTGGGCAGCAAGCAAGAGGTTTATGCTGGATCAAACAAGCGGTCCCTGCCAGATGGGGGGATTCTAGTCAGTGGCTGCCAGACGGACCAAACTTCTGCTGACGCCAGCCCAGGAGGAGATTCTAGTGAAGCTTATGGAGCTCTTAGCAACGCAATCCAGACCATAATTGCCGACACAGATGGTGAGATTTCAAATCAGGAGCTGGTCTTGAGGGCTAGGAAGATGCTGAAGAAGCAAGGTTTCACCCAGCGACCTGGACTCTACTGTGGCGACCATTATGTTGATGCTCCTTTTGTGTGCTGATCTGAATCCAAATTTCATGGCTTTCTATTTTGCTTTTTAATTTGCATTTTGTTGGTTGTGCATGGCTTTGCTGTTCTACGGTCTTTTTTGGCGTTTAAAACAATAATATTTAAAACCCGATGGTTTTAATATTCAGGTAATGAGTTTAATGCATCGGCGCTATTTTAATCGCATTGGCTGAAAGGAATTTGAATTCTGCTCAAAGTTAAATGCAAAGCAACTTTAAAATTATTGTGCGTTGTTTTGACACATTTGATGACTTTTGATCAAGGCATAATACCAGCTAATATTGCTATTGCTCCTCGTTGAGATAATTGCCAACTTCAGAATTCACTGAAAGAATTTAGCATACTTTCCAATAAAGCGGTCCTTCCTTCAACAGATCAGTACATCATTTTCTCCGAGTCAAGTAGAGTACAGAGGAAACGCGATTTCAATATCAGCTATAGATTTTACTCGTAATTATTTAGCGAAATGTACAAGCTAGTTGGAAGTGTGGCTATAAACAATACAACCTAGTGACCTATCATTGTGTTTCTGTCATCTGCTGTCAGTAGGTGTTAGAGATATACAAAATTATATGGCAAAAATGGAGTAAATAATCAATCTCAGACAAAAAATGACTGCACATTTTCATTAGATGGTGCAGGGGATAACACCCTTCTTCCCTTTGCGGTATGGGGCTCACGAAGGTATCTGCACAATTATAACTTCTAAGGCTGTATATCTATCCAACCATTCTCAATCATCAATATCCTGAACCCATGCTAAATCTGCAACCAGGAAGCAAGGCGAATAAACAAAATCAGATTGTAAAAGAATGGATGTCAATGCACAGCTGTGTGCTTGTATTCGCTTATTTGTGAGATCTATCAATAGAGAGAGAGAGACCTTGAAGAACAGTTTCCACTGCAGCATTTGGTACAAGTAAACCAACTATCCGCTGGTTATCATCTGTGGTGGTTTCTAAACGCACAACACGCAATCGCTTATGGCTTTGACGTGCCTGTCAAAAATGTTTTTTAAGTTTTAGTTTTTGCCACTGTCCAACAATAAACAGAAGCATATTCCGTCCGAAAAAGAGCATCCCGATTTTGAATGACATCCTTTACGAACATGCATCAAAAATTAGAGAAATAATCAACTGCACTAAGGGGCAATGTGATTGAAAAAGGAAAAGTGAAAAACAATTGACATGCTGATGTTCTACCTCTAAGAAAATAATATGTTATACAGATTTCAGTATAACATCTTTTAGCATCAAACTGTTCGCATACCAGTGACGAAAGCTTCTTAATCAACTGGCAATGACTCAAGCATACAATTTGGATTTCATATTCTTTGATGCCACATATTTAATTGCTTCTCTTTTCTATTCCCTAGCACAATGAAGACCTCGTTTAAGAATTCATGCAAGAACATGACAGAATAATTAACAGGAGATGCAAAATCTGTGGGATGCAGTAAAATTGAGTTGTATGTCAAAGTCAGCAGACCATGCAAACGAAAATTATTGAGACAAATAGACTTGAGGTTAATGAAAAAGGTAAGAAGTCATTTCCATTCAATCAACATTTCTACACTAGGAAATCAGAGTACTATCTAGATCCCAATCATACCTGCTTAGCAAGGGCCCTCTCAATAGTGCCCCAAACAGGAAGAATGAGGCCACCCAAAACATTCACCTCTTGTATTCTTCTTCCAACTGTACAAAAGTTGCCAAGCTTACAGTTGGGTCCGTGCATGCACTGCAGGTTGAACAAACAATAAGCTAGGGTAACCATAAGGCAAATGAAAAACCATTATATACTCCTGGATAATACAATAAATTTCAAAATGCATTCATTTAAAAAGAAGAACATTTCCAAACTTATGAACGGGGATTTATCCATATTTATCACATCAACATATGTTATATTGAATAAGTTACAAAGGGTTAGCGAAGATAAAAGTGAATAACAAAATATGACAATCAAGCAACCCATTTTCTGGCTTGGAACGATTTTGCTTTTCACACTTTAATGAAGCAATTCATGACACAACACCAAATACTATGACTTGTGCTGAAGAGATTAGACTTGAACAAGCATGGGGAAAGATTGCTCAAGTCATTATAAGGTGGCACTCAACCTCATATGCAGGTGATGGGGAATTAACAACAAAAAGCTAATATAATGTAACAGCCCTCCTCCACATCAGCTTGTGAAGAATAAATGGGCGCATTTAACAACCCAAAACAAAGAGGGAATGCCTCTGGTACCACGTTAAGGTAAAATGCTAGTTCATAAAGGGAGGAATACCCAAGCAGGCCCTCCACCTCATATGCAGGTGATGGTGAGATTATAAAAAAGATATATATATTCCAACAAACTGAAAATAAGCCCAGGTATAAAATCCTAGACCAAATCATTCAATGGTATAAATTGAAAAATCAATCCTAGCTACGACAATAAAGCCAAGCATTTAACACAGTAGCAAAATAAACCGTTCCACTATCAGACTGAAAAACCACTTTAATATCATCTACCTGCCTCTATGGTGCTGTGCGATCTATGTGAAAGAAACTCATATTGCAGACACTTCTGTGTGGTGTAAGAGGAATGGACATTTCAGATCATGATATGATTTAACAAAATGAAACTAAAGCATACAAGACATGACTTCATGGCAGTTACATTCTCATTATTCATTTGAAAAAAAAAAGTAATATTTAGGAACCAAAAGATAAAAATGCTCACATAGATTTATGCAATATTAGTTCGAGTGCAGTTGGATAACAACTAACATCACACTGCACCACTCTTAGGAAAGTAACATCTGAAACTATATTTGACTAACACACCTGCTTGGAAGAAACTTCATATTCATCTTCCCAACCACTGCGAGTCTTATCAAGTGATGATAATTTTTTATATTTGACATTTAATGCTGACAGGGGCATTTCCCTAAACAGAGAGTAATGATATCAGTAAACAGAGTGGATCCAGTACAAATTTGATTAAGACTGTAATTTTCTCCATACCTCGTTGACTCCCCAACAGCAGGCCTGACAATCTTAAACATTCCAGAAGCAGGACTGAAACAGAAAATGAAGCAAAAACAAAAAGAAAAAAATATATATTTTACAATAAGCACATAATTGTCCATTGGGAAATAAATAAGCAAAACAATAATAAGACAACTTTTAAAAGTGTCCATACACAAATGAATAAGCAAAGAACAATGAAATAGCACAGTGACAATTAACCTCTGAACGATAGAGCTTGGTATCTTGTTTCCATTAATTCTGGGTAGTTTTGTATCCGGCAGATCAAACCAATGATGGAGATTGACATTTATCATACAATGAATTACAGCAAAGAAGGATAAGATGAAGAGATAAATATAGACTTATATTGATAATAAGCTTCAAAACAAGCTTACAAATCCAGCAAAAGAAGAAATCAACCTCTGTTCGGCTAATCCAATCAAGGCAAGGAAATAAGAAAAACAAAACAAATCACAATAACAAATCTATGAGCCTAAGGATCCCAAGAGCAGGGAATTGCCACAGGCCCTTACTCCCCCTCTCCTTTTCAGCCAAACAGCTGAAACCACAAATTAGTTCTCTCAACATGCCTTCCTCACTAGCCCTCTACCCCCTTTTATACTTATTCTCCTTCTCTATTTTAATTAGCTTGTGCCACATCAGCTGAGGGATGCTCCACTGCCTCTTTCTTCTGCCTTCTCGCATAGACCCTCCCTTGCATGAGCCTTGGCCGTGGGTCTTCTCTTCCCTCTCCTGGGTCCATCAGCAGCTCTCTATCATTGCCGGCCGGTTGAAAAACAATCTTGTCCTCAAGATGCAGGTCAGGAAAAGGAAGGCGAATATTCAATGTAAACAACAGAAATCCTGGAAATAGAGATGCTTCTGCCATGAGCTGAGATAGGTGTCCATCTAACCACCATTGGAAGGAGTGCAGTTCATGATGCCCTATATTCACCCCCTTCAGCTCCGTTCCATACTTCCCCTTAATCTGACAAAAGGGAAGCTTCATGTTGTCCCCATCATTGCACCACTTTGGTAGGCGACTTAAGTTATTTTCAACAAAAAAACATGCAAGCATCTTTAATTGTGAACTCAGTAGCTGGTATTGAGCGAACAAGTGTATCAAAGAGTCTTGCTTCCTTGTACAATGCGAGAACAAATGCAAGACAAGAAGTTGACTTCCCATCAGAGTATACCCAATCATCCTGTTCAGGAATTGTAAGCAACTCAGTTGGAACCATAAAAGCTGCCTGATAACCAGAGCCAATGACTTCCACACATGCCAAAAAAAAAAAAATCATCATCTTCCCACATCCAACATCACCTTGCAAGAGTCGATTCATAGGTACAGGTTTCCTTAAATCCCATACACTCTCTGGTGCAGCAATTAGCTAGCTAGAAGTAAGGGAGGATGGGAGAGCCTCAAGACATTTCTTTGTTAGACTGGACCAATAAAGAGAATTTAATACAAGTTTTCTATACTTATCCAGGAATCCATCTTTCTCCACTTGTGTGCCTGGAGCTTCAAGCATTTGAAACAAACGTCCTAATTGTAATTAAAAGAACTTGTCAAATATAAACCTTCTACAAGCTAAGTCAGCCTCCTCTGCATTCTTTGGTTGGTGAATCCCATTATATGCGTCATGAAGATGTAAAAGCCCAAATTTCCGAGTGATTTCTTCTGGAATAGGATCAATATCATGAAAAGCTAGACCATTGTCATATTCTAGCTCATCAATAATATATGCCCTCATCTCTTTTATTCTTCCCTGGTCTACAAATTTCGAGCAACCCAATGCCCCTTTAGCAGTAACATTCCCCCATGTTCGTAACTAGTCCACCCCTAATACCAAATCCCACCCTCCAAAATAGGTCCCTAGTGTGTCAATGAAGCCATGGTAGTCACCTATTTGATTAGAAATTCCCATATGTTCCTTATCTACCCCAATCAAGTTCCCATTCCCAAGTGTAATTCCAAGGGTTTTAATGGGGTGTACCTGAAATTCCAACACCAACAACAGCTTTGGCGAATTGGAAGTGTGCGCTGTGCCCGCTATCCACCAAAATCAAAGTAGGAATCTCGTTGGTGGTTCCCATCAACCTTATCGTCGACGCACCCTTAGTAGCACCCAGGAGCTTGATGGCGTTCAATCCCGACACTTCTACCTTCAAAGCTCCAACATCGCTCCCTAAGACATTTAATTCAAGAGCATGACACTCACCATCGATTGGTGGTTCAAAATTGTCCCCCTCTGCTTTGAAAAATTC
This sequence comes from Excoecaria agallocha, assembly GCA_037975025.1. Lineage (NCBI taxonomy): Eukaryota > Viridiplantae > Streptophyta > Magnoliopsida > Malpighiales > Euphorbiaceae > Excoecaria > Excoecaria agallocha. Next base: position 70,784,125 of record CM075809.1, on the reverse strand, counting down.
TTCTCTAATCTCGGCTTCCTCTCCTTCGCCAAGCAACATCACCTTCAGTTCTGCCTTGGAATGCCGGTGCCGAGGTGAGTAGGCGAGCCCACACTGGAAACACAGCCCTTTATGGTGCCTCTCCTTCTATTCGGTCTTAGAGAGTTGTCGGATTGGGGATCTTTTGTTTCCCACCCGATTGGCGTTGATCGGCGAGTGGAGGTTGTGTCTGTGAAGTAGCAAGATTTAAGAATAATCAACTAGGGTGTGTCGGATTGAAAGAATGAAAAATTGTGTTTACTAATCCCTGTAGGGTTGACCCGCCCAAGGTGGATTGGGTTAATTGAGTTTTAAACGGTTTCTCTCTTTTGCTGTCAACAATAAATTTCCCCCATTTGTTTTCAGCTGCAACAAAGCTTCAATCACTGCCTCTAGCCTCATCGCCTCAACGGCATCTTCTACCTCAATAGGTCGCCTGACCTCCTGCTTAAATTGTTCCCCTGTCAGCACCGGTTGTGTACTCACAGGTATCGAGAACCAATTTATGGTGCCTCCTTCCTTCATCTCAGGTGATATCTGATTGATTCTAACATAAGTTTCTGCCCTCGTAATCCCGCCTCTTGGATTTGACTCATTAAAACTGGGAAGTTTCACCTTCTTCAAAGAGTCTGCAAAGTTGTTTGGTTTGTTGTTAAACTCTATTTTCTGCACTGAATGCTGTTCCTGTGGGCATCCAGACCCTTCAACGTCTGTCTCCCTTTTTAAACTGTGCTCCTCTTCCAAGGATGTTTGCTTCTCCATTCTCCTCATAGAACCAAGAACCAATGTCCGGAATTCATCGTTTTTTTGTTGGGAAGTAGCCAAACAAGATTGCATTTCGGTTACTGATTTGGTTAACTCCTGAATACATGCTGCTAATTCTCCTATCAAATTTTCATTGTTGTCAACTCTTAATGATAGAGCTTGGTATCTTGTTTTCATTAATTCCAGGCAGTTTTGAATCCAGCAGATCAGACCAATGATGGAGATTGACATTTATCATACAATGAATTACAGCAAAGAAGGATAAGATGAAGAGATAAAGATAAGGCTTATATTGATAATAAGCTTCAAAACAAGCTTACATATCCAGCAAAAGAAAAAATCAACCTCTGTTCGGCTAATCCAATCCAGGAAAGGAAATAAGGAAAACAAAACAAATCACAATAACAAATATATGAGCCTAATGCCCCCAAGAGCAAGGAATTGCCACAGGCCCTTACTGCGTCTCTCCTTTTCAGCCAAACAGCTGAAACCACAAATTAATTCTCTCAACATGCCTTCATCACCAGCCCTCTACCCCTTTTATACTTATTCTCCCTCTTCTCTATTTTAATTAGCTTCTGCCACATCAGGTGAGGGATGCTCCACTGCCTCTTTCTTTTGCCTTCTCACACAGACCCTCCCTTGCATGGGCCTTGGCCTTGGATCTTCTCTTCCCTCTCCTGGGTCCATCAGCAGCTCTCTATCAACCTCCAATGGCAAATAAAAAGCAGAAGTCCGAATCCTTAGAATTACCTCATTCCTGTTCAAGTGTCTTAGAAAATTCTTTTCACATTGTGCACTTTTATAAGATTAATTAAGTATTGATCATTTTCTTTTACAACTTCACCCTTATTTCTTATCACCTCCATTGCATTTTTATCCCTCTCACCATCATTTTCTATCTTAATTATGAAGGAAATTTAGTCAAAACAACTATTTTTGTTCTATGAAATTGATATTATCTAATAATTTCCTTAGTCCTTGCAAAGAAAACCTTAAAAAGGCACTTGAAGTGGAATATAAGTAGAATATAATGAAGAGCTGAATCAGGTGTGCTAGCCATTCCAAGGCTTTTTATGAGCTACAATTCTACCCTTATTAAAGATGGGAGAATGTGGTTCCAGATTTCAATTCCAGGGTTTTGGTTTACTAAGACAATATTTTAGTTATAGTATTATTTATTTTTAGCAGAAGCATTGAAGTTATAATAGGATTTATTCTGAATTAGTAATTTATTTACTGTTTCAATATTTCTGAACTAGAAAGAACCCATAGTTTCCTAGTTAGAATATAATTCATATTTTATTAAGGATATTCCTAATTTTGGAACCTCTATTTAAAGAAGCAAATTTAATCCATAAAACTAAGTCAGAAGTTTCCAGTATAAGTAGACCTAACAAATTTTTACCCGATAAAAAAACCTGGTCCAAACCCACTCAAAAAAAGTAACTAGAAAAAGGAAAGGAACAATAAATTCAATTATTATATAAAAATTAAATTTAATTCAAAGGAAAAAATGTTTAATTATTTAAATTTTGAGCAGTAAGTGAAAAATAAAAGGAAAAAGAATAAAAAATTCAAACTGAAATCGATGGAAGTTCAATACAACGTTATTTTGGTTTTTGTGTGTGTGTGTGTGTGTAATCTCAAATTTCTAATATTTCAACTTTTTCTTCTCTTTTCTATTGCTCATCCCACTCATCTTGCCACCCTCTTTATCTTCATCGTCGTCGGTCTTCTAGTTACGGCATCAACCGAATCAAATAACCGAATGTATATTTCAAAATCGAACCCAATATATCAAATTATTTTCTGTCCAGTCCGGTCTAATCCAATCTAACATGATACCATCCAATTCAATTTTCAGTCCGATTTTCATTCCCAATTGTGACCTTAGACTTGACCCAAACCCGCCCGGAAAAGAAGGGACCTAATCTAAAAATAAAAAAATAAACCTGCCCAATGCAACTGCTGGGTCTAGGTATAAGAAATAGTTTAACAAGCTTGAAGGTTCAAGCTCCCTTTGACGACCTTGATTAATTGCCCGGTATTCCAATCCACAAATTAGGACCAGAACAATTGGTATCAAAGCCAAACACTATAGGCAACAGAAACAAGAATGCTTAGGTACGGGCTGCTAATGAAGCATGAATCACGGAGGCACTTGCACAATTTGAGCCGATAGTGATCGCTGAAATTCATCAATTCGGATTCTAATTGAAAGAAATTCTGATTGATTTCACGCGATATCATGGGAGAAAATCATATGGGAGTATGAGAATGAATAATACTTATGGAAACCAGCCCCATAGAGCAAACAACCTACCTAATCCGCCAATAGAGAATGAAGTGGTGTCGCAAGAAATAAAACTTGAAATTCCAATTTTCTACAAGTTTGAAGATCTGTTGGGTTCAAAAAGTACTCCTAAATTCATTAGCTCTACACTAGTCCAATCACAGCCTCTATTTGATTTGGATATATCCAGTATAAATGGAGAAAAAATTTTCAACACGGAAAATTGCCTAGTGAAACCAATGGAACAATGCAATAAGTTGGACCAACTAATACTTGAATTTGATGATGTATTCCAAAAATAAACAATGCCACCTATTCAAAATCGTAACCATCGCTTAAGGACAAGCTCTTTTTCCAAGAGGGGAGTAATGTTACAATTCTAGGATTTTGATTTATCAAAGCAATATTTTAGTTACAATATTATTTATTTTTAGCATAAGTATTTTAAGTTATGATAGGATTTATTCTCAATTAATAATTTATTTTCCGTTTTAATATTTCCTAATTAGAATGAATGCACAGTTTCCTATTAGAATATAATTCCTATTTTATCAAGATATTCCTAATCTTGTAACCTCTATTTAAAGAGGCAAATTCAATCAATAAAACTAAGTTAGAATTTTCCAGTATAAGAGATAGGCTACTCTCTCTAACAAGTTCCAAGGTTCTTGCTCGAACTCAAAAGTACAAGCTCCCTTTAAAAAGGTACAAACCCCCTTTGATGAGCTTGATTAATTGTCAGGTATTCCAATCCACAATTTGGGACCTTAACATTCCAGTAAGAGACTTCAGGTTTTGCCTAAGGTGAGTAGCAGACTCTGGTTCCAGTGAATGTGGGAAGGCACCTCCATAGCCATTCAGGTTTTGTAGATAGCTTCGAGTTAAAGAAAAATCAATCTGGCCAAATTACCATGAACTGTAATGAAAATAGTTGCCCAGAATTGTCAATCAAGTCAATGACCAAAACTCATATAAAAGTATAATTTGGCCAAAAATCAACAAGTTCTATCTCTTTTTATATGAGTGGACAAAATAAGACTACCCAAAAATAAGCTTTCAAAGAATGTTAAAGAGTTTACAAGACTAAAAAAAGTCCACTGAACTCCTTATTTATGCCTAATTAACCTGGTAAGGGTGTCACAATTCAAAAAAACAGTCCATGACTCATACTACCGCTCTTTACAACCTCTGATTCACATCCTCAGACCATCCAACTGCTCTTAATATCAATCACAACAATGCATTACATAATAATCAAACAAAAATACCAAAAGATACAGTGTTTTCACTTTTACCAGAAAATATTAATTCAAAATAAGAAAAATAGTATCTCTAGCTAGTAGGGAAGCCAACATTAAAAAGACTATGAACTACATATTAATGATTAAATTAAACCAATGTTTCATAACAAAGAAGCTACATACCATGCCTACTTTCTTTCTCTAAATAATTTAATGCTAAATAATATAAAGGTTACATGTGAAATGCAACTCGCCCAGCATTAGTAAAAACTAAATACTATTAATCTAAAGAGCGAGGATTTGAAAAAAAATGAGCACATTTGGTACCTACATTCTAACATACAAAAGAAAGTGTTGGTTAATCTTTTTTTTTTTGTTAGTTTTGTAATTAATGATAGAATAGTATTTTTCTATTTATACTAGCTATATAAATATATAATCTATTTGTATTATTATTTGAAGTAGTGATTGAGATAATAAAAAAAAATCTCCTTTCACAAAAATCTTCGTGGTATCGGAATTACTACCGTTTTGAAAATCGAGTTAACTCCCTTTCGCAGTTAGTTATTTTCGGTCGCTATTTTTCGACAAATATAAAAGTTCGCGTTTCAACTCTTATCTTTCAACACCACCCCCACCGGAGGAAAGCCTAGGTCATCTTCGACCAGCACCCAAATTTCCGATGCCGCGTGTGAGCACACGCGCCACCTATTGCATTCGGCTCCTTATCCACTCGACGGTGCATGGCACCACCTCCGACCACCTTTTACTACCGATTCTTCTTCCGATCACCTCGCCGGTCCTTTCTGCCTTCGATCAGCTGATTTCCCATGACTTCTGACATCCTTGATTTTTGGTTCCCACATGAATAGGTTCCGTTACACAATATTTGAGTTGTTTCTATGCTTTTTGTTTTTGTTTTTTTTCCTTTCCATTTTATCTTTCCATTATGTCAGCTACAAAGGAAGCTAATATGAAATTAGAGAACTATTATCCTATTAATGACAATCCCTATTCGCAAATTAGGCCCATTAAACTAAATAAAAGCAATACTTATTTAACTTGATCTAAGTTTTATTTAGTGTCTAGCAAGGCTAGAATGTTGCAGGGTTATATTTAATGGAAATAAGAAACCATCACCTGTTACTGATGCTACTTTTAGTCAGTGGGACTCTAATAATTTATTGGTTATGTCTTGATTTCTTAATTCTATGCACCTTAAGTTTTTCCGTCAATATTTACTGCTTGACACAGCAGAAAAGATATAGAAAACTGCAAAAACCACCTATTCTAAAATAGAAAATGATGCTCGAATTTTTGAATTTTGGAATAAAATTCATGGCACAAGACAATATAAGCTTACTGTTTCATATTATTTTTCTGAGCTAGGTAGTTTATGACATAAACTGGATTATTATTAAGATTTTCAAATCAAATGTGTTGATGATGCGGTACTAACTCAAAATATGCTTAAAAAGGAGCGAATTTATGATTTTTTGACTGATTTAAACCCTAAATTTGATCAATTGAGAGTTCAAGTTATTAACAAATCTCATTTTTCCTCTTTTGAGAAGGCACATTTTTTAATCCAGCAGGAAAAGACCAGAAAAAGTGCCATATTTTATGTTGCACCTACTGAGAAATCGGGCTTAACTGCTCATATTCCTCTTAAGCAGCCAAAAAGTATTATTTTTTATAAAGATCATTTGCACTGCTTGGTAAGTCAAGACATACTAAAGAGACTTGTTGGAAGTTGCATGGGAAACCTACCAGAGGCTGAGGGGGAAAACGAGTCAATTCAACAAGAGCTCAAGCAAATGTGTTAGAAACAGTAGAATCATCTAAGAAGTCGGTTTCAGTTGAAAGTCTCTCTTCTGATGAAATTTTACATTTCAGGCATCTTCCGTCTCAATTTAATCCTTCCTCCAGTGCTATCTCCAATTTTGTCAAGTCATATACCACTTTTTCTTATCTTAACTCATGGATTATTGATTATAGCGCGAATAGACATATGATAAGCATTTTTAAAGGCTTTCTCAACAATTCTCCTTGTCTAAAAAAGGATAGTATCAGGATAGCTGATTGATCTTTAACCCCTATTTATTTGATAGATTTTATTGCTTGCATTCCTAATATTAAATTGTCTTTTATTCTTCATGTTCCTCAATTGCCTATCAATTTTTTATCTGTCAGTGCTATCACTAAAGCTCTTAATCGTAAAGTTGAATTTTTTTCCGATTATTGTATCTTTCAGGACCTTCAAACAGGAAGAAGAATTTGCAATAGTAGAGAACATGATGGCCTATATATGATGGAAGACAGTAGAGACTTGCCTCTTTTTGGAGGATATCAGAATGTCAACCATGAGATAATTCAATGGCATAAGCAATTAGGGCATCCGTCATTTTTTTATTTTAAAAAAATTATATCCTAGTTTATTTTCTAGAACTCCATTTGATTCTTTATCTTGCGATACTTGTGAGTATGCTAAACATATTAAAACTCTTATCTATTGAGTGGTAATAAGGCCAATGATCCATTTATGCTTGTTCATTATAATGTTTAGGAGCCTACACAAATTGCCTCTTTGTTTAGAAATCGATAGTTTGTTACTTTTATTGATTGTTGCACTAGAATGACTTAGATGTATTTGATTAAGACAAAAAATGATATTTGCTCCCGTTTTCAATCTTTTCATAAAATGGTTCACCCAGTTTAATGTTAAAATAAAAATTTTACGAACTGACAATAGGACAAAATATATGGATAGTAGATTTAGTACTTGTATGAAATCTGATTGAATTGTCCATCAAACAAATTGTCATTATACTAGTGATTAAAATGGTATTGTTTGAAGGAAAAATAGCCATTTATTGAAAGTTGCTACATCCCTTATGTTTACTATGAATATGAATGTTCTGAAGCCATATTGGAGAGATGTTATACTAGTGGCTGCCTACCTTATAAATAGAATGCCTCTCAAAACTTTCAACTTTAGGACTCCTTCAGAAACGTTAATCGGGAAAAATAGTTTATAATGTTCCACCAAAGATTTTTTAATGTGTTTGTTGTCCATACTAAGAATGTTGAGAAATTAGATCCGAGTATACAGAAATGTATTTTCATTAGGTATTTTCCAACCCAAAAGGGATACAAGTGTTATCACTCTCCATCTAGAAAATTCTATGTCAGTATGGATGTTAACTTTCGGGAGTCTGAACCTTACCTTGGCATTACACAATCATATCTTCAAGGGGAGAGTAGCGAAGGAGTGGTGATGCATGTACCTGTGGTACCTCATGATCTTATTCAAGAGGAGAATGAAGAGATTGTTGTTCAGGAGGAGAATGAAAAGATTGATGATATTCAAGGAGAGAATGTTGATTTTTAGGAGCAGAATGTTGTTGATCGTTTAGATAAACCTAATTTATTGAGATACTCGAAGAAGAATAGGTTTGAAAAATCCATCATGCATTCCACACTGCTAGCATCCTCGGATGAGTTATCTTCTAACCCTGATTTAAATTTACCTATTGCTCAAAGAAAATGAGCCAGGTCATGTACAATACATTCCATTTCTGACTTTGTCTCTTATAAGTCTTTGTCTTCCTCCTATATAGTCTTTGCCTTGTCTCTTACAAGATTGGAGGGGAGCTATCACGAATCCAAAATGAAAAGACACTATGGTAGAAGAAATGAAAGTTGTCTCTAAATTGAAAGTTGGAAACTAGTTAACTCTCCAAAAAAGAAGTTGATTGTAAGCAGGTGTTCACAATAAAATAAAAAGCTCATGGTTCAATTGAAAAATTCAAAGCCATATTAGTTGCCAAGGAATTCACTCAAACTTATGGAGTTGACTATCATGAGATATTTGCACCTGTTGCCAAAATAAATACAATCAAAATCTTGCTATCCTATGCAGCTAACATAGATTGAGATTTGCAGCAATTTGATGTGAAGAATGCATTCCTCCATGGGGACCTGAAAGAAGAGATTTATATAAAGATTTCTCCTAATTTTGATGATGAAAGAACTAAAAGAAAAGTGTGCAAACTGAAAAAAGCCTTGTATGGATTGAAACAATCTCCGAAAGCTTGATTTGACAGATTTAGCAAAGTCATGTTCTCTTTTGGTTATCAACAGAGCAATGCTAATCATACCCTATTTATGAGACACTCCATGGATAAAATCACTCTTCTCATTGTTTATGTTGATGACATGATGATGATAGGAGATGATAACAAAAAAAATGATTCGACTAAAGAAACTCTTAACTCGAGAGTTTGAGATCAAGGATCTTGGAAAGTTATAATATTTCTTAGGAATTGAAGTTGCCAAATCAACCAAATGAATCTTCATTTCTCATAAAAAATACATCCTGAATCTTTTGAATGAAATTGGCATGTCGGGATGCAAACCAGCAGACACACCCATTGAAAGTAACCATAAGTTGCAAGCAGATAATGAAAACTCAGTTCATAAAGGCAAATATCAAAAATTAGTTGGTAGACTTAATCTATCTCACACTAGATCAGACATTGCTTATGCAATTAGCTTGGTGAGCAAGTTTATGCATGATCCTAGAGAATCTCATCAACAGGCTATTTTTGCATTTTGTAGTATTTAAAATCAGCCCCACGAAAATATCTTTTTTTCAAAAAAATGATCTACGAAGTGAAGCCTTCACATATGCAAATTGGGTTGGCTCTCTAGATCACAGAAAATCCACCTCTGGTTATTGTACATTTGTGGGAGGTAATTTAATCACTTGGAGAAGCAAAAAAATAGAGTGTAGTTACAAAATCGAGTGCAGAAATAGAATGCAGAGCTATGGCTCAAGGTTGTTTATAAGTTATTATGGTTGCAGAAATTAGCAGAGTTGAAATTGATTGAAAAAGATATGTTATTTTTGTACTTTGATAATAAAGCTGCAATCAATATTACTTGTAATCCTGTTCAACATGACAAGACAAAGCACATCAAAATTGATTGGCACTTCATCAAATAGAAATTATCTTATGGTGTCTTGAATTTACTTTATGTAACGTCAGACAAACAATTGGCTGATGTTTTCACAAAAAAACTCAGTAGTCGAGTCTTCCATATCATAATCTACAAGTTGGACATGTGTAATATTTTTGCACCAACTTGAGAGGAATTATTGGTTAATCTATTTCTTTAGTTAGTTTTGCAATTAAGGGTCAAATAGTATTTTTCCATACATACTAGCTGTATATATATATAACCTATTTGTATTATTATTTGAAGTAGTGATTGAGATAATAAAGAAAATTTCTTTTCACAAAAATCTTCAGAAAGGCAATGTGAAGATAAAGTTGCTAGCAGAACTAAAACGAGATGCCAAAATGGAAGTGCCATAAATTTCAGTAATAGTAAACTATAAAGTTAAACTACCCAATATATAGTGGTCTGGTTTGGTTGCTAAAGGAACAAGCAAGAAAGACGTGTGTGGAGGAGATGGGTTGCTCAAGTAGAAGTATAAAATTGTTAAAAGAAATAATCGAGTAAATAATATATATATATATATATATATATATATATATATATAAGATTATTTGGCAAAACGTAATGTAAACAAATGAGAAGATTGAGGATGGCATTGGCTGAGATGGTCAAAGAAAAAAAGACTTTAACATCTGTAAGCCTCTTTGTGAATAGTCTCTCCATCCAAACAAAGCGAATTCAAGAAATTGAAAGCCCATGCCAACCATGTAGAATGGAGGTTGAGAGTAAATCTAGTACTCACTCTACAATGGCAAACACCGAGAACAGACCATCACATTATTTTCTGAAATGTTAAGAGAAGTTCAGATTTCAAGGTGCTTTGTGTCCTCTCAAATTTCATTCTTAGACAAAACAAATTCATATTTTCAGTTGACTCCAACATGTGTCAGAGAAATTTATGATTAGCAACATGTGTCAGACAAGTAAACAATACCTTTCAAATGCTAAAATGAAGTGACGTCTTCCTAACCATTCCCTCTTAGATTCATAGAATCCATCATTCGACGAGCCAAGCCCATCCTTTTGCTTCTCCTCAAGCATGGTTTTTGCAGACTAGCATATTGAAAGATTACAAATAGCATGTCATGGTCATTTATCAGAAGTCCTGTCCACTAAACAGAGAATAAGAATATTTTGAAAAAGGAAAAGGAAAATAATAGAGCACCTCCCATGTTATTCCACGATCCAGAGTGAAAGTAAATAGAACTGTTGATGCTCCAGACATTTGATCAACATGAACAGTCTGCAATGGAAGCAAAAGTCAATATAACCAATGTTTTTAATCCAAAAAGAATACTGAAATGGTTTACCTTTGGAGTTTCTTGTAATTCTATTTTATAAGCTTTCATATCAACGATTCCAGAATCAAGATTCCCTTCAATGCGTGCATTCTGAATAAGAAGATCTAAGATGCTAATGAACAACTCAAACAACCTGTATACTGAAGGCATTTAGCATCTGAGTTTAACTCTAATTTTAATAAGCATGTCAGTTTTTCAATCGACAAACCAGAGACCTATTTTGAATCTCGGGTGGCAGTCCCAAGAGTCGATTGAGGAAACGTCCAACATCATGCATGTCTGAATCAATTATACGGCCAGATAATTTTCCATTACCTACATTTACAGAAGCCTGAGAGTTAGTGACCAAAAAAAAAAAAAGATTACTGAAAATTTTTAAAGAGAAGCTATATGATGTTCAAGTCAAAGAACTAACAGTTAATAAGCAAAAATGACTTGGACCACAACATTGAGAAAATGGGCAGTAGAATCTAGCCTTTCTAATTTTGAATTCACAATGTTTTAGTAACTAGTTAGCAGTTAGCATCGGCAGGGGCATTTAAGATGCTTTGCCCCAACAAAAGCTACACCTACCATATAGCAGAAAGTTCCCTATATGTACAGTCGGGATTCAAGTCAGCATTAGAAGTTAGGCCTATTAAATAAAATACAAGAGTTTTATTCTACTCAAATGCACTAAATAGTCAAGAAAAATGACTTACCAAGAACAGAGTCTCTAACTATTCCAACAGCCACAAGAGCAGCTTTTGCCTTAATGATAAATTCTTGAACAGTCTCTGGCTTCTCAGATGAACATCCTGGAGGTACAACTGGCAGGGTATCCTGAAAGCTCTACTTTAGTTATGTCCCACAGTATCTGGAACTTCATTTTTAAAGCAAATATCCAGTATGGAGAGACAGACACGAAAAAGAAGAGCAAACCTGCTCCATTATTCCTCTATACATCACCATCAAAGCCTTTTTCCCATAAGCACTATCGTAGTTATACGCACTCAAAGTTGGGCCAGCCCTGCAAAGCATTTTAAATTTTTTGGGATGCACAATAAAGCAACGAGCAGATTCAATTGAATGTAACTCAAAAGTTTGTATTCTCAAAGTTCAATGTCAGCTTACCTGCGATCTCCCTGTGTTAATGCTCCAAGTGATTCCAGTCTCTTGGCAACTATAGAAGCAAATCGGCGTTCTCCACCAAGGTTAGTAAACAATAGCCTGAAAAACCATTAGAGAATTGGGTCGACAAGTTTAGCCTCTGTAGCCTTTTGAATTGATTGCCAGCTTTAAGTTTGGCTTTGTATTGTTTCACAAAGATTAAAGTGTTCAGAAAACATTTTCTACAGAAACCATCTCATAAGAAAATTAGTTAGTTTTTCTATTTCATAGGAATATTGAAAATCAACCATAAAAAAGTAATTTCATATTTTGAGTTAATTAGAAAAAATAAATAAATCTCTTTTTATGAAGAGACCATAAAAAAGTTCAGAACAATGAAAACATTAGATTTCATCTGTAGTTGAAAAATAAAGGATAATTGAGGTACTTGCCAACAACCAGTGGCACACGATAGCAAGTGTCGATTGTCGCTGGCCATCCACAATTGTCAGTAATTATGTAATATTATACTAGTAGGGAATTTATCTTTCATAAATCTCTCTGAGTTCATAATATTAACTTTTTGACCCTTTGATCAAGAAAAATATATTTTCTCTAAATGATTTAGCCATTTACAACAACATTACATTTGCTTAAGAAGTAGTGTCTTCTAAACAAAGAAAGTCTTGATCACAATTCCACATCTACAGGTTAGACCACCTTTTGACCATAATCTATTAAGGTCAATTGTATCATTTAAAAGACACAAATATTGAATCAAGAAATTGTGCAATTTGATCAATCCTGTTTAATTGGTTTTCACAGGACACAAACATCAGCAATGGCCAAGAAATGATTTGACTACTTTGACCCACAATAACAAATTTCACCTTATCAAAATGTAATGTATACCCATATCTCTTGTTTGAAAAATATTTCCAAGCAGCCCATAACACACATGTGGTTGCTTTTAGTGATTAAACAGCATCATAGAGAAAAAAGGATACAAATTGGCAAAAAGAATAAGTAGACCAAAAGGCCTCAGCCATCAGTTACAGCCGATACATAGTTTATAGTCTAACATACCTATATTCTGGCGCAGAAGCTTGATTCGACCGATGAGTTCTTCCAAACTGTTGAATTGCTCTGTCAGCACTCCAAGGAAGTTCTAACGTCAAATGAACCCTTCTTCTCTGTCGATAGAAATATCAATATATATGCATATCTCAAAAGAAAGAGATAAATAAAAGGCACAAATTGCACTATGGAAAGTTGGATATTCTGCAGAGTCAGAATACATCGAGTATATTCTTTTTCCTTTGTATTTTACCTTGTTTGACATATTTAGTATCTTTGCTTTTCTATTAGTCTTTAGGAGATATTTCCTCCAATTATTTGGGAGATAATTTTTCCTAACTATTTAGGAGATATTTTCTCTTACTCTTCTATTTAAGGGGGCAAAAATTAATCCAAAAACAATTGGATTTAATTCCTAAATATATATAGGATTTAATTCCTGATGGTTAATACAACCTTTTAGAACCCTTTTATGCATTGTATTTTAGCAACCCTTCTAGGGTATCTTTTGAAGCCCTCTCGGGGTTCTTTTGCCTCATGTCATCTGTGTGCTAACATATTTGCCTCTATTATATTGTGTTGCATTGCTGCTGCCCTCTTGAACCAGCTGTGGTAGCTTCTAGAGCTGTTGATGGACATGATAGACAGAGAATTAAGAATAAGGGGGAGCCGAATAAAGTATCCCCTCTAAATGGAATAGAACATATATTGGGTCAACCGAAGAGAAGTCAAAGCAAATCTGACAGCAAATGAGGCCAACTCTCAAGAACTCCATGCGAAGAATGGTAAGGTTATCTAATGGAAAGAGCAAAAAAGCTGATTAGGTGTAAATAAACCTTTTGCCTTCATCTAGATGCCAGGAGACTCTTAAAGTAAAATGAAAAGAAAAAGAATTTTATAGGATGGAACCTAAACAGTGGGGGAAGAATCCAGGTCAGATGAATTTGGAACCCTTTAATCTTCATTTGCTTCTGGTAAGCAATCCATGTAGCAAACAATCACTCTCTTAAATTAGCTTCAATCAAGGGGAACTTTACTCAATGTGATACCTGCCTGATTGGGGCATCTCAGTGAGCTGCATGATTGACATTCTAAGAAAAGAACCAGGAAACTTCTTAGTTAAGAATGCCTTTTACAACTATATCCAAAATTCATCAGGATCTGAAATCGGAAAAGCTTCCTATCCAGCAATTCCTACCATACGCATTAGGTCTCTTAGGTACTATGAAGATAAGGCTTAGCATCAAAGAGCTTCCAAGAGACCTGAGATTCCAGCCCCCACTTATTGGCGCAATCCAGTTAGATTAATCAAATGTTCCGTAACTCTAATCCTTTTGATACATACAGAACATGTTTCAAGGAAAAAAAGTATCACTTTGTCCCCTTCTCTTTCCTTGAAAAATCTTTGTTATGAACTTACCTTGACTAAAAAGCTGTCACAGTTCTAGGTTAGGGGTTGAGTTACACAATATTTGATTTATAGTAGGATTTACGCAATATTTTATTTGTAGTAGGATTCTTATATTAGTGGTTTATTTCTTTTTTTAAATCCTCCTGTTTTAGTACTCCTTATTAGAAGGAATTCATAGTTTTCTAGTTTTAAAAAAATTCCTATTAACGGGCATTCCCATGGTTGTAACTTCTATTTAAGGGGGCAAAAATTAATCCAAAAACAAGTCAGAAATTCCCATATTGAAGGAAATGAATATGGCTATGGGGTACCTTAATCACAAAGGCTAGCTTGCTGGTTGTGAATTGTACATTGAGGTGAATATGACTTTGGGTTCAGAGAATCCATAGACTCTAAAATCCATGGTAGATTATTATACATCTCTTGGGGAAATATTTGAGACTTGACATAGCAAGAAATTGTGGGGTTGAGATCAAATGTTGCAATTGAACTCACGACCATGGCACTTGGAATTTATGAATAATTATGGCTTAAGATTATCCCAAATGACTTTATTCACAGGGAGATAGGAAGAACATTGTTACAGTAAATCTACAATCAATATTGCACACAGGGCCATCTAGCAAGGCAAACATATGGAGATGGACATACAACAAAAGGAAAACTTGAAGTTGGCAATGGCATTATAAGTATTCCACACATCATATTAGAACAGAAGATAGGTGTGCTAACTAAGAGGTTGCCCGCACAGAAGTTCCAAGAATTGAATAACATGCTGAAAATGCGGGATATTCATTCAACAACTTGAGAGTAAGTGTTAGATATTCTCGGGATTAACTATAAAGAGTTGTTAAGTATAACCAGAGCCCATGACTTCCACACATGCCAAAAAAAACACCACCGTCTTCCCACATCCAACATCACCCTGCAAGAGTCGATTCATAGGTATAGGTTGCCTTAAATCCCATATACTCTGTGATACAATAGTTAGCTGGCTTGAAGTAAGGAAGTATGGGAGAGCCTCAAGAAATTTCTTTGTTAGACTGGACCAATTAAGAGAATTTAATACAGGTTTTCTATACTTATCCAGGAATCCATCTTTCTCCACTTGTGTACCAAGAGCTTCAAGCATTTGAAACCAACGTCCTAACTGTAAGTAAAAGAACTCGTCAAATATAAACCTTCTACAAGCTAAGTCAGCCTCCTCTGCATTCTTTGGTTGGTGAATCCCATTATATACATCATGAAGATGTAAAAGTCCAAATTCCCGAGTGATGTTTTCCATAATAGGATCAATATCAGGAGCCCAAACTTGAATCTCACCTGCCATGATCGAGGAGATCCACAATACGGTTACTGGGGGTCATTCAGGTTATTACCAAACTTACCAGGGAATAGCAACAAGCTTCTATTGGAAAGAGATGGTGCAGCGAATTAAAGATTATGTCAAAGGTTGCTAAATTTGTCAGCCACTCATCACTAGCTCTCGTCGGGCTATTATAGCCCTTTCCTATTCCGTAGGCTGTTTGGGAAGATCTCTCTATGGATTTTATCATTGGGATGCCGAAGTCTGAAGGGTATGATGCTATCATGGTGATTGTCGACAGGCTGTCCAAATATAGCCACTTTGTAGCCTTGAAACATCCATACACTGCTCGGTTAGTAGCTGAATTGTTTGTTAAGGATATTGTACAACTGCATTGGTTACCGAAATCGATCAATAGTAATAGGGACCCAGTTTTTATGAGTTGGTTTTGGCAAGAGTTGTTTAAGCTACAAGGCACACAGCTGAAGTTCAATTCCTCCTACCAACCGGAAACAGATGGACAAACCGAAGTGATCAACAGGTGCTTAGAGACTTACCTCCGCTATTTTGCATCCGATCAACCTCACTATTGGAGTCGATAGTTGTCCTAGGCAGAATACTGGTATAACACTACTTTTCATGACAGTACAAGAGTTAACCCCTTCGAGGTGGTGTATGGAAGGCAACCCCCGACCATCCTACAATATGTTCTAGGTGAGATTCAAGTAGAAGCAGTGGCTAGAGAGCTTCAGGATCGCGATGAAGTCTTGAGGTAGCTCAAACAGCATCTTCGATCGCAGCAACTGATGAAGGCGCAAGCCGACCGGTATCGTCGCGACGTCCAATTCGAGGTGGAGGATTGGGTTTTCCTGAAGCTTAAGCCACATAGGCAACCATCTGTGACTCACAGGGTATACCCGAAGCTATCGGCTCGATATTATGGGCCATTTTAGATCAAAGTAAGGGTAGGGACAGTAGCCTATCGGTTGTGCCTCCTTGATTCTTCTAAGGTACATCCCGTTTTCCATGTCTCATTGCTCAAAAAGGCCATTGGATCCCAACTGAGCTCTTCCAGCCTGCCACCTAAGTTAGAACTGGAACCAGGTGATGTAATTGTTCCAATAAAGGTGCTAGCAACACGGCTGGTCTACAGGGATGGTGAACGTGTATCTCAGCGGTTAGTGCAATGGCAGTCCAAGGCAGTAGAAGAAGCTACATGGGAAGATTGAGTATGTTTTGAAAAGCACCTATCCGCAGCGAAGTCTTAAGGACAAGATTCTTTTCAAGGGAGGCGTCAATGATGAAGAAAATGGCACTCCGAATGGGCTGATGGAACAGACAGCAGATGAGCCCAGATGGTTGTTAGTCTATACTTGCAGAAAGAAGCTGCAGCAAGCAAGGGGCACTCCAGGGAATTGATTCAATATAGTTGTGGCTGGACCAATTTGTTAGGAAATGAGGGAAGAATTAGTTATGCCTAGCTGGACTAATATGGTTTTACTTTTTGCTTTTGTTTTTCTGTTGCCTTTATTTCGGGAGCAGGGGGGATAGGAGGATCGTTCTTTTTGGCTCATACAGAATTGCTGCTCTAGAGCTGGGCTCCATTGTTTAGAGAGGAAAGTTCCTTTCCTGGAACCTGATTTCTTGCATTTCCAGTTTTTTAATCTTTGAAGTTCAACTCTTTCTTCATCCATTTGTCCATTTGATTTACAGTTTGATTGCCTAGTTGATTGTTTGAATACATTTCTTATCAATTTTACTCTCTTACATTAATGTAACATTTTAGATCTCTTGTCCACCCTAAAATCAAGGAAAACTAATGGAAAATAAATGCAAAGAAACAGCCTCTCAAGCCTTTACTAATAAAGGTGGCAATTGCGAGAAATACTTTTCAGTTCATTTGAGCTTCAGGTAAATTCAACTTTACCTATCAGGTTCCAAAAACAAAAAGTATTCCATGCCAGGTTAAAGTTTATGTCAGGAATAAAGATGTCAAGTTAGGTCATCTTGAATTGTCAATATGAATAAGACCTTTTATACATCAATAATAATTTATCTAAAATTTTAAAGGGTGATGATAGTAGTAACTATTCATAATATTGTTTTCAAAATTTAGTTATCTCCATTATAATTAAATTTATATTCAGAACTTATACAAGTTAGAGTGTGATTGCATTATAATTATTAAATTCTTTTACTTAATAATCGCTTCTAAAATTATAATTTAGTTTTATAATTTGTCAACATCTAGCAATTATAAATAGTAATAATTTTAGTTGTTATTCTCATCATCTATTGAATAAAATAGATCAGTTGGGTCATCAAAAAATTTTGAGTTTCAGGTTGAAAAATTGCCACCTTTATCTACAAATAAACATATAATGTACTTATTAACCAAGAGGAAATTCTCCCTTAATTTTCTTAGATGACTATTAATGAGCAAAGAGGAGGGGAGAAATGCATGTAATTGTTAATTACAAATTAGGCCAAGTTCAGCAGAGAGTTCCCAGCTAAACAATAATATAAGAAATGGTGATTAGCTTTTTATCTTTCTGTTTGAACCCTTGAATGTAAATGAAGAAGCATACCTGATTTATTGCTCTTCTATCTGCCTGCAAAGAAACTCCAGCTGATCCAGCCTCAGAAATAATAGCAGCTAATTTCTTACCCTCCATAAATAGCTGCTTCTCATGCATGTTGACCATTTCCATGGTGATGTCCTTTCTAAAGCAATAAAACAAAACAGAAACACTCATTTGAGAGAAACAAATGAACCCATAAGTGAGAAATGGCAGATTAACTCACGTATTCCGTGCTTGATAAGTTACACCTTTTCCACTAGAGGCCCTTACAAACATGCCTCTCCGCCCAGTCATTTCTGCAACTTTATCGGGGCCACCAAGCTGCATGAATATCAAAGGCGTGGCCAAAAGCATATCACTATCCAGCACTATCTATATTACCAAGCACCATTTTTTATGCATAAATACAGTTTCCATAACCACTAAAATCAAACAGAAAATGTGCAAACAAAAATTAAACAAGGCAACAAAAAATGAGTTCTCATTTCCTGTTCTCCCTTCTTTAGAGAACTGAAAAAAAAATGGATAAGTTTTTAATGGCATAGCTTTACTGTCAAACTTCCCACAACCTTTCACTTATTGATGAGTAAAGCTCAGCTTAGAACCTCTATGACAAGATATAAGCTAATCACACATCAACATTATGTATCCCTCATTATTTAGATGCAAAGAAGTCAGCATGTGTATTGCTTTGTTTTTTATTTATTTTCCTTGACTGTTTTTTAGGGCTATGGAGCATGTGGCGCAATGATG
Source organism: Excoecaria agallocha (assembly GCA_037975025.1). Lineage (NCBI taxonomy): Eukaryota > Viridiplantae > Streptophyta > Magnoliopsida > Malpighiales > Euphorbiaceae > Excoecaria > Excoecaria agallocha. The sequence continues at coordinate 70,765,261 of CM075809.1, read as the reverse complement.
GAGTTCAGTTCCAATAATGGTTCTAATGTATGATTTAAGCATTTAATTCAAGTAACAAAAAATACACACACACAAATAGATAAATCTCTGGAATTACACCATTATAACGAGTTCTATTTGACACATAGCACGTCGCAACTTTAGCTAATAAAACACTTCAGAATAAGATTCTATAAATATTGAATTTACGAAAATTACTAACTTGATATATTATTTTTTTAAGCACCTTCCCTGCAATATATTAAGGAGAAATCTATGAGAATTTGAAAAAGAGGGAAAAGAGAAGGTTTCAATAGTACAGGCTTGCTTTTCATTTTTCTTGCAGTTGCTCCTTTAGTTTTGTTACTTTATTGAAAGAGAAAATTGACCAATCAAGGATATGAAACTTATTAGGAAAAAGGAAACATAAGGTACCCAATATATACAACAGTTCTTCAGACCTGATAGATGTAGCAAGAGAATATCCTAATACCAGACCATGATGAATTAAATATTAATGTTCCAGATGCAGCAGTGCAATAGATGGAAAAGGGTGTCCAGTAAATGATGGAAAGTTAAGACCAATAGTCATTATTGATTTTATCTTTAGCGGTGATCTTAGCCACGGGTTTTATTTAGCAAGTGTTGTCATTATGGTTGGAATCCTTAATTTTAGACTTCAATCGCCTATTTCTACAATATGTAAATCTACTTAAAGAGCAAAAAGACATAGAAATTAAATAACCAGAATTTCTATCAAAATTATAGAGGTTTGGACTCTTTCTACAGAACAAGTCTAAGAGGTTTAAGGCTCTCTCTATCCAATGAGCTTAAGGTTTGGAGATCTTTTTGATAAATTCCAAATTCACCACCCAATGTTCCAATCTATAATTCAGGAACATGGCATAACATATTGATTAATATTCTAATATATTAGTAGTAATAAAAGTATTCTATCTTGCAACAAAGATTTAGATAATCAATACAAGCATAATATTAAGGGTTTTGCCTCTTTTTATCTAACAAAAACTTGTTGATGTCAATGTGAAAAGATAAGGCTAATTTGGAAAAGAACCTTATCTTCTCAAAAAATAAGAGAATGTGAAATAGATTAAATCAAGTAAACATAAGTGCGCAAATCTAGAAATACTCTAGCCTAGACCTTCTGAACTACACAATGAAAGAGGTGCGATAATCACATGGAGGACAACAATCAAAAACAAATGCTGCAACTTAAGACAATACCTTGGGCTTCCGTATACAACTACACAAAGGAAAAGTTGCTTCACTATGAAGTCAAATAAGAATGTTTCAAAAACACAAAGATCACTAAAAGAAAATACTGCAAATTCACATTATTGTGATTATCACAAAAATAATACTGATACAGGACAAAAATTGCTGGTAAGGTGAGTTTCACCAAGGCTATATAGTTTAGTTACAAAAAAGTGTAGACACCTCTAACGGGAGCAGATCTGAACTATCCCACATGTCCATGAGCAAATATACATCTTAAAAATGAGAGAGATCATTAATTTGGGAAGTACCTGATCGATAATATCATCCAAAGGATTGTTAGGAAGATCCAAAGAACGAATTATATCCAAAATTTTTGACCTACGATCCAAGGCTGCTTCATACCTATAAAAAGTTCGAGCATGTTTTTAGCATCTAGCCACAACAGGAAATTAATAAAAAGATAAAGTATACCAAAAAATAAACAACATAATTTATTTACCTCTTCAACATTTCAGCCGCATAGGCCTGTCTTTCTTTAAGATATTCATCTGTTTTTTCCTTGCATGAATAACATGACCAATCTTCAGCTACTAAATCTGTAACAGGTGGGACTAAACATGCAGGATGGACCAGTTGACCGCAGCAAGAACATCGAAGCAATTTCTTCCTTCCCTGCACTCCAAATTCAACTGATATAAAATGTTGCACATAACAGGATTAACGAGTAAGAAAAGTTTACCTCTTCCCCATTGCATATCTCACAGATCTGGAATTCATCATCAGATTCAGAGGATTCCTGTGCAGAGTCAGCTGCATGTGCCACAAAAAAAATAATTTAAAATATGAAATTTAGTGCTTAAGCATTTCAGCATTGGTATCCAAGTTCTCAGTTAAAGGCTTCTTCCCAATAAACACAGTTAACAAAAATGGAACAGGTATATCAGGCAAAGCAAAAGAACCAATGATGATGCCAGGAAAGTCCTATTAACAAGCAACAAAAGTACAGATCTACAGGGCAGCATTAAAAACTGAAGAAAATGATCTGGTGTGCGTGAATGTGAGTATACATTATCTTCATTTGTGTAATCCATATCCATATTTGTATCCAAATATGCAGAAAAAATATGCCTACTTTGTCACATGCGGTGTATTCATATCCGGAGTCAGCTAAATTGGCCAAACAAAACTATTAAGAATTGCAGTACTTTGGCATTCAGAATTAATATCCAAACATTCAACTAATGCAAATACCCATGTCGCAAACAAAACTGGCCACTTGTTCAATTTTTGGGTTTCCATTCCCAGTTGAAAGGAAGCTTCAATTCTGAGAACAAACTGAAATTAGTAAGATAATTTCTATAACCACAATGAAGGTATGGCACATCTAGGTATTATACTTTTCTAAGAGGAAATCCAATGGATAATTGAAAAATGAAAAATGAAAAATAAAAAAGATTTTGATAGATCCAAAGCAAAATACAAGTTCAAGTCTATGTAACTTGAAACAGTGAATAATTATGCTTAAAAAAATTCTAGATGCTCTGAAAATCAAATGTTCAGGCTCAAGAAGCTTTAACTTGACAATAAATCAGCTACACATAATCCAGACCAACATGACTGCACAAAAAATATTTAGGTGCCATGCTCTTTGTCAAGGATAAACTAGATAGTGGATTAATTTGTACATCTTCTCTTTCTTCCAACAATCAACTTGTAGATGTGCTTACTAAGGATCTTAATGGTGTCATGTTTCAGTAGACTGGCAAGGTAAGAATAGAAGATATCCACTCCCCAGCTAGAGGGATAGTATGGAAAACTATCATGTGATTTCCTTCTATAATTATCACATGATTTACTGCTACCGTTATGTGGTATGTTCTTTATTCTTTCCTTCTTAGGGGATTCCTCTCCTAGGGTTTAGATATTGCTGTTTAATGTAACAGTTAAGCTTTCTACGATATCTCTCCCGTTGTATAAAGAAATACTGCTGTCAATTATGAAATTTACTACCCACCACTGTAACAGATTTAGATTAACTAAGGTCTACTTTTGAGAAATTTACTTTCAGATTCGTCATCACTTTCTACATCACTTGCAGGTTTCCATCGTGCAACTTTCCTAACTCTGCCATTCAATGAAACACCAGGTGTTGCTGAGTGTCTCTTCCGCTGAAGTTCTTTTACACCTTCCTCTCCTATAAACATACGAAGACCCAACTTTAGCTTTAGCAAGAACACAGAAAATACATAAAACACAAAGCATCAACAACGGACATACCAGAGAGGGATTCAGGTTTCTCTGGCAAAGGATAATTTTCTTCCACAAATTTCAGCAAAAGCTCCCGAGGCCCAGAGATGAAATCATCAAGTTCAAGACCCTACAAAGTATTAAAAGAAATTCTTAATCACATGAGTTGCTCTGTTTCTAGGCAAAATTGGAACATATAACGTGATTCTTTCTACACAAATAGATATAATAGTTTGTTAATTTACAAATTTTACAAGAAGGAAATAAAATTCTTCTCAGAATATACTATTGTAGTTATCTAGGGTATTAAGATATGACAAATACCGGTATAAAGGTATGACAAATACCGTTGACTATCTATAGCAAATTTTGCTTCTTTGAGCTAGTTTGGTTTCAAAAAACTTAAGAGTTCATTAGCTGGCTTTTGATGTACCAAGAAGTCCTTTCCTTTGAAGCGGCTTTTCTACTTTAGATTATGTCATTATGAGAACACCTTATCCTCATTGTAAACATAATGTACAACTATCCTAATCAAAATTCATTATTATTTAAGACTTTAGACAAAGGATGATTTTTAAAAGAGCCCAACAAATTAAGGCAGCATATCATAGAACACGCACATATTTTGTCACAGCTTCCTCAGTCCGTGCTTCTCCAGTACTCTGGAGGCCAATAACCACACATTTATTTTCCAACAATGCTTGCTTAGATAGTTTTACAGCAATAGGAACCTTAGCTGACATGCACAAGTGTCTGAAGAAACGCTGCCAAAAAAAAAAATCATAAATATCATATTAGCGGAAAAAGGTTAGTTTTAAATTATATATGGAAAAAAATTGAATTTTAAAGCAATTAGGTAATATTCAAAACAATAGGCAGCATGTTGCTAGATAACCACATACCTGATGGCTCGACCAATATAATCTCCACAATTGACTAGAGATTGGTTTTTCGCAGCTAAGAAAAGCACTTGCTGAAAGCAATTCCACTCGCAACTCTGCCCAAAACTCTGCTGCTTTTTTGTACATCTCCTAAAGTAACTCACAATGTAAGAGGAAGCAACCAAATAAACATGGAGAAAATGATATACAAATTCTTCAAACACACTTATACTTTTATGAAATTTAAATAACAAAATAAAATTTACAGTTCCCATTGTGCAGTTTTGAATGCAATTACATCACTTTAAAAATGATTATAATTTAAACCATTGCTTACTTTGTTGTATGGAATGGAGGATGTGCAAAATACTTCATAAGATCAATCTTCATAGGAAGTTAATGGAAGATAAACCCACATCAAGTTGCCAAGAAAAAGAAAGTGAGGAAGAAATAGATGCAGAAATAGAAACAAATTCATAAACATAGGAAACGAAAGAGAAAATTACGTTTAAAAAGGACAAAAAAAAAACCCAACTAATGGTGACCAGAAAATTAATACCACAACGTTAAATGCTCCTCATCCTAGCAACAAAAAGTGGCTTAGGACACGGGAAAAAAAAAGATGCATAAAGAGATTACAAGGCTTCTGTAATACCCTAACATATCAATACATTGAATATTTTAGGAATTAGATTAGTTAAAAAAAAAAAAACATCTGGGATTAAATTTTCATATTTAACACATTATCTCTAAATTCATTAGCTACATACGGAAATACAGTTGAACTCCACTGTTTGTGATATATGATAAGCCAAAATATGTGAAGGTCAAACCCTTTTCTAAAAATTTATTGTTGTAATATAAATGACCTGGTGCAAATTAGGAAAATATTGAATCAACATCTATTTAATGTGTAATATTGTTGTTGACAGCAATACACAAGGGCCAACCATCTTCTGAAATTTTAAGAAAATAATCACACATAAAAAAAAAAAAAAAAAAAAAGAAAAAAGAAGAAGAAAAAAATCAAAGATTACAATGCAATCTAAATAAACACAAAAAATTTAAGACAAATTTATACTTAACAATAAAGACTATAACATAGAAGAGCATTGATAAGGAGCTGCTGGACCAGGAAGAAAGAAGAGAAGATCCAAGGCCCATGATGTGGAGGCTATATTCGAGAAGGCCAAAGAAAAATGCAGGGCAGCATGTTGAAGCTGATGTGGCAAGAGTTAGTTAAGAAAAGAAGAGAGAATTAGAATAAAAAGGATAGGGGGCTGGGTAGGAAGGTATGTTGTGGAAACAAATTGTATTTTTCAGTTGTAGGCTGAAAAAGGGGAAAGGAAGTGAGGGGCATAGCTCAACTCTGCTCTTGGAGTGTTTGTTCTTTCTTTTATGCATTTGCTATTTTTTCCTAAGATTGTTCATTTACTGTATTTATATTGTGAATCAGATTGTCTTGAGTTTACTATCAATACAAATCTCTCATTATCTCTTCATTTGTTCTTCTTTTATTGGCATCTATTGTGTGAATCTTGTTGATCTCCATCATTGGTCCGACCTGCCAGATCCGTCTGAGCGAAGGCAGTATGGAGACTCGTCAACAAACCTTAATTTCCAGATTAGATGAAACAGACCAAAGAATTGAAGAGCTAGCTTCTTGTGTGAAAGAACTAACTAAATCGGTCTCTAAAATACAGGCTTATCTAGTTTCATCTCAACAAGCATACCAAGCTGATAAAAAGGAGGAGGAATTCAGGGGGCTAGTCATGAATTGGATTAAACATTTCGACAAACAACCCAATCTAACGGAGGATTTCAGCTCACAAGGAGAAACAGTCATGTATGGGAATGGGTTCCAGCAGGAGGAAAACTCTATATTTATGGATATATGCCCCAAATTAAAAGGGGAACAATTTAAGAAAGAGATGATGAGACGATATCATCGGAGTTACTCTTCCAGTCCCTTTAAAGGTTTGGCAAATCTACAGCAAACGGGAAACGTAGAAGAGTACATTGAACTTTTCGAGATGGTGGTTGCCACGGCCCCTGGGCTGCCCGAACAACAGCACATCGGGTACTTCTAATGCGGGTTGAAGGATGTGAAAAAAAGGTGGTTGAAGGTACATCAACCAGAGGAATGCGTGGAAGCGATGAGATCAGCTCGCTCCCTGGATGCCTTGCTGAAAATCGAAGAAGGGGAATCGCTACAAAATTTCCTTAAGAAAAGAGAAAGGGCCATTAAAACTCAGGTGAACTAGATTGGATGGAATGGATTAGGGCATTTTGGGCCATTAGACCAATTACCCAGTCCCATACCGGGCCCAACCCAACATCAATCCTCCTACATTACAGCCCACCAGCAGCAAACTCTTTTCCCTTCAACTGAGTTGCAACATTGGGGACAAATGAAAACAAAGGTACGTCAATTGCCTAGAGTAGAGTGGAAAGAACGACGCAGGAAGGGGCTTTGTTTTCACAGGAGAATTGCTGCGCTCGAAACGATGTCATCGTCGAGGAAGATCGTCTTGAAGAATAGCGATGGTGAGGATGTCGAGGTGGAGGAGGCGGTGGCGTTGGAATCGCAAACGATTAAGCATATGATTGGGGATGACTGCGCCAACAACGGCATCCCTCTTCCTAATGTCACCAGCAAGATCTTGGCGAAGGTGATTTGAGTATTGCAAGAAACATGTCAAGACTCCTAAGTTTGATGATTGGCCTAACAACTCCGATGAGGAGCTTAAGACCTAGAATGCTGATTTCGTCAAAGTTGACCAAGCTACCCTCTTTGATCTCATTTTGGCTGCCAACTACTTGAACATCAAGGGCCTTCTCGATCTGACATGCCAGACGGTTACAGATATGATCAAAGGAAAAACCCTAGAGGAGATCCGCAAGACAATTCACATAAAGAACGACTTTCCCCCGAGAAGGAGGGAGAGTTTTTCGAAGATGAGATTGAGACAGAGGAGATGCGGGCTGATGGAGAGTGCAAGGTCCTCGGCCTAAATTGGTCACATCACCAAGTGGGTGTTGTGGCAGGGAACGGCAAGGAGTTGAACACTATCACGTTGATGGGAACCACCAACGGAATTTCCACATTGATTCCGGTCAACAGAGGAGCAACACCCAATTTCATCTCGCCCCAGTTAGTGACTGTGTTGGGAAATCAGGTACATCGAATTAAAACTCTTGAAATCAAACTTGGGAATGGAAATTTGATTGGGGTGGACAAGAGGTGTACTAGGATTTCTATCCAGCTAGATGAATATCAATGCTCCATCGACGCTCTAGTGATTGAATTAGGAGGGTTAGACATTATACTGGGGGTAGAATGGTTACGAACTCTAAGTGATGTTACAGCTAATTGGGGGATGGGATGCATTAAATTTGTAGAACAGGGAAAAACAGTGAAGTTAAAGAGGGTTAATACAGGACCTAGAATACAACAATCCTTACAAACTTGGATAGATGGCCACTTGTATCAGCTTGTAGCCGAAGTTAACAGTTCCACACAAGACTTCCTGGATCTTTTGAATCACTTAATTGATCATCAAAAAAGACCAATGGCTGCTCTGCTCACCAAACACAATTCGGTATTTCTCAAAATGGAGGGGTTGCCTCCTAAGAAAGCAGTGGAGCATTCTATTTCTCTCCAGCCTGGACAGGGGTTGGTGTGCGTCCACTCATATCGCTACTAGCCAAAATTTTTCACCAAACTAGATCTCAAATCGGGCTATCACCAAATTCGAGTACATGACGTGGATATTGAGAAAACGGTCACCTATAAGCTGCAGTTACCCCTTAAAGCTCAAGTACACTCCGTGTTTCATGTGACACTATTGAAGAAGTCCATTGGGGCAGCTCAACTAATTTTGTCTCTACCTGAAGGCCTGGAACCAGATGAGGCACAAGCTGTCACTCCTATTTGCATTTTAGCTATGCAAACAATCAGCAAACATGGACAAACACTCAACCAATTTCTTCAATTCAGTCTTAAGGACAAGACTATTCTTCCCCCAGCCGACAATGATAAGGAGCTGCTGGACCAGGTAGAAAGAAGAGAAGATCCAAGGCCCACGACGTGGAGGCTATATTCGAGAAGGCCAAAGAACAATGCAGGGTAGCATGTTGAAGCTGATGTAGCAAGAATTACTTAAGAAAATAAGAGAGAAATAGAATAAAAAGGATAGGGGGCTAGGTAGTAAGGCATGTTGGGGAAACAAATTGTATTTTTCAGTTGTAGGCTGAAAAAGGGGAGAGGGAGTGAGGGGTAGCTCAACTCTGCTCTTGGAGTGTTTGTTCTTTCTTTTATGCATTTGCTATTTTTTCCTGAGATTGTTCATTTACCGTATTGATATTGTGAATCAAATTGTCTTGAGTTTACTATCAATACAAATCTCTCATTAGCTCTTTATTTGTTCTTCTTTTACTGCCATTTATTGTGTGAATCTTGTTGATCTCCATCAAGCATACACAAAAAGATCATAAAGCACCTATTAGTTGTTTTAAGATAAAGAAAAGCACAATTCAATATTTTCATTTGTGTTATCAGAGTGCCAATTACTTTTAAGCAATTACATAATAAATATTTCTTGTTTTCTAAGCCTTAAAGAATATCTTTTCAAAAGAAATATTATAATAAATTATATTGCTAATAAACATATTTTATTGGTGGTTGAAGCAATAATTGTACAATAAGAAACATCAATTGTGTGTCTAAAAATGAGCAAATTTACACCTCTTACCATCATTTCAGCCTCTAAAGGCGCTTCAACAACTTCAAACTCGACGCCTTTGTAACTAAGGGTCCGACACACAAACATTCCCCTAAAAATTTGAACAAATTGGCAAATCAAAATAGCAGATAATATGCAATACAAAAGTATAAATATATAAATATATTACGAAGATTATAACCTTGCTTTCATATCCATGGCAACAAGTTCCAACGCTCCCACACCACCTTTCTCAAGAGCACCTGCAAAAACATTTTTACCATAAGTCGCTAAATTAGAAAAGAACAAGTACGCCTTAATCCCATGTTAGATGGGTCAGGTCGGCTGCATTGAATCATATGATATTCAACCACTAAGATATAGAAAAACAAATGGTTAAGATAGAAAAATAAGAAAAAAAAATACACAATAATAGACCCCCAAAAGTGATTCAAAATTCACACACACACACATACAAAAAAGAAAATTAATATACAAACATGCTCTAGCATATGAAGACCATAATTGTGAAAGATCATAATGCACATATTTAGAGATTAATTTGCATTTGGCAAGGTATAGCATAAATAGATTACAAATGAACAATTGATTTGCTAATTACTACAACTGTACATTCAAACAACCAGAAACATTTTATTATACCGTCTTTAACAGGACCAGTTACCCTCCAAGGCATAGTGTTAAATAACATACACAGTAGTTTTCAGGACAATATACCTGTCCATGAATTTTTACTCATATTCTACCAAGGTTACAAATATTTATATGTTAATATGGGAGAGGCATGACAGTGGGTGAAAAAGAGGGGCAGACCTAAGAAAAAAATATTTAGAATGGTAACTCGCTAAACATGAATATAATTGAAATTCCTTCAACAGCCATCAAGAAACAATCAATGCTCTAGGTCAAAGGTTGTCAGGATCATTATCATGCATTCATTCAAATATCATAACACAAGTCTTGGAGGTTGAGTATCACAATCACTTCATGCATTCATTCCATTAAACTAATCTATTGTTTCAACTAATATATAATAACAGAAAATACAAATGCAAAAAATAACAAAACATGAATAATACAAGCTAGAATGATGATGGAACAAAAAGGTAAAAGATTCGAGAGAAGCAAACCAGAAACAAGAAATATGAAAATATATCGCACCTAGAAACTTATGGAAATCAGAAAAACATGTTCCAGCTCCCCAAAGACCAAGCCTAACCATATAGCCCATATTCCGTGGCTCAGATGCACCAGTTGCCGAGCAATAAACAACACGTGCTTCAGGAAGTCGAGCCTGTTTAACGATTTCATAATTATGAGTATGAACACTATATTTATATGTATGACATGCATATATGTCGGACACATACATCTATGTATGGATGCATGTATGTATGGATCCTATGCCATTTCACAATAACAAACAAAGTGGCTGATTAATAATTTGTATGAGCATAAAAGCATTCATTTGATTCATTATTTTTCAGCATAACAGCATTTTGCAACCTTTGGTGTACCCATGCACCACTAGTATATTTCTGGGAATCAGGAAAGCATGCGGACAGTCCAAGTAATTGAAAAATAGCAATAGTGCAGAAACTCAATGAGCAGAGTCAGTGGTGTAAAGCAATAATCACAAAAGAATTTTTCTTCAACATAAACAACTTTTTTCCTAGAATTATGGAACTATTTCCCATCTAAAATAATATTTAGAATGTCTTGGATAATTTGCCAATGGAAACTGCTAGGGTCAGTAAAAGAAGTGTTCTCTTAATTTAAAAGATTATTAAAATATGCAGACAAAACTATCCTCAAAACTAGTAAGGCAGAGATGTAACAATCATGGTTGAAATACAGATATAAAAAAGTACCATGACTATAAACTTCCAGTATATGCTTATCCTCTTGCATTATATCTTATAGCTTGTATTTTACATGCTAAATGTTATCAGTTAGTTCAGCAGAAAGGAAAAAATCAAAAAAGAAAGAGGGATTCTCTAATTTAAAAGGAATTTTTAAATCTAAAAACAAATGTATCCAACTCATCTTGATACAAAGGACATTTTACCTAAAACTAAAATATGCCACACATAAGAAAAGCATATTCTAAAACAATCAGTAAGCCAAACCCACAAATAAGGAGTAGCTACAACACATATCTTCAGAATTAAGTTTCAAGAACAAACCTGAATGTCAAGAACTGCTTCACCTGTGCGTGTTGGCTGACTTCCAGCTTCAGGTACCAAATTTTTTGCCTTGTGGCACTACAATGAAGCCATTGAACCTTAGCAATGAAAGGTAGAAGAATGTACTGAAGACATTGAACGCTTACTCATCAGACAATACAAAAATTGAAATACTAAACTTTCTCAGCAGCAAACCATGTTCGACAAACTTTCAAAGAAAAGGAATTCTCTGTTTCCATACCTCATCAAATATGACAAGACCATCAAAACCTGGTCCACACCACTGAACTAGTTGCTGTAGACGAGATCTACCCTTCTCCGAAGATGCAATTAGGCTACTGTATGTCAAAAATATAACTCCCTCTCTGACTCCAACAGACTTTGAATCAAGTTTAGAATAGGGAAGCTTGTTCAAAGCATGCACTGCACAGAGAAATAAATATCTAAAAAATAGCTAAGTAATTTCATGATTTAGCAGGTATTTAACATGATGTTCAATATATTAACAATTCCAGTCCTGAGATACCTATTTACTGAAAAAGAAGTACATCTTTTCATTTAATTGAGCACAGTAATCAAGAGTTAGGAAAAGGTTATAAAACTTAATATTGAAGAGACATTCAAAAATAACAGACAGCGATCCTGTTCACCACACAAAAATCAAAAATAAAAGAGCCTGATGGCAATACAAGGTTTCAACTTCTGCACTTTTTTAAATCTATAAGGAACTTCTAACTTCATCAATCAATCATAGGAACCTAAAAAAAAAAATTGAATAAATTCTACTTATAAAATTTTCAGTCAAATTATGACTTTGTTTACTTTGGTTGAAAGGCTTTGTCAAAAGCAACAGCCATGTGGATATAGTTACTTATTAAAAATTCTCAATTAGATTTAAAACTTCAGTAGCTTGCCCTGAGAAATCCAAAGAGAGAAGAACTGCACATGTAGAATGAGAGAAAGACAACAAAAGTTTGACCTTTCAGTGAGAGGCCCCCTTTTGCATCAATGGTTGATCAGAGGTTGGACTTTTAATAACATAATTTTTTATCTAGATGACAAATTCCTTTGAGGAAGATTTCCATCTTAGAAACAAAATGAAGAATTTGATTAGAAATTTAACATTGATAGAATTTATAAAAGAAAAAAATCCCCATTATTGATAATAAAAATCAAAAGTTCCTCATAGATTGGAGAAAGGAGTGCAAAATCAATCTTTTCTCCAAAGGTCAAATAAAGAAAAAGTGAGTGGTAAAAACATCCTTTCTCTACAAAGAGAATGGTTATGCCCAGATGAAGCTACAAGAAAAAAGGTACTTAGGAGACATTAGCATGCCTATGGCTGCCAAAAAGCTGCTTCAAAGCACCACATATTTTATCAGTTATGTCAAGATTCATTATGTATCAGCCAAATCAATATATGCCTCACTACATTTAGTCAGCCAATCATAACCGATCAAATCCAATTTTCAATTCTAATTTACTCTAATCACTATTCTGATCTGCAAAATACCAAAACAACAAGTATATACAATTCACCTTCAATATTTGTTGCACCAACATCGTCCAAGTCTCTCCTTGCATCAAACTTTAAGTCTGAACCAGCAGAAATCCACCTGTGTAAGATCATTAGAGAATGAAAGAAAATATTACAGCTCATGAGTTGAAAACTAACATCCTCATCTGTGACAGCACAAGTTGGTAACAGAAATAGCCAAAATGAAGTATAACCAAACCAGAAAACTAAAAGAGGAACAAAACGATATGCATTCAGAACAAATATGCAGCCCAAAACTTACAATGCTTTCCTCCTCCCACAGAGCCAATTCTCCCATATCAACCCTGCAATTGTTCGACCTTTACCCACACCAGCTCCATCTCCAATAAAGAATCCAGCCCTAGTACCATTTGGAAGGATTTGAAGGTGCCTCTGTCAAGGAATATCTCATAAGCAAGGGAACTCAGAATATTGACAATCAGTTCTAAAGTGGAAAACAACCTGGCAAGCATAGACCAATGTCTCAATCTGCAAGCACGACAAAGTTTTTGTTCTTTCCAAGTCATCTTTAAGTTTTAAATCGTAAGTGGGCTCAGGTGGCTGAACTGCAGATAATGAAGATGTCTCCACAATAGGATCAGGATGGGGGGGCCCAATAGAAAGTTTTACAGGCCTCTGCATGAAGAACAAGAATGGCTTAAAACCAAACATGCATTAAACAAATTTCAGGAATAAAACAATTAATAAAGACACAGAAGGATCTTCAGGAATAAAACAATTAATATAGACACAGAAGGCCAGATCCACACTTACATAATCTGTAAATGTCTCACCCGCTGAGCCACCTTCATCTTCTTCCCGCTCCACCTGAATAGCCTCCTGAAAAGTTCCATTATTGGAAAGAACTAAGAGAAGTATAGCAAAGAAAATAAAAAATTGGAATTGAAAACATAATTTCACCACAAAAATTCACACGAAAGTATGCACCCTATATCCAACATGAAAACCTCGCAGTCATACAAAAACAACAGCCATGTTCAGTCATAGAGCAAAAGAACATAATACTCTTATTCAATTAAATCATATTACTATTGCAAGGATTTTTTCAAGATACGCATATTATAGCAGTACACTCTACCCTCTCGAGTAAATGAACGACCAATTCAATCAATAAATGTATCCTCATAAAATGTCCTTTAGCAGTTATCCTTACTTCAATACATGCTTAGCACATGATCATGCACATCCTCTTAAAATTATCTCGGAGATGAATTTCTTTTATTTCCTAAAACTATTTCCCATTCTCACAATGAAGTGTTGTATTCTTTCCTATAGGCCTTCCTATGTAAGCTTCAAGAATAACTGTAGACATGAAACCATTTCTAACAAAATTGCTGTGGATACAACACTATGCTTCTCTAAAGGATTTCAAACCTTATAGTCAAGTAGTATAGTTATCACTAATGTCCATGCTCACTAAAAACAAAACCAATAGCCTAAAAAAGGTTTCAGTAGGATTTTAATGAAAAACCAATAAAGAAAAGCAAAATGCCAAAACTAAAGCACACCATTAGTCCTGTGAGATGTTACAATCCTAATATCACTTTGCCATCCATCTTCAAATTTGTTGAATAGTAGCCTCTTTGCTTTATGGTATCTTCAGGTCGTTCTTAATTTAGTTGATTACAAGCTTTCAGCAACTCTAACACTTCACCATTAGTTTGGCATCAGAAAATCAACACACAAATAGAAACTAAGTCAATGCCTACAGAGAATGGAGATAGCAAGCTTCAGAAAAGGTTTTTTATGCAACCATTAGGAGAACTTACCCCTAAGAGTTAGCCACCAGGGAAGAATGCCTGGAGTCCTATTTACATGCATCAAGATCCACACATAACCAGTGTGTTACACTGTTATCCAAAAATCTTCTCATGCACTTCATTGCTGTTAATTACTACATATTTAAGATATTTTTTAACGTTAATTCACTACTCCCATTTTTAGCAAATATAAAATATTGGCAATATATGCCACAAAAGTACATAGCTGAATATCATTTTCACATTCCTTGATTCATTGATTACATATCACCCGATTGGATGCTAGCTTGAACGTTTTCCACCCACAATTAGACACATTATGCAGACATAGTTCGCCAGGTAAAAACAGTAGAGGCTAAGACCTGAGCAATCACACTAACATTAATTTTCCAAATGATAATCAACGCCAACAAGGAAAAGTTAGCATCGGCAATTACACAGTCACTGCACTTGTGCAAGAGAACATTTTTCCCCGTAAGAAGTCCTAAACCCACTAGTTTTACTATATTTGGTAAAACCTACATGAAATTCAGCTGTGAAATGCCAAAAGTCTACCTTCTTCGCAAATGAACAAGTACCCAAAAACAAAACCATAAAAAATTGGACATTTCCAGATAATTAAAGAAATTAGGAATTAGGAGGAAAAAAAAAAGTAAAGAAAGGTATAATAGAAGAGAAACCTCGTTGACTTCCTCGGCCGGCGGAAGCGATGGTCTGGGAAGAGGAAGAGGAAGAGGAAGGGGAGGAGGCGGTAGCGGCCCAGGAGGAGCAGCAGGAAGAGCAGCAGTAGGAGGAACGGGAAAGAACTGTTTAACTTTAGATAAATCAACAGCGAGATCAACCTCACACTGGGGACAAGCAAAGCGAGCTAAACCGTGGGGCACATTAAGAATAGCCTTGCAATTAGCACAAGGAAGCTGGATCTTAGTGCGATCGATGCCATGGGCAGGTACTTTCTGTAATTGTGGATTCTTCTGCTGATTCCGAGACCTACTCAAAAGTTCCGGCGGCAGCATTTGATGCAACTGACAACTCGGGCAAACAAAATCCAAGAGTCCCGGCACCACCGTCAGGATCATCCCGCAACCGGCGCACCGGACCTGAACACCGGCTCCATGAGAAGATGCCGGTGGAGGGGGTTGCGAGGGCGGCGGCGGCGGCACCGATGGATGAGTCATAACAACGATGCCTTTAATTAAATGTTTTCCCAAATGAAAAGAAAGGGAAGTGCAAGTTAATAGAGGTTGAAGAAAACCATAAAAATGAATAAAAAGAATAAATTGGGGGTTAGGAAATCGATGCTATGGCGGGAAGGCGAAGAGATTTTCCTTTATAATCTCTCTGGTTTTGGATGCCTTTGGGATTTCATTTCTCCCTTTGTCTATTTTTTTCTTTTTTTATAAAATCTCGGCAAAACTTGTAAAAATTTCAAATTTTATAATTAAATTTTACAGAGACTGTTTGGAAGCTTAGAATTCAAAATGCATAAAATTCATTTACAAATTAATTATTTTATTTAATACTTCCTCTATTTTTTATCTGTCTCTGTAAAATTTAAATTTTATTTATTTATTTATTATTTTTAAATTTTTAATATAATTTAATTTATTTTTTTAATTTATTTTTCTCTTTTAATAAAATCAGAATCAAATAATTTAGTATTAATTACATAATTTAATACTAAATTTATATCTATTTATTATTTTTTAATTCTAATAAAAATAACAAAAATGATGAATAAAAAAATAGATCGAGTATATTATAATATAAATCATGAATTTTAATTAAATTTCACTCTAATATAATTTCATAATTTAAAACTTATTTATTTTTTTCTCTAAATACCTTTAATGAAATAATTTACCATACAAAGTTATAATAACATTCATAAATAACATACTTTCAGTTATAATATATTATTATTTTACTACATAAATATTATTGCTATTTTTATCAAATCATGCATATGTTAAAAGGTAAATTAAAAAAAATATGAAATTATCTTCTCCTTGTATATTTTTACAATAGAATTAGTATTATAATATTTATTTTATAATACATATACACAAATTAATATGTATTAATTATATGTGTATATGGTATGATACAATTAAAAAATTCATAAATTTTTATATTATTTTAAAATTTTTTATATTATTTTAAAATTTTAAATATTAAAATATTAAATATTATTATTTTCTTGTAACACCCTTAACTTGACGATTGGTTTGAGCATGGACATCGCAAAATTGGATTTTTTTTAACTGTTTTATCATTTCATTACGTTCAAACTTAGGCTATAATTTTTTTTAATTTCCTCAACAACCATTTTTCACAAGAATTCTTAAATTGGTGGCAAATTACTATTCTTTTGATAAATTTTCCAGCAGTATAACAATTGTCAATCATAACTCTTCTACAAATTTAAACATTTACACTCTTAATGATATACAACTAACCAACAACAACCACAATACATCTTAATCCACAATCACAATAAATACCATATATAATATTATCATCCATACTCCATCCATATATGATCAGTTTGGTAAAACTTATAAAAATAATTTTTTCAATTAATAAAAATTGTACTACAAAAATTTATACTCAAAAAAATAAAATAATTATTTGGTAAATAAAATTCAAAATAATTTAAAAATTTAAAAACAACTTATCAATTGTTTAGTAAATGATATGATTAAAAATAATTTTTTACAATAAATATTTAAATTATTATTTTATAAATTTTTTTATTTGTCTTAACTCAACAATAAATATTTTTTCTATTGTTCATTTTTTATATTAGATATCATTGTAATTATGAAATAAAATAAGGGATGTTTTTGTCTAAAAAAATTCTAAAACAACTACCCTTAAAAGCAAAAATTCAAATTTTATGAAAAGCATCAATTTCTAACTTTTTCTAATGGAAAGGTTTTCACTTTTTACAAAATTTATTTTCCAAAAATTAACATTTACCAAATATATATTTTTGTTCCATAATCAGTTTTTTATTCAATAATCAGCTTTTTATCTTTCCAAAAGCAATGCTAAATACGCTCATAATACTTTCAATTATACAAATTATAGAAACAAAATAAACTCATTATATCCATTATGTATACATAAATCTTTAATTACATATACTTCTCCATAATTACATATACACCTCCATAATTATACAATATGCCATGACTACAAACTCTACATGTGCTACACACGAAAGCTCAATTATCCCCTTTTGTTCTTGTCCCTCACATCTGCTTGCATGCTTGGAACCTACACGCAGTACACACCACACATTAAGTACACAGTGTTTGGTGGATGACACCTAACTAATATTTTTCAAACATGCACATACAAGCACGCAACAATTATAATTAAAATCCAACATCATTTTCATGCACAATTTTTCCTTAAATTCTACTATATTTAGTAAATGGCTTAATACATACATAGCTACCTGTACTTATACATGTTTGTCATTTCACCCCCTAAATTTAAGAGTTTACCATTTCAATGCCTATAGTTGGCTATTTTAAATGAAATAGATACTCCTTACTGACTGTACATCTTATATGGAATGACTTTTACTGATATAGACTAAGAGCGTGAATGTCATGCTATAGAGGGAAGTGAAGCTAATTTTTAATTAAAAATCTTGAAAAAAAAAAGAAAAAGGCAACGAAGGAAGATGATGAAGATGGGAAAGCGAAGGGAGCTTCTAGTCTTCAGATCAAATGCCTTACAATTTTTTATCTCTGTCAATTATCAAAACTTATTCCAAGGAATTTATTAGATCTTTAAAATTAAACACCATCCAATTAGCTTCGGCTGTTATAGCCTCTCTAAGTTGAACTCTCGCGTAGCAATTAAATAAGTTGGCACCTCCTTGTTTGCGTGCCTGCGTATAGTAGATAAATAGTCGAAAGATGTATTTGATGAGAATGCCATCATTGATGCAAACCAGAAAACAAAAATGTAGTGGAGTAAAATAGAAGACTTTAAGAATTAGGACCTAAAAATTCTCCCAAATTTCCAAAGAGCAATTGATTGGAAAATATATTTTCAGGTGGTATCCCAAGATTGGACGCAACAGGATTGATCAATTTTCTAGTTTAATGACTTGGAATTTTTCTCATTTTCATATCAAATGCCTTGCTACTAAGCTTTGCCTTGATATAACCATTGTTCCCAATTTTTCATATGTCCATTTTTTACATAAACCATGTGAAGAAGACAGACATTATAGCTATTTGAAAACTGAAACAAGAAAAGAGTATTTTGTAATTTTTTATAGAAAAATCAAATTCATTCTGGAATTTCTGTAACATTGAAGAAAAAGCAACCATCTTCTCTAATCTTAAACCAGATAAAGAAGATGGACAATGAAATTTCTGGGAACTAAACTAAAAAAATTACCTTAATTATTGGAACCCCATCGGTATGAGCAAAATCCCTAGACCACCATCACATACATCCCTAGCAAGCAAGACACGGTAATCAATTCAATTAATAACCAAACAACAATCTAAAATGAAAAAGAAGAGAAGCGAAATTGAAAAAAGAGAAAACCTAAATTCTAGTGGCGGAGATGATTGTCGCTAGCAAGGGAAAGCTGGATAGCATCGATGCGGATGTCGAGAAGCAGATGACCTTCGCCATCATTGGAGACTGTGATTCCCTGCAACTAGGTATGTTGGAATAGGGTGCTGTCGAGAGAACACGCTTTGGGAAGGGGGGAAAAGAAAAAGAGAGGGGGAGGGGGAAGTAAGGGATAAGAGTGTGAATAAGACTAAAATGCCATATGACGTTATTTGATTAATTAAAAAATGACATGCCAGCCACATCATCTGCGTGCAATGCACGCACTCAAGAGATATACACCAAGCTTTCAATTCATTTAAAATAAGCAACTATAAGTGTCAAAATTGTAAACTATTAACTTTAAAGGGCAGAATGACAATATGTGCAAGTACAAGTGGCTATGTATGTATTAAGCCTTAGTAAATTATTACAAGTTTTCATTTATATACCCCGATATTTTATTATTTCCTTCAATTTTTTATTTGCTATCTTAATTCCGTATTTTTTTACCTCAATTAAAATTGTCCCTTTTTCTTAATATTATAGTTTTGCCCCTAAAATTTTCACTTATCACCAAAACTACCATTTTACACTTAAAATTTCATTTTATTATCAAAATTACCCTTTTACTCCTAAAATGTCAAGCAATTACAAATTTGCCAATAATGTATAAATTTTATCATTTATTTATATATTTGCCACTAGTTAAATTAATTTTATTGCATTTTTAACTTGTAATTGAGATTTTGCCCTTATAAAGTCAATTTTATCAAGTAATTACTGATTTCCTTATTTAATGAAAATTTTATCAAATAATTAATATTTTATCAATAAAATATCGTTATATTCACATAATCATAATTTTACCACTTTATTATCAATTGATCACATAATTATAATTTTACCCATTTTCCATCGATTCTGATCGTCATTGTGCTTGCCAAAATGGTCATCGAAGCCTCACCGGAGATGCACCAGCGCTACGACCGTGGAGGTTGGAACCCTAGCATCCCATTTTCGATGATCATACGCCTAATGAACCCATTCATAACCTAGATCCACACCAATAGTTATGGATGCCTTGGTCGCTAATCTGATGATTTTTCAACAAGTAACAATCGGAGAAAGACATCTTTAGATTTGCCTATACACCGAAATCTCACTGGTGTAGATCGACCGTTGGTCACTGTCACGATTTATCTGAAAAGAGGGAGGAATTCTATAGTTGTGATGAGGAATGAGGGGTAGAAAATGACGCTAACAATGGAGGAGCAGGCCGACGATAGAGGATCAGTAGCGATGCAAGCCATCACTGGCGATGATGAGACTGGGGCAACGCCACTGGTTGACTTTATCCCCTCTCTCATATTCCCTGCTCCCCTTTTTTTCTCTCCTTTTTCTTTTCTTTTATTTCCTTTCTTTTTCTATTTTCTATATTTGTTCTCTTTTCCCTTGTACTTTGTAGCCATACCACCATTGTCCCGAGAATTCTAGAGACTCTAGAATTTGTTACTTTCCTTTGACTTTTTTTCTACTATTATTATTTCATATGAATTGATTTATATTAATTTTTTTATTTGTTACTTAAATGTATTTTAATTAGAATTAGTAATTCAAAAGTCTAGCAATGATGTCTACAAATTATACTATTCACCAACCATTAACCAACTCGAGTTTTGGGGCATTACACTTCATCATATACATGTCATTTTTATGTATGCATCCATTCAACTATCATGCCTTAACATTCATGATTTTTCATTTCCATCACATTTTGTCATAATTTTCATTATTTTCCATATTTTCACCCATACAATAGTACATAACCTATGTACCTTGTAGAATAATTGTTAAATATCAATTATTTATCACATATTATTATTTTTCATCAAATTATATACATATATCACTATAAGTACAATTCGATTATCATACGGTCATAACTTTACATATTATTTTTCTTACCATAACTTGATTCAATCATCATTTTGAGACACGAACAACATATTTTCATCATTTATTCATCTTAATTTCATATATATACATTAATTTCACTACTTACATAATAGGTTTCAATTAGGTATATTATCTTTAGGGCTTTAAATTCACATGTTAACTTTATAGTTTACTTAATCTATCTTCCAATTTCACTTTTATCACATTAATTTCATTTATACTACATAATCATGCAAAATTATAATCTTTCCTATTCAAGAAAAAATTAAAAAATAATAATTTAAGTATCCACATACCTTTTTATCCTTTGCTTCTCACTAAATTTATTTCTCATTTTCTCCTTCTATTTCTTTTTTTCATACCAAATTC
The DNA here is from genome assembly GCA_037975025.1 of Excoecaria agallocha. Classification (NCBI taxonomy): domain Eukaryota; kingdom Viridiplantae; phylum Streptophyta; class Magnoliopsida; order Malpighiales; family Euphorbiaceae; genus Excoecaria; species Excoecaria agallocha. The sequence goes on along the minus strand of CM075809.1, from coordinate 70,743,751 downwards.
CACACCTAGGCCAAATTCCCACAAGGAAATCACTCAATTTTCCTTCAATTATTCAACTAATTTCACATGTTTACGACTAAATACACTAATTCTAACATTAATCTAATAAAATTACTAATTTACACTTACTTGGATATTTTTTATCTTCATTAATTTCTTTAATTTCTCAAGCTTCCACTTCACTAATCACTTGTTTTAGGTAGAGAGGATGGCAAGTATTTAATTCTAGGTGAAATTTGAGGTAGAAATTAATGGAATTTCAAGTTTAGAAGAAATAAAAATGGTGGAATTCGGCCAAAACGGGGGGCAGGGGGGAGGAAAATGAGTGTGTATGTGTGGGGTTTACCAAAAATTTGATATTTTTCACCTTAATGCATATCCCTAAATGGATGGTTAGGATTGAGTCAAAAACTATTTAATCTAAGGCGTATTAATGTCTCACTTGTCATCATCTAATTAGTTACAATATTTTATTTATCAAATATCCATAAAATATGTCCAAAATGTTATAAAAATATTTATTTAGGTGCACATAAATTTTTGGATCCAAACTAGATCATTTCGGTGAATTTTTTGATCCAACAGTGCATTTGTCGGTCCGATAATTCACTTTTATGTCTCAATTGTATTTTAATTTTTCACTTTCAAAAATTCTATTTTATAATTTATAATCATCCTCTAGGTCAAATTAATATTCAAATTCCTTGAAAAATTATTTTACACTTGGTCGGATCTCGAGTCAATTGATGCACTATTCACATCAAACCCCCTACTTATTTTTATTTTTAACTTTTGAGATCCTTTTTAATCTCAATTTCAGCTCAAATTTCATATTGAAACTTCTCATAAATTATATTTTCCAGTGCTAAAAAAGTGCATAGTAGTCCTGGGTGGCACAATTCACCTTAGGTGGCACAATTTATGATTCGAAAAGTACTATCTACATAGTTGGAATTTTTGGGACATTACTGATAATACCTAACATTACATACTTGGGCTTGACTCAATAGCCGAAAAGCCCAATTGCTGGCTAAAAGCCTAAAAGGCCCACTGACTACCTACACTAAACAAATACACTGTCAGAACAATTGACTCTTTGTTCGATCTACCTAGTGTTAATTAAACCTGTCACATACACAGGCTATGCCTTGCAAGTTATCACATTAGATACCCTAAACCTACAAACAACAGATATGGAGAGATCTAGTACTCAAGTGCAACTACTATCCAAACACCATATACATATAAGTATACATACATACATACATACATACATACATACATGTATACACACACACACACATATATATTTATGTATGTATGAATGTATGTATATATATGTTAGTGGTTATGCCCTAGGCCATACGTTTGGTTCTTAATGTAATATCACATTTCATTTTATAAAATTGAATTTTCTTCATGTTATTATATTTTGGCATTTTAGAATATAATAATATTTGTAAATAACAATTTAATATTATTTTGACTATCCCTAGTTATTTATCATTAAAGGAATAATGATAAATAAAACTAGTACGAGTTTGATTGATAATCATGGAATGATTATATATGGTGATATAAATCAAACTTGTAGGTGCTTGTTAGAGAATAAAGTACTGGATAGACCCGCTATGAGATACTACATGGGTTAATGTCACTAGTGATCTCGTTATAGTTATGTTATTGATCCTTAGATCTGAGATTATCATAGTATCCTACGTAAAGGAACACTATGTTTTAGCATAATCAAACATTATCTTTAATCGGATAATAATAAAGGTTATAATTAGACATGATGAGAATCATGTAGAGGATAATGAATAATCAAGATGGAATTTGTCCCTCTTTTATGAGAGAGATATCTATTGGGCCCTTCGATAAGTAGGACTGAGAACTGCATGGCCGTGCTAAAATGAATTGATGATGAGATCAATGTCATTTGATATTATCAGTCTATTTAATGATCAAGAAATTATATGTTTGAACTATATAAGTGTGACATGGACCATGACTTATGTTCAAATAAGATATCGTGTGACAAAGGGATTATAACATATTCTATTAGGTTAAAATCAAATTATTGATATTCATATTATTTGGGTAGTCTTAATATCTTGCTAGAGGTTGCTTATGACTTGTGGGCTCATGATGGGACTAGGACCCACAACTAATATAATATGAACCTATTGGATCACACACATAAAATGTGATGAATGGACTAAGGTTTATTCAGGCATTTTGAATTTTATTTTATGACAAATTAAAATTCGAAATAAATAATGAAATAAATAAATATTAATTAGGATTAATATTATATTTTATTTTAAATAAGAAATAAAGTATTTCTTATTTTAATAAGAAATATATAAGCCTGAAATTATCTCTCTCTCTTTTAATTAGGATTAGGCTACATATATATACATGTGATTTGTAAGGTTCGTAACCCTAAGAGACACACTAGAAAGTGAGGTGTCACTTTGAGAGAGAAAAACATTTTCTCTAACCCTAGCTGTCATAGAAGGGAGCTAGCACCCTAGGCAAATCCGTTCGAAGTGTTCGAGTGTGGATACCAATAGAGGGTGTTCGTTTCTTAAGAGGCAATGCCTACAAGACATTTTTTTAAGAGGTTAGTAATCGTTACTCTCTATTACAATTGATTTAATTAGATCGCATGGATCCTGGTGGGTTTCCCAATTCTGCTGCATTTAAGTTTTATTTAATTTTATTGGAAACCCAACAATATATACATACATACATACATACATATATATATATATATATATATATATATATATATATATATATATATATATATATATATATATATATATATATATATATATATATATATATATATATAAAGAGACTTAAAAGAGAGGTATCTCATATGCAATCATTTTCTCTATATATACTTTCTCTCTAAAAACTCTCTGAATTAAGCTTTACAGTGTTAATCCCTTATACGTTAGGGGTTAGTCACTGCTTATTGAGGATTGGCACTTGCCAGTTTCCCCTTGCAAACCATCTCACTTTTATTTCTGACATCTTAAGATTTATTGATTGGTGGTTTCATTGAAAGGTAAAGATGGGAAAATCTCAAAGGAAAAATGACAAATCAAACCACTAAAAAGGCACAAGAAGAGAGAAATCCTATGCTCAAATAGATAAAATGCCTTAAAACCTTTTACCTATCTTTAATGATGAAGAGCTCTTCAATGTTGTTAACCAACTTGATGACTCTACTCCTATCACGGTAAAAAATCTCAAAGCTAGCATAAAAGGCTTTGGTGCTAAGTTGTAAGATAGACTCTTGCATTTAATTTGTAAAAGTAAGAAATCCCAAGTGTTTATTGAGGATAATGAGGCAGAAAGCAGGCTAAGAAATGAAAAAAGAGCCCAAACTCATAATAAGGCGAAAGGAGTAGTGATCAATAAAGAAAAAAATTGCTTTATTACTCATTTAAACATGCGAGAACATCATTATGAGGGTAAGGGCAAAAAGAAGATGAATCCAACTGATGCTTGACACTAAGATGCTAAGGATGATTATCTCCTCTCTCATTTTGCCCACCATTTGGTGCTTGATGACTTGTTGTTTATGTGTAACCCAAAAAGAACAAAATACAGGAATGATAGATCAATTGCCAACAAAAATGAGAGATGGTTCTTGCAGAGCATCAAAAAGTTTAGGTTATACCACCATAAAAAGCCCATGTTTAACGAAAATATAATCTCTCTATTTTGTTAGGAGATTAGGGAGACTGAGATTCCTTATCGATTTACAAAAGTGAGAATGCCAAGATACACCAACAAAATTAATTTAAAGAGTCACATATATAAGTACCTTATTCAGATTCAAATGTATTCTTATGATGATAAAGTGTTTTATAAAATTTTCCCTTACAACACTAGTAGAAGATGCCTTAAACTAGTTCCACATCCTTCCTTCTAAATCAATTTTCAATTCTGGGCAGATTCAAAACTTATTCACCACTAGATTTAGTGTTTAGATGAAGGCACCTAAGACTATGAATGATCTAATATACTTAAAGTAGAGATGAGGTGACAATTTTCGAGACTATATTGACAGGTTTCAGCATTGGATTCGGAGATTAGGAACTCATATCTTTAAATGGCCACTACAGCCCTTGCAAGAAGTGTTAGGAATCCACCACTATTCTAATTACCGATGACTAATCCTCTGAATGATTTAATGGATAGAGCTAATCAATTCATACAGATGGATGACACTTTAAAGAAAGATCCATAATCTTTTGATAGTCAAGATAATTACAACCTGATTAGTTGGGTAACCAAACATCTAGGAGCCCTGAGAAGATTAGAGCTTTAAAAAGCTTAGGAAAAAGAAAAAGCTTAAGTGCTCTCAGTCCGATCATCAATGAATCGTTCCCATAAAGTTTACACTGCGCTCAACACTGAGCTGTCGAAAGTGTTGTGGATTAAAAGTTATCATAACAAGGTTAATTTGCCAAAAAAGATGTTCAATTGATCAATACACATAAGGATAGATTTAAATATTATGAGTTTCATAGGGATGTAAGCTATACCACTAATAAGTGCAAGATGCTCAAAGAAGAAGTAGAAAGATAGATCAAAAAAGGATCACTGAAAAGATTTATGGTGTAAAAGCTGAGGAGGTCATTCCAATCCATCGACATCAAAGGGAAGTTAGTTATTAGGATAAAGATAAAAGAAAGCCAAAAGATCTAGATCGGTAAGCCTATGTTCTGTTGTGATTAATGTAATCATTGGGGGATCATCTTATGGCGAAGATTTTTCTATGTGGAAGAAGGGATAAACAAGGATAGACTTCTCAGCCCAATGTGAGAACTTACCCTCCGTTACTATATCCCTACAAGACATATAAGATCTAAAATTCCCTTACAAGGATGCCTTGGTGGTATAGGCAGCAATTCACAATTTCAAGGTTAAGAGAATCTCAGTGGACAGTGGAAGTATGATTAATGTACTGACTTTGGATGCATACAAAAAGATGAAATTGCTAATCAGTAAGCTCCAATCAAACTGCATCCCTCTTATAGGTCTCAACAATGCTACAATTCCTATTATAGGTTATGTATAACTTTTTATAGAACTTGGGAAGAAGCCATTTTCCACACATGTAAGTCCACTTTTATGGTTATATATATGCCTTTCCCTTACAATGCTATCTTTAGTAGGTTGATACTCTTCCAAACCAGCACAGTTACAAGCATCTGGTATATGGTAATGGAGGTGCCAACAGAGGGAGAAGTAGTTGTACTAAGAGGCAATTATAAAGCTTATAAAAAGGCTTATGTAACTATACTATAAGATGGAAAACAAGCTTTGTATGTTGTAGAACCTACATAAGAAAATAATAAAAGGAAAGCCAAAATACACCTTGATGAAGATATAGTCTAATATAAATTGGCTTCTGGAAGGAGTGTTACGATTAGATGTAGTCTGGTGAGAAGACTAGCACATATATCCCTGGCATCGACCTAGATGTCATTGTCCATAAGCTTAATGTGGACCTAATATTTCCACCGATTAATCAAAAGTTGAGAAAGCATGCACCTGAAAGGAATAAATTCATTACTAAAGAAGTATATTGGCTTTTCAAATCTGGAATCATTTAAGAAGCGCAATATCTAGACTGGCTCATAAATGTGGTGCTAGTTAAGAAGAAAAATGGCAAGATGACAATGTATATCAATTTCACTAATCTGAATTGGGCATGCCTAAAAGATAGTTATCCTCTGCCCAGTGTTGACCAACTTTTTGATATGACAACCTAGTATAAGATTTACTCCCTTATCGATGCTTATGTAGGATATCACTAGATATTAATGTAGTTGTTAAACTAGGAAAAGATGAGCTTAATCACTAATAGAGGCATATATTATTGTAATGTGATGCCTTTCGGCCTATAGAATGCGACTGTAATATACTAATGGCTAATGAATAACATATTTAAAGATCAAATTAGAAAGAATGTTGAAGTTTGCATTTGTAGCACCCCTAGCCTATAATCTGTACATATCACTTTATCCAACTCATTACACATGTTTTACTATATAACATAAACATATACCAACTACACAGAGAACATATAATCAAACTTAATACATAAGAGTGTTATACTTTTAAAAACTTTTCAGTGTACGTTAAGTCTCTTTACAAAATACAACAATTGTTTAACATTTTTACATATAATATCTCCAATACCACTATCCTATAATCTTTACTATATACATAGAGCCAAAATAAAAGTCTATAAATGTCTCTCTCGTTGACTTGAGTTGGCCATCCTGCTGCAGATATCACCCCAACAACCTACACGGATGAAACACCTGTGCTAAGCTATAAAGCTTAGTGGGGAACTAAATAATGATAAACGACCACTCACAGTGATCATCAACAAGCACACAACATGCCTCAAATATAACAAAGTTTTGTTCTAAGAAATGAACAAAATGCAGCAATTAATTCATATTACGGGAATCATAAAGTTCAGTAATAAAATTTGCGTTGATGCTTTAATCAACATATATAACCATGTAAGCTCTAATGTTCTATGGCTTTAAATTCAACTAATTATCATGTGTCTAGTTTCTGAATTGATACTAAACCATAAAAGCATAAATATCTATTATCTTTTCATCTATTTAACATGTCTTTCATATATACACATTAGAATTAAATAGCAAATCCACACTTCCAATTACCATGAGATTATTATATTACTATAGGCTTATTTTATATTCCACAAGTTATTCATGTTATAACATATTAGATGTATCATAAAAAATAAGCCTTTCAACTAAACATAACACTTATATATCATTATCATAAATAGCAAATACACATTAAAGAATGTGTACATGCAACAATGTGAACATATATATATAATCATAAGAAAAATATTTCAAAACAATGGTTGTTACTGTCTAACCTTCCTAATCTTTAATATACACTATGAATATGCACTTATAAAATTGTTGCGCACATTAAACCTTTATAATACTCTTAGACTTAATAAAAATTCCTTCATCAATCATGTATTGGCATACATATAGAAATAAGGTTTATGATCACAAAGGCATATATATATATATGATCAATTTAATCAAAATATTAATATAATGCAAATTCATCATTTAACTATTAGTATGTATTTAGGATACTAGCAGTATAGATACATATACTATTGCACATTCTTTTAGATGTGAGTTTTATGTGCAATAAAAGGAATTTCATATGTAGAATTTGAATGCCTTATTAAACTTTTCTTAACCTTTGACAATAAAGCTTGCACTATTCTAAAGAGGTGGATAACGGGTTATATGGTGGTACCCGAAGGTACAAGTCTATTTAGTCACCCAAACGGGGTTGACTACAACCCAAACGAGGTTGAAAATGATCCAAACGGAACCATGTCTATTTAGTCACCCAAACGGGGTTAACTATAACCCAAACGAGGTTGAAACTATCGCAGCTGCAAGGTACCCTTATAAGCATGTCTATCTATCTACTTCCTAGACCCAACACAGGCAGTACAATCTCTTTACTTTATCTTTTCTTTATTCATTCATATTCTTATATGCACATGTATACTCTTGTGTAACAACGAACAATGTACTCATATACATGCTCATGTGTAACTTTATATAAACCTTTGAACATGCTCACTATTGGGTATTACTATTCTGCATTTGAAATCTTTTTCAATCATGTAACTATTTCATATAACATGATTGTATCTATATTATACTATTTGCTCCTATGTATAATCATGTATAGATATATATATCTTCTCTAGAGCATCAACATATATGCATAATTCATAAAACAATTTATACAATTGGCTTATGTAACAATCACATGACAAAATACTCCCTCTTTAATGCATACACTTGTGTACGTATTGTCATATAACATTGCTATTATGTACTTTAATAAGATTTCTATAATTGAGTCTATTGCTCTGTAGATCTGTGTTTCAGCTTGCTAACATGTGACATCACATATGCTTGTTCGTGTCATTTTATTTAAGTAAAGACATAATCATACATTTCACTTTAAATCATATGCTTTAAATCATTTCACTAAAATATCTTTCAAACCCAATCATGTAAGATCATACTATATATGTATATGTTTATATGTACACATATATTCTACTAGTCATATTACTTCTTTTTACAAGTGGAATTAATATTTCAAACTATAAGTATCATACGAACAGTCATGGGTAGCATTTTTAATATTGACTATCATGTATGTATTCATATCCACATTTGAACTCTATTGCAGGCAACACTATGTTCATGTTCAGCTCACATATCAAGACTGTATTCATAGTATACTATTTGTATATATACAGAGTCTTGTAAAACTATAAGTTCTCTGGTACATAGACAAATATATGCACATTTCATATAACAAGTTATACATCTAGCCCATCCAATCCGTGTGACTATAAAATTTGCATCGTGACATATTGGCATGACATATAATCATCACATCATATACTTGATCATGTTCTCATTAAGCATCTCACATGTTCATAGTCATGCTAAAACATTTTCTATCTCATAGGGCAATTACATGCTCATACACTCATATACATAATCATGTGCTATACAAAATATCGACATGTTTCCATATGGGCATATACATATGACATGGTCATACTATTATATTCCCTATTTCATAGCATAGGTACATGTCAAAATATGCACTTTCTCATCATAGGATTACATATATATACATAAATTTTGCATATGATAATCATGTACAAATCTAATTACATATATAGGTTAGATATTTTCATCACCATTATTCATTTATATAAACATAAAAATGTATATGTATGCATATAAATCCTTCATTGATAGTCATATTACATGCCCTATCCAATTTATTTTACTATCACATAAACAACTATTTATCTCAATTAATTAAAAAGTCATAGAATAAAGTATCACAAAAGTCTGCACAGGACAGCATTCTGGACTCGATTTGTGAGCCACATTTGAAATTGAAGATGTCATTTTTAGGCAAAATGATCTTCTAAAATCTTACCCCCCTATGTGTCTAGTTTCCATATCATCAAAATTCATCTTAATACCTGACCTATAGCTCGAGTTATTTGAAAAATACTATAGGCTATTCATAGAACCAAAATAGTGTGGGCTGTCACTTAGAAAAATTCATGATGTAAAATTTAGAGGGATTTAGACCAACATTTCTTCATAAAAAACGTGCTCCTAGGTATATAGTTTATCTAGAATTTTACAGCACAAGATTTTGACTTCTCTACTAATACTTATGCCCAAAATACTATAATCAGTTCTTGAACCAAAATCAACAGCTCTCTTAAATTTTCATGTAAATATTTGGATGAGTTATATACATATTTAGCTTCAGGTTCCTTCTAAAAAAAATGTTTATATTTATATCAAGTTTACATAGAATCAAACCCCACTCAATTAGGACTTAAATGCAAGGATTTATGGTCCAAACATTGGTAACTGTTCAAAACTGCCTATACACAAAATAGCCCACTCGTACGAATTTTATGAGTTCCTTAACAACAGAATCAAGCCACGACTTCTTCTAATTAATTGTAGATATTGAATCTAGTTTATTAAGAATTTTGAATCACCTCAATCCGAGGTCTACAATTCCAGATATGCACAAAACAAACAGGCTGGTTCACAAGTACCATACCCAGTTTTTCTTCAACATTCAAAAACACGATTTTCTCCTATTTAAATCTCTCATTAACCCTAAACAAACTAATAAATTACCATTAAAATTAAGTAATCCAAGCATAAAAATTTATATTCACACACATGCATGAATAATAAATTCCCAAACCTGGACATGCAACTCAAATCTTCTTGTAAATTCTCCTTTTTCTCTCACTATCTTCTTCTTTCATGATCTTAATTTTCTCCTTTTCCTTTCACAATAATTTCATCCATTAACACAAACTTTCAGCATCTAACTCAATCTACTATTAACCAAAGCAAGAAGATGGAGAAGGAGAAGAAGAATCATCAAATTAAGTTAATTACCTTGTAGATATACACTAACTTGTTCTTCAAAAATCCACATGCAAGAATTCTGCAAAGATTTTCTTAGAGATTAACCAAGAGTGAAAGAGAGGAGAATGAAGAAATTCTGCAACTCCCTCTCTAATTACCGTCCCCTCCCTTCCTAAACTTCTAATTGAAATAACTTGCAGCAGGATTTTCTCTTGAAAAGTATAGATCAATTTAGAACTCTTAGAGAAAGATGAGAGATGAGTAAAAAAGAGAAGGAATTAATGAGAAATCTCCTTGGTGTGGCCGACCAACCCCTATAAATACTCCTAAAAACATTGCTTGCATGGTGAGTTAAGTGGAAAATGACATCAGCATGTTCTTCAAAAATATCTCTTTTAGTCCTCCAATAATTTGCATGTCACACCAAAAACACACATTTCTTTGCATGTTATAAAGTGATCCCTCCACTAACTCTTTTTCTTAAATCAACCTTTCTATTTAATCCCTTTTATGAATTGACCTCTTAATATATGCTTCTATCCACATTTGACCCTTAAAATGTCATATTTATAAATTGACCCTTAAATTAATACTTCATGCTAAACATACTCACTTTCTACTGCTCACTGTCCGATTTTTGCATAATATTTTTTACATGGAAAACGACATTTTTCAAGAAACTTTTCTTCTTAATAATTGATACTTAAGATCTTAACTATATGATATAAAACTTTCAAGTCATTTTGATTTATATCCCAGGAGTTATAACATAAGAAACACCTACTGCTCCAATGACCCGCCAAATGAAAAAGGGCTACTATTTTGGGCATTTTTGAAGACCTTAGAGCCAAAATTTCATTACTGTTATTTCTATAAAATTTGTAGAAAAAGAAGTCCCGGTTCTATCCCAACTAAAATAATCACATTTGGAGCTCAAAAACTCAACTTATGATTAAAATTGTCATTGGAGGTCAATTCGAATTTCTGGACAACACTTTCACATTAATGCCTAATATCTTAATTCAAGTCAATATACTTATAAAATCCATAATCAACACAAGTATTAATGCATGCAAGAAATAATAGTTCCCAAACAATATCTTAACTATATTTTTTCTCGAATTATACATACTATGCTATAATGTCATTTGACTATGGTATACTCTATCTCTTAAAACCATGAATCCATTTGATCATAAGTACTACTAATTTATCCCCTAATGCTCAATTTGACTTTAATGACATATGTTTGCCTTTGAATTTCACTAGGGCCTCTTTAGGGTTCTTACAACATTAATGACATGATTTTCAAAAGTAAGAGTCGATCTTACCATGCAGTCGATTTAGCCAAGTTATTTGCTACTTTGAATAAATACAATTTGAAGCTCAATCCAAATAAGTGCATATGTGGGGTATCTTTAGGCAAATTTTTTAGTTATGTGGTTTTACAATGCGAGATTGAGGTGAACCCAGAGAAGATCCAAGTAATACTACATATACAACCACTTAAGAGAATCAAGGAAGTTCAAAAGCTAAATGGGAGGCACATTGCCTTAGGCAAATTCATCTCTTCTTTGTTTGAGCGCTGCATTATGTTTTTTAAATGGTTGAGAAAAGATGAAAGTTTCTGTTAGGGAGAGGATTGCCAAAAAGCATTTAATGGATTGAAGAAAAATTTTATCCGAGCCTTATCTTTTGAGTTAACCTGTACTAAGTGAGAAATTGTATCTTATACCTATTGACTTTAGAAGAGGCAGTCACTATTATTTTAGTAAAAGAAGAGGAAAATCAGCAAAAGCCGATTTATTATATCTGCCGGGTCCTGAAAGGATCAAAACTAAAGAAAAGCCCAACTGAGTAGCTGGTTATAGCCTTGAGACTCTGTATTGAGAAACTTACATGATATTTTAAGGTATACACCTCATCATCGGATCAGATCAACCGTTGAGTTTGCTGCTCTAAAGGCTAGATATTGATGGAAAACTTATTAAATAGGCTTCAAAGCTGTAATTATTCGATATTAAGTATAAATCGAGATTAGCAATAAAAGCTTAAGTGTTAGCAGATTTTGTGGCTGAGTTCATCGATGAGGTATAGTAGAGCCTAAAATATAAAGAGATTGTCTGAAAGATGATTGTGGATGGTGCCTCAAATGAGCTTAGAGGAGGGGTAGGAATCATTCTACATGGTCCCTTCAACATCAAGGTGCAGTAAGTAATAAAGTTGAATTTTCAAGCTTTTAATAATGTCACCGGATATAAAGCACTATTGTAAGGCCTGAACTGGTCAAATCCATTTGACCAAAAAGTCTCAAGGTGAAAAGTGATTCTCAGCTAGTTATTAGCCAATTCCTTGGTACATGCCTCTTTCTCTTCAACATAACCACCGGGGTTAGGCATGATATATGCCTTTTTCTCTTCATCACCATCATCATCCTCGGGTAGCTAGGGTAAAGCATTGGGGTTAGATAGGAAGGATAGATCAAATTTAGGGAACTTATCTTCACAAGCCAACCTGGCCTATTTTAATATCTCGCCCTGGTCTCCCCCAAACTCTTATAATAGTAGGTTCATTTGATCTTTGAGTTCTTTTGTATGTAAGGAGTGGAGTTGCCTTTGTCTTTCTTCCAAGTCCTCTTGAATCACCTTCAAAGACGTGACTTGCTTAGTAAGATTAGCTATTTCAAGCTCTAATCTTGCTTGCTTGGTTTTAGCTTAGCGTTCTTAAGCCTCAACCTAGCAGCATCTGCTTTATTTCCCTTTAGCCTACTATTCTTAGATATTAGGTCCTTTATTTCATATCGAAGGGAGGAGAGATCAAATTTGTATGCCACTTAGATATCTTTTAGTAACCACTTCTGAAGATCAAAAAGCCGAACCTTTTATTGAAGAAAGCTATTGATCTTCCTAGTACGGCTTACGACAGATCAACCATTGAGGGAGATAAAGGTAACTTTTTTATAGGCTAATCATTAATAATGATGATAGCACCGAGCCTTGCATCACCAGAATCCCTAGTAACTAGGGCATTAATGAAAGTTACAGTATCATCCACCCCCATCTCATAGTCGATAGAGATATCAGTTCCCTTTACCTTTGGCCTCATAAAATTCAGTTAACCTTAATTATCGGCGATAACTTTCCTCTTTCTCCCACTAGCTACCCTTTCCTTGCTTTTTTTTTTCCTTCAGTTTAGCAACATTCTTAGTAGCTACCACAACCATCCTCTTTTTACCATCTTCCTATAAGTGAAAAGAAATGAGAAAAGTTAGAAACATTAGTATAGACATCTTGACTCGAGATAGTTTAGATTAGGGCTATTCGATGATGAAAAATAATATATTTTTGATTGAAAGTGCGAATCTCGAAATTCTGGCCTCGATTTCCACATTTTTATAAATATTTTTGTGGTTTTCCAACTTGATTTTCAAGGATTTTTGAAAAGAATTTGAAAAACCTTGAGTTTTTACCTCTAACAGTGATAAACGGTCTATCATGAAGAGGCAGTGGCCTCTAACTAATTTTCTTCGATCTAGGTCAATTTTAGGGGTATTTTTGTAATTTTAGGGAATCGTGTAAGGGACGGGCATCTATAGATGGTTTATTTTCAGATTTTCCATGTTTTCCACTTTTGAAAATCCGAGATCATGATTAGATTTTAAGAATTTGATCTAGGCTGGATTTTAGGTGACTAAATCTTTTTATTCTGAAGGATTAGAGTTAGAGTTGATCTCTAACTCTTATCCAGATATAAAAGGAAAAAATTAGAGATTCAAAAAGGGGATTCTCATACTTGGGGAAAAGAGAGCAAACCTTAGGAAAGAGAAATTTGAATCTCTATTCTTGGGGTGAAAGCTCTAAGCAATTCCTTTTCACAAAAAAAAACACATATTATGTTAAACGTGGGAATTAATCACCAAAGTTCAGATTGTTGCTTCTACAGTTACAGAGTTAAGAACTCCTGAGGGTAATATTTTAGGCTGCAAACTTCTTTCTTTCTCTTAACCATTTCATGATTACATAGTTAGGTTGATTTATTTGCTATTTTATGATGCTTTATTTTTAAGTCAGTCCTTATATTAGTAATATGTATTATGCCATTATGCTTTAAAGTTGCTTATTTTATGCTAAAATGGCATGTTAGGGTTTATTTTTTTTCTATTAATGCATGGTGGATGTTTTGATTTAAATTTTGTTTTGACATATTTTATATGATGTTGGCATGATTTAAATTTCATTTATTATTTTTTGAAGGATTTGACATGTTTTAGGGTTATAGAATTGTATCCTTAGGATTTAAATATGGTTTTCTTTCTTTTGTATGCAAAAATATGCATTATCCGTTCCTTAAGTGATAGACAAAAAAAAGATCCGATAGACACTCATCGATCAATGTGACTAATGAGATGCGCGATGCCTTCTTCTCGTCCTGTCATTCCCTTTCTTGTGGCCATCTGTCCCTTTCCCTTGCTGATCTGTGGCTTTTTTAGTTCCTTTTAAGCCTATTTTGAGTGTTCTTTGTACGTTTTATTTTGTTTGGAACTTTAATTATTTTTTGTTATATTTTTGCTTCTATTTCTGCATGATTTACATTTTGTTCATTTAGTATTTCATTCCAGAATGTGTTCTTTTATTTCAATATTTTGTTTATTATTATTTGTGCTAATTATTTTGTTTGGTGTGTGATTCTTTGAGCAATCATTTTATGTCTTGAGGAGCTATTTTGGGAGGTTAATTGGCCTCGAAGGGATAGCATTTAGAAGGTTATATTTTTATCCTTTACCATTTCTTATTTTTCATTATTGCATTTTTTATTATTTATATTGTGTTTATGTAGTTATTTATTCCATTTATTTGCTTTTTGTACTATATTATTTATTTCTCATGCATTTCTCTTTTTGGGATATAATAGCTAGTAAAAAAGGAATTTTTGCCACGTTAATTGGAAAAGGATCAAATGATTTTTATTTAGTTAATTTGTATTTTTCCTAATAAAAATGAACCAATATCTACGTTTCACCCTAGAAGAGTCCTATTTTCACCAAAGTTGGGATCACTCATCCCATGTTTTCTGACAATTAATAAGGACTCTTTACCGCTATTTTGTTAATATGTATGAGTGATTATACCACTTTACCAAACATACAGTGATCGGATGTTACAACAAAAAGGCTATACTGAATATGGCTACACTAAACAATTTACTAAAATTTTTTTCTTAAATCATAAATATATTCATACCATAGCATACCCATAAGGTAGGCATAACTATAATTAAATATAACACAAGTACAATTCATACGCTATACCTCCAATATACACATATATACATGCCATGCCTACTATCATTCTTGAACCCTACTTTGTTCTCAATCACCATTGTAGCAGTGGCTATCCATCTTTCTATTTTTATAACCTGCAATCAGTCAATAAACTACATGCTGAGCATCAAAATGCTCAACGGTGGATACATATCCCAAACTTTCCATAAAAAATGTCATTCACACATGCACATACTCACATGCATGCTTTCATTTAACATTAACTATTCATTTACCATTCTGATGTGCATCCTATATTCATGCACACATACATTTAACATGGAAAGCTATTTCAATCGTTCAGTAGGATACAATTATTAGTTTTATCTTTTAAAACACATTACTTAGTGCAGTTGTTATTTTTATGCTTATTTTTCATTGATTTACAATATTAACCTTCAATTATAATTAATTACTTTAATATCATTAATTAGACTCATCTATACACTTCATTTACTGTTCATTATGCAATTTACAATTTCGATTCTTAACATACTATTTTCCTGCCACTTTACACTTTAATACCAATTTTTTTCACTCTTTACAAATAAGTTCACTCACATCCCATTTTCACTTGGGAATTAATCGGCATTTTCTTATTCATTACACAGTCATTTAGTCATTCAGATATACATTCACTCATTTAGTCATTTAGACATTTATCCAATTGTTTACTTTAAAATAATCTTTTTATTCCCACCATACTTACTTTTAAGGCTTAATTTTTTCCTTTATTTTATTTTCAATATATGTTATGACATGAACAATTATGATTTGGTCCCAATTTTCACTTAAGTGTAAAAATTACACTTTAAATCTCTGTCTTACCATATAATAGGTTTCATTCATAGTTTCATCTTTCAATTAACATTTTACTTGCTAAATTAGAATTTAATCCTTGCATTTTTATTAAATTACAGTGGTGCTTTCTTTTATTATTTATTTACGCTAATGCCACTAGTTATTTTTACTTTCACACTAAATTGCTTATTTGAGATGCAACTTATCATTTTATTTCAAATATGCCGCTTTATAGCAAATTATATACGAATCCCTAATTTTTCAATTAATTACAAAACTGTCATTTTTACATCATATTTACAATTTTCCCATTATTTCACTTATTCTCACTCCAAATTCATTTTTTGGCATACAAATTACCAAATAGTCCCTATTTTATCATTTTGTATCAAATTTCATTTTAGTCCTCAAAGACTACAAAAATTTACTTTTAAGCTATTCTTTCACTATTTTATCATCTTTATTCATACATTCACGATTTTATCACTTTTACCCATTAAATTCATTATTTGAGTAGATTATCATTTTGATCCTAAACTTTTTATTTTCTTTCAAATCAGTCATTTTCACTCTCATTTTCATTTTCATTTCACTTTTTATACTTTTAAGTCATTTTTACCATTATGCCTCTAGTACAATCCTGGCAAAATTTTTTAGATCGGATATCTAGGGATGTGGACCCCACGAGCCTACAACAATGCAATAGGGGATGATATCGAAGGATCAATCCACCTCATATTATATCAGAATAGAACGGTCAGAATAGAAACTATGGAAGATCATTACGATGCTACCATAGAAAAGCAAGTTGCCATAACTTGCATCGCAGTATGGGTGTCCATATGGCTAGCCAATCATATCCTAAACTAGATTTTAACTATTTGACCATTACTAAGGGCAACAAAATTCCTTAATTTAGAATCACTTTTCACATTTCTAACATTTTCATTTGCTTTTTCATTTCAGTACACTGTCCATTCAATTCTTTCTTTTCATTTCAGTGTACTATTCATTCAGTTCTTTCATCACTTTTACACATCTGACTTTTTTACTTGCTTTTGCATTTCAATACATTAGTCATTCAACTTTTCCATCACCTTTGCATATATTATGAATTATCTCCTTATAATTCACCATTTTCACTTATTTTATAAATTATTTTACCATAATTCAACAATTTCATTTTAAACATAATACAATTTAATTTTCAAAATTATTTATATAAATTATATAAATTCTAAATAAATACATGAACATTTCTTTTCATGTTTAAATTCATTTTAGGCCATTATCCATCTTATACCCACAAATTATGCCTTAGTATATACTAAGGGTTCATTTTCTTATTTGTTATCTTTATTTTTGACCCCGTCAGCGGTTTTAATTTCAATATTTGCAATCTACTTATTTACTTTCCAGTCTATTTATATTTTATTTCTATCCCTACTCTCTTTATTCTTTTTACACAAAACTTATTACAATATTATTATACAATTATTTATTAACTTACTTACTTAGATCCTTACTGCTATTAATATTTTTACATCCTTTAATTTTATTTATTAATTATTTAAATTCTATTTCATAACATGATTTAATTTTTGTTTAGTCCCCTACAACCCCTTAAATACAATTTTATCCTCCATCTTTATTTTCGTGTATGAGATTACCATTGTTTCTTTATTTTTCATACTTAAAATTTTATATAAGAGACAATTACTGTTTAGTCCCTGAACTTCATTGCTTTATAGTTTTATCCCTCTAGTTCACTTTTATTTGTAAAATTACCATCGGTTCTATACTCTATACTTTAATTAAATATATTTTTACGGAACTACAATTTAATTCTTAGAATAGCTGAATTACCATTTTATTCTTTTTCCTCAATGCTTTGCAAAATTATAATTTGCCTTTAAACTTTTAATTTCTTTCATTTAGGTCTTTTATCACTTTAACTATATCATTTTCCATTCTTTTCATTTCATCTTATGCTAAACACTATTAACATGCATTTATTTTTCATCAATATTTTGCATATTCCCTAAATTATTAAATTATTATAAATGCATGTTAATATATGCTAAACACTATTAACATGCATTTATTTAAGTAATTAAATTATTATATTCCATTCTTAATATCCATCCAAAATAATATAATATAATCCATTTAAATCATCTTTATAATAATTTAATTACTTAAATCACTCACTCTCACTTTCATTATCATAAATCCTTACTTAATTAACATAAAAATCATAAAATCATTAAGAATTTCCTAAGCATAGCATTCGATCATAAGAGGTCTTCCACTTAAATTTATTTTCTTCTACCATTACATTATTCAAAACACTATTTTTAATTATTTTAGTCATTTTTATAGCAATTATTTCAATTATTCATGAATTAATCATGTACATGCATAACACATATAACCAAAAGTCAAATCAAATCAATGGAAATTAGATGATATTGTATCCACTTATCTTAGATTCACTTCCTCCACACTTTAATAATCCTCTCCCTAGCTTTACTCTATCAATTATCATCATTTCCTTTAAAAATCCTCATTTTTGATATATAACTTGATAAATCTTGATTTTTCACTTCAATTACTCCAAATTGAGCTTGAATATGGTCACCATATGAAAGAAAAACCTTGATTTTCTTGAGAGAGTGAAATTTGGTAGAAGATTTAGAGGAAAAAAATAAAAAAATTCTTAAAAGATGGAATGACCAATTTGGCTAAGAAAGAGAAACGAGAGAGAGGGGGAAGCTAGATGAATTCTTTGAAAAATTATAGATTTTTTTCGCTCTTTATAAGACTGGTTTGGGCTGGGCTTGGTTCAACCAAAAGGGTTGGGCCTAATTAGGCCTAATTTTATTTTTAAGCCTACTAATGCACTCTAAATTATTTTTCTCTCTTTTCAAGCTTAAATCCACTCAAAATTAATTTCATAATTCTTAAAATAATAAATTAAGCCTTCATAAAAATTTTTAGCTTAATCAAAGTTCATTTCTGATCTGATTCACCCAAATCGGTCCAATTAGCTAATTTTTAATGTTATCGTAAAATCACTTTTTTACTATCAAATAATTCTAAATACTAATTAAAGCCTAATTGAAACTTTCTATAATTTTTAAAGATCATCTACTATTTTTAAAGCCTCAATCAAATTATCGATCAATCTATTACTATTTAAATCGAATCCATTATCTTTCTCTTACTTTCTGCATTCAAACCTTTCTAAAAATACTTCCATAATTCTCAAAATATATTCATTAGGCTTTACAAATATTTTTAAGTTAATCAGAAACTTTTTTCGATCTGGTTTACTTTTACCAGTTCGATAATCCAATTTTCAAAGTCATAAAAAATTAATTTTTCATTACCATATAATTTTACTCATTAATACAAGCACGCCCATATTGGTGGATTATTTTTTTTGAGATCTATAGCATATTTTATGATCCAATCAAACTAGATTAAACTAGTCATATTCCAAATTTGGGAGTGACTTAACTTTCTTATGCCTTTTTGAGATCCAAACAACCTCCGTTTGATCCCATATTTGAACCATGAACACCAGTAAACATACTCTTTTCAATGATAAAATAAAATATTTTTTGACTCCGGGAGGTATTATTCATCCCGGTATCACTATTCACCATCGAAAAATACTATTTTTAACTAACTCGGTATTTGGACCATTACAACCAATATTCCTAAACTTAATGAATAACCTATTTTATGTATGATCTTTTATCTTGCTTTTATCTTCGATGATTTTCTTTTATAATAAGTTAAGTGGATCTTTTGCTTTGTTTTATTGCTTTTCTACTGCTTTCTTAAATTAATTGATGTATTTTTTTAATTTAATTGTATTACATCGTGTGGGAAGGGAGGTAGTGGATTAATAAATAGAAACCTAATTACAACAAAATCTAACTGAGATGCAAAGTATGGGTGATGTCTTGAACATCAATCTCTGTTTGGGCAATAAAAGGTTGTGATTAATATCCAAACGTTCTGTTGGGTGGTGACTCTATGATATCTGCCTCTTTGAGCTCACATTGGATGCCTTTATAAGTTCACCATTAATGATAAATTAGGCCTGGTGATGCATGTCAGAGCTTAGCTTGTGGTCTAAATTTGCTCTTGGCGGTCCGCATTTAGGGTTCAAGACTAAATCAGGCTCACTTTACTCATAAATTGGCTACTTCATAATAAAAAAAAAAGATCAAGCCTAAATTATTATTGATAGTCAATCCATGAAAGCATTTACCAATAGACCTAAAAAAGGTAGATGTCATGGAGTTACCATCCAATAAAACGTTGGAAAATGAATCTTGACCTTTAGATATCCAAGCATAGATTGGTGTTCGGGACATCACCTTATTAGGAATCTTGATTAGGAGTTTATTTTATACTTGAGTTTTATACTTAGTACCCTTTCCTCTCTCGCACAATGCATTTAGCGGTAAAATTAAGTAAACATCCCATTCACGTATATAAAATAATAAAAAAGCAATAAAATAAACATATTTAATTATTACATAATCAAATCATCCAATAATAACAACAGAGAAATATACATACATAAATTGGGATATTAATATGGTTTGGAAACATTGGTTTCCTCATACATATTTTACAAAAGTCTTTTTATTGTATTGTGTGGATTTTGGGCTAAAAAATTGGACATTGGCCAAAGTTTCAAGAAAAACCCAATTAACTTGGTAGAAAACCTTTTATACATTTTTTCTTTTAACATGCATAAAAAATTTTTTTTACTAACTATTACATCTCCAAAATGATAATACATCCAAACAATTAAATAAATAAATAAACATAAAATAAGTAACAATTAAATGCAACTAAAGCGATAAATAACTAATAAAAGGAGGTAGTTAATAGAATTAATCGGAAAGACGAAGGATGATGGATCAACTTAGGAGCATGACTTCCCATGCAAAAACAACCACCCAAAATCTTTCAAAGCCATAAAGGTCAAATGCTTAAAAAGCCACAAAAAGAAAGCAAATGAATTAGTACTTAAAATAATACAATAACAATAATTACAAATTTAACTATACAAAGAATTGAATCGAGAACATAATCACTTCATACAAAGTTGAAACCATGCAGAAATAATGCACAATTTTATAGAAATCAAATAAATGGTATAAGATTGCATAAAATGCATGAATACACCAGAAATGCCATAAAATATCACCATAAATGACAAAAACAAGGGGAGGGATGCTCACCACAGAGCGAGGGATGAAATGAGGAGATGAGCCCATGATTTTCTATCAACCGTCGAGTCATCTTCCCGTCCATCACCCGTGGACAGCATAGTTTGCAGACTTTTCATGGCAAAAATTGAAAAATCATATAAATTAAATCTTAAACCTAAAGCATGCAATTATTAGTCTCTAAATCATGCATATACAGTGCTACAACATCAAATATCATACAAAACACCTTAAAGAACATCAATTTATAGAATCAAATAAATTTAATCAAAGCTTGAGCCATACAACAATAGAGGAATCTAATTACTTGATTATGCCTCTAACATGCCTTTTTAATCCATATTTACATCATACTATGCCCTAATCATATTAATTACTCAAATACAACATTTAAATATATTTAATCACAACAAGTAATTATATGATCACACATGGCAATTCTAGAGAGAGAAAATAAGAAAAAGCCTAAAATATTACCCTCAGAAGATATTCTAACTTTAAAATCCTTCTAGTCCATATCTCCACTTCGATTCAAGTTCTTTATTTTTTAGAAAACCAATGTAATTTTTTGTGTGTTTATGTCTTGTGATTAAAAAGTAATGTTAGAGCAATTAACTTTTAGAGAGAGAAAGAAATCAATTTTTTTTTCTTGAAAAGTTGCCTCTGTAAAACAATGATTCCTCTCTCATTTTCAAACCCTAGGGTTTTTATATTTTATACCTACTTTGGAGTTAGAGTTAGATTCCCACTCCAACTTCTTAAATTTGAGGCTAAAATCCCTATAAAATCTGTATTAAATCTTCCAAATATGCACAATATCCTCCCACAACTATAACTTCCTTTTTTGAATTGTAAAAAATGTGAAAAGTTTGGATTTTGAGCCATGGATAGGCACCCCTCATTGAAAGGCAGCAGTTCCTCGGCCTAGAACCTTAGAATTCCAAAAATGCACTCAATTTGAACTCTCTAGGAGAGAGGGAGCCATAGACGGGTACCCTTCACATGATAGATGGCCGTATGTCACCTTTAAAGGTCCAAATCAAAGTTTTTCATGCAATTTTATTAAAACATTGAAAAATCATTTTAAACATTAAAGAAATTTTGAGACAAATGTGAGAAATTCACAATCAGAGCTCCAAGGTATGAACTTGCTGTCAGTAATATACTATTTTCTTCTGATCAGATAATCCTGATCTAGGCTTTCTTAAGTCATGATATCTATAACTGCCCCTAATTTTGGGAAACTTAATGCACTAGTGCCTAAGTGAGCTAAAATTCAGAGTGAAGGAATAAGATGCATACCTGAGTTAGCGAATTCTTGATCGACTTGTCACTTTAAGAACCTGATTAGTGTTTGGGGAATGTAGAATCAGGGTTTGAAACTAACTCCATTAAAGGCAGTGAGTTTTTAATTTTTCAATTAGCACTTAGAGCATGTAGAAAATAGATAAAAAAAGATTTTGCCTGATTAGCATGTGGGGCATGCAGAATCAGAACTTGAGACTTACTCCATTAAAGGTAGCGAGTTTCCAATTGTTCAATTAGCACCTGAGGCATGCAGAATTGAGATAAAAAAGGATTTACCTGATTAGCACTTAGGGCATGCAAAATTAGGGTTTGAGACTAACTCCATTGAAGGTAGCGAGTCTCCAGTTGTCTAAGTCGTCTAAGGGTATGTAGAATTAAGATAACAAGGTTGTATATGATTAGCACTTGGGGCTTGTAGAATCAGAGCTTGAGACTAACTCCATTGAAGGCAGTGAGCTTGCAGAATCAGAGCTTGAGACTAACTCCATTGAAGGCAGTAAGTCTCCAATCAGTTTAATAATTCCCTTATCCAAGGGAGGTAAGAGTGGTTCCTGACCATCTTTTCCAAATCCTTTCAAAGTTAGAAAATACCTCCACTTTTATTCGCCACGTATCTCTTTTGACTTCTTATGGATTTACAGCTGTCTTGGAGATATAACCAAGGAAGAGGAACCATCGCAGACTCCTATCCATTCCCTATTTATACATATTTTATGCTTCTAATATGGTTTAGTGTGGATATCTACAGCAAGTTCTCTATTCATAAGCACGCAATATGTCTACTATAGGTCCCATGGAGTGGGGAACATGTGTGCCTCTTGAGAGGGCTTTGGTACCTATGAGAAAAGGTGCGATATTAGTGTATTACGAGTTGAATTCAGATTTTTATTATTTTTACCTTGCCATTTCAATCAATCATGGTAAATTTTATCCTTTTGTCAAATATCTTTATCTTTTCCAATTGTCTTATTGTTATTTTATCCTGTTGTTATTTTTGTCATTCTATAATGTATAGTAATAATAAAGCATAAATAAATGCATGTCATCAGTTTTATATACATCAAAAATGTCCAAAAAGGTTTTAAATTCTCTGAATACAAAATATAACTACTATGGCTGATCAGATGCCCTACGGTATGCCATCCTTAATAATGGTGGGAAAGGTATGGATGACCATGATGATGATAGGTATGGATTAGGCTAATGATGTGGCTGCATTACTGTAATAAAAGGCTCTAAGGTTGAAGATGGTGCCTTAAACTAGAACCCCAGTATATACCTAGCCAAAGGGTGTATAATCTATCCAATAATCATAACTAACCTGCTAACCCCTGTGCTTGGGTCCCTAATTGTTAAAGTATGTTGGCTTGTACAAGCTCTCAAGTCATCCTCATCCTATCGATACTAGTGTTCCATACATCTCTGGCATTCCTCATGGCACCCAAGGCCCTCTGAGTAACCCCTTTTATTTTGGTAGTTTGCTAGCTCACACTAGTAATTGAGGCATCAATGACCTACAACATGACATCAAATCTAGCTTTAGTGGTTACCAATCCTTAAGATCCTATCCACATCCTATTAATGTCACTAGATAAAGGTCTACACAGTAAACTCTAATTTGTCTACCCTCTAGATCAACTATATAGGTGCAGAGCCCTTAGGAATCTGTATAGGTTAGGATGGTGGTGATGTACTGGAAGCAGAGGCTCCCAAGTGGCCATACGGTGATAGTTTCTTAGATACCCTAGAGGATGATGGTTGTGGTCAAATAGGAGATTGTGGAGGTATTGCAGGGAGAGGTGATTCCATTGAGCAAGTTGTTCCAATACACCTATATACCTATATCTATATCTGCCCCTGGGGTGGCTCGTCCTATTAGAGAGTATGATCAGGCTAAACTAGCGGTGCTGGAGATGCCTGAGGTGGCTAATCTTAGTCTTTGCCCTCTGCCGATGGCTTCAGCATAATAGGATCCAATATGTATCTCTCCATGGTCTCTAGGATGATCAGTAACTTGCAATGTTCCTCTTACCCTGGATCAACTCAACCATCCTAATACTAGAGGTAGCCCATATGTCCACAAAGATATCTTCCTAAAGTGGCCAACAAAATGTCCCCTTATTTTCCCCCAAATCCAACAGGAGGCAGGTCACTACTTATACAATGCATATATGTGAGGTCATTTAAGTGACTACCCAAAGTAATATGGAGAGGATCTCATGGGTGATGTGGATCCTCCTCCAAGTATGCATGGTCCACAAATAGATGGTGCCAACTATATTCACCAACCGAAGACTATTGGTGCAACCAATATATAAGGTAGATAAGACCCTCTAGATGTATTTTAATGCTTGTATGGCTAGCCTTGTGCTCTTGGCCATGCTTGGATTGCATGTGACCTTAGAAAGGGTGATGATTGCTCAGTGCTTCCTCATAACTCCTCTTTTCAAGGTTAAGACATCTACCCTAATAGATGGTCCCATGGCCTCTATGAAGTGCATCACGTGATACTATAATGAATGTCTCGCACTCTGAATCTAATTGCTTCTTCCTTTATATTGGAACTCTAGAAGCCTCGCAGCGTCAGTGCTTTTCACATTTCCTACAACATAAGATAAATTAAAAAATATACATGCAATGTATAGGGTATACAAAAGACTCATTAAGGTAGTCCAGGGGTAGCAAGCGGTCAAGATATGAGTCACCTCTGAAGGACAGTTATCTATCAGGCCTTTTCTATAGCTTGGTTTTTTTTCTTTTTTATGCCTTTGACCCTTCGTCTTTCGAGCAAGCTCTCTTCCAATTATTTCTCTTTCTTCCTTTTCTTCCTTCCTAATTTGCAGTTATTTTTATTATTTTTAGCATTTAGGCTACTTTAGTATTGCTGCCAAGTTGAATCCTACCATAATGAGATTGCATAGACCGCTGGATGATTCAGAAACTTGGAAAAATCCTAATCTAAACCCTTACTCAAGCTTGAGGTTCTTAAGAAGATTAAAGATAGGTAGGACTTTGGTTTTCTGCACCATTCATTACTGGGACCCACGATTCCATGTCTTCAGATTCAGTTATCAGGAATTATATGCACTGGCACAGGAGTTTGCCGAGTTCGTTGGAGCTAGGTTTGCACCGAACACTCTTCTTTGATTACCTCAACGTGTCTCCAGCTTCCCAAGGGAAGTGATAAGATCTTTAGTTGTTCTTCCCTCAAAGGTTAGAGGATTAGATCCTTGAGGATAATAGCTTATGACTAGAGTGGTTAATTGATGTCGCAAATGATTTCTCCGGTGTGCCTACCTTCTAGACTGCCATTATTTTACCATGCAACTTTACCCAATGTCTGATATCATCCATAAATAGTCAGGCAGGAGATTATAGGTTATTCGACATTATGGATAATGTGCGTAAAGGGTTTATTCAATTCCTTTTGGTTTTGATAGAGACAACCCTTAGTTTGGATATTATACATAATGACTCCACCGCTTACCTTACTAGTAGCCCCTTATTACTATAGGTACGTCATTGTTTTAAAGGTAGTGCGGCCCTTATAGGTTTTCACACTAGCTTTTCTTATTGGAAAATGTATCCTTTTATATTTTCACATATTTTTTTGCCTTATTTTTGCTTGAGATGACCCGAACTCACACCAGCAGCTTTTTCTTTTTCTCTTTTTTTCATTTTTTTCTCCTTTTTTCTATTCGTTCTTTTTCTTTATTTTTTTCCTTTATATTTCTTAGGTGTGGCTATATAAGTAGATAAAACTATTATTGGAGCCTCTTCCTGGGGCTAGAGCTATAACCACTTATTCGCTGAGGTATTATGACCTTTGGTATAAGTGGTATGAGTTTTATTTGACCCATGGAAGAATTGTCTAGTTTGCCCATTTAGTGGATGGTGATATCATTTTCAGGTGCCATTGGTTACCTATATCTTATGTGATTCGAGATGGACCTTCTAGATGCGTCTTTCTGTATGGCTTGTAATAGGCCACTTTTATCATTGTTCACTATGCTTGCTAGTATAGGGATTGTTAAGACATTGTTAAGTGCATTTTGGCTTCTCAAGGTGGACCGCTCTCTACTCCCTTCTTGACAGGTTATTACCATAAGATTTGAGCCTAACTCCCTGTAAGGATTGTCATTCCTGATATTAGTGCTAACGACTTCTTTACCTCAACTGTACACAAGCATTGGGTTATGAGTCTAGCGGTCAACAATAGGATGCTTCAGCTTAGGCACCTGGAAGGGAAGAATAGTGTGACACATATAGACTTGATTAGATACTAGCATAGACTATGCTTTTTATGCATTACTAGAACCTTAAATAGGAAAAGGCTACTTTTGAATACATTAATAATGTTTTGGATACAAATGTGGCTTTTCTATCTAATTTCATTACACATGATCATTATTCAACATTATTTCAATGACACATATTACTTAATCTCGAAATGGAATCTTAAGAGAATCAGAACTCCTATCATTAATCAGCCCTCCTGGGTTTTCTTGATTGATTATTTTCTCTCAGCCCCTAATTTTTGCCCAGGATGCCTTTTTTTTATTTTTACCCTGACAGGATGTCCAATTTTAGCAAAGCCACTATTTTTTTTCGATTTTTAACCCATAGAGATTTTATTATCTTCTTTTTCTCTTTTGAGTCTTAACCATGAAACCTCTTTAATTTGTCAATGTTTATCAATTCTTTGAATTCATTACCATCACTGTTAGTCAGAATAATAGGTCCTTTGGATAAGTTTTTCAATACAAAGGGTTCCTCCCATGTAGGCTTAAACTTACCTCGAATATCTGAATTACTAGGTCTCATCTACTCGAACATTAGATCTCATTCTTTTAAAGGATGCTTCCTAGCCTTTTTCCTAAACAAGTGAGCCAATATCTTCTGGTAAATCTAATTATGGTAGTAAGCTCACATCCTATCCCCATCTAGTATATTAAGTTGCAACAACCTCTATTTGGCCCATTTTATTTTTGGCAATTTAGCTTTTAAAACCACCTTCAAAGATTGATGCCTAATTTCCACTGGCAGTACGGTCTCTATCCCACATATTAGGGAGAATAGGGTAGCCCCTGCTAAATTTCTAACTGTAGTTTTGTAATCCAATAATGCAAAAGAGAGCTTATCGACCCAATCTTTATAGATTCAAACTATCTTAGCTAAAATCATTTTAACGTTCTTATTGGTTGCTTCAACCACTCTGTTAGCTTAAGGTCAGTAAGGAAAAGACCTATGATGTTAAATCCCATATTTTCTAAGCATTTGTTTAGTTCCCTAGAGAATTGCAATCCTTTGTCTGACACTATATGGTAGGGTAGGCTATACCTATATATCTTATTCTTTTTCATAAACCTAGCCACATCCTTAACATCCATCTTCTTGAAGGATTCTGCTTCTACCCAATTGGTAAAGTAATATATGGCAACTATAATGAACCTATGGACGAATCATTCTTATGATGTCTATGCTGCCATATGGTGAATGACCAAGACAATGTAAGATTGCATAGTTTAGAAACTGGTAAATGACTTAAAACTGTATATTGTTTGCACAACTGACATTATTTGAATTACTTATAACAATCATTTACAAGCTAAAAAAATCCTGGTGCATGATCTTCCCTCCTTTCTATTTGTCATTTTCTCTCTTTCTCTTTTTTTCTCTCTCTCTCTCTCGCTTTTTTTTCTTTTTCCGTATTTTTTCTTTTTTATAATCGTTCATGTATGCACCATATGCACTCGTAATTCCCTTTTCAATTAAGCACTTCAACTGAATATCCTTACAATACCTCTTATGAAGCCTCTTACCTATACCGATACATTGGGTAGACATCTCATTGATCGTTCTTTAACCCTCTTCAGTGACATCATCTAGAACATTGGTTCTCTATTTCAACGTCTATTACTTGCTCAATTTCAAAGTGTGGCTTGTTAGAAATAGAGATCCATACATATTTCATGTTTAACCCCTTTAGGCCATCCTGTATTAATCCTAAAGTTGCTAAAGGATCCTCAGAGTAACTCCTTAAGATATTTTTTTGTAAGGCAATAGCCATTCTTTTTGGACCACTAACTCTCCACTTGATAAAATACTAAAGTTGAACACTCATATAATTTTACGATATTTAACCACCACTGCTAAGGCTTTATACTTGATTGGGCTATACCCCTCGTGAGTAACTATGTTTCAACTAACTCCCGGTAGGTCATCATAGGTCCAGGTGAAGACTCTTTCATATTTTTTTATTCTTTTAATCTTTTTCTCTCTCTACAGGAGTTATGTCTGATGCTAGCAGGATTTTTTTTTATTTTCTTTTATTTCGAGATTGAATAAACATGTATTTATTGAGTTAATGTTGAATACTAATGTTTTATGGTCATGATTATGTATACTCAAATCAGAAGAAACATCATATAGGTAAGCAAAATTGTTCATCTTATTAATATAATTAAAAGAAATAACATTCATTCAAACTAAAGAGTTTAGAAAGTGAAAACAAAGTCTATAAAAATGTAACTGCTTTCGATCCCTGGCATAGCTATCATGATATCTTCAGAATGGGTCAAGCTATAATACCCTTACTATATCAAAGTTATGTCAATTTAAGCAATTACCAAGATTTTTTTAAAACCATATACTGAACCATAAATAAACTTGTTGGTTTTAAGTTTATACTTGCTGATTGACCTATAAATGTCCAATTTACTGTTCATTTGATAAAAAATTCGACAGTATAACGGTATAAATTAACCTACCCAACCTGCACGACAAATAATTCCATAGCCTTTAGGGCATAACAATTATAAACAATACAAATATTCATCCATCACAATCATTCTATCACCACTTCATATCACAAGTCATATACACATATACATAGTTATAATTGTTCATACTACAATCCAAACTT
The DNA here is from genome assembly GCA_037975025.1 of Excoecaria agallocha. Lineage (NCBI taxonomy): Eukaryota > Viridiplantae > Streptophyta > Magnoliopsida > Malpighiales > Euphorbiaceae > Excoecaria > Excoecaria agallocha. The sequence continues at coordinate 70,714,081 of CM075809.1, read as the reverse complement.
TAACTTTAAGAGCTGGGCTTTATATATAAATATATATACACACACACATGCCATACAAAAAAAACTTCCAACTTTCCTTCCTTCTTGAAAAACTAAGCTCTAGTGTATACTGTGCACCACTCAGATGCTAGAACCTACATGCAGAAAACACTAAGTGCTGAGCATTAAACATGATCAGTTGTGGCTATAAATCTATGAATTTCCATAACATGTGCAAATACATTAAACATGTAAAATTCCTTAGTTATTCAATAAAATACAATTATAACTCCACTTTACATTTTATGCTATTAAATGCAATCACTATAGTAAAATTTCATTTTAGTCCCTATTTTTTTAACTAATTACAAAATTATCATTTTTACACCATATTTACAATTTTGCCACTAGTTTATTTTTTCTATCTAAATCCATCATTTGACATACAAGTTACCAATTAGTTCCTATTTTACCATTTTCATGTCAAATTTTATTTTGATCCTCCGAAACTACAAAAGTTCATTTTTAACCCGTTCATTCATTATTTTAAAATTTTTACTCGTTACAACTTATTATTTAGGTAAATTATCATTTTAACCCTAAACTTTTCATTTTCTTTCATGTAAGTCTTTTTTCACTCTAATTCTCATTTTCACTTCACTTTTTGTATTTTAAATCATTTTTACCATTATGCCTCTAGTATAATTTTGGTAAAAATCTACAGATTGGATATACAAGATGTGGACACAACAGGTCCACTGTACTGTACTGAGGAATGATCTTGAAGGACCACTCCAACACTTTCATTGAATATTTAACGTATAACATATAACATATCAATGCATTATAGGAGACCGTTATGAATCTGTCATAGTAAAGCAAATCGTCTTGACTTGTACCATGGTATGGGTATCCCTCTAGCTAGCTAAATATATCCTGAACTAGATTTAAACTGCCAAATCACTATTAAAGGCAAAAATTACTTAATTATCTTAAATCCAATTTTCTCATTTTAACACTTTCACTTACATTTACATTTCAAAACACTAGTTACTCAACATAATCATCATTTTTGCAAATTTCATGAATTATCTCATCATAATTCATCATTTTCACTTGGAACAAAATGTAGCTTTACACTCTAAAATATTCATACATATTCCATAAATTCCAAATAAATTATGGATATTTTTTTTCATGTCTAAATTCATTTTATGCCATTAACCATCATGTACACATAAAATATACCTTAGTATACACTAAGGGTTCATTCAGCCAAGGTAAGTCTCGAAGGAATATGACATGGTATGAATGTGATGATAGCACAGCGGAAAAACAAAAATTTTTATCATACATACCATACAATTCCAAAGCAAGAAACGAAACATGCAATTTTAGGGTTGTAGAACTTACAACTTTTGATGCCTTTTAAATATTGAGTTTGGTGATGGCCAGCAACTAAGATGACTCTATCCGCCTTAGATCTCGATCACCAATTCCAAGGAACAGCCTTTTACGCCACTCCCTCTATTCTCACTCACACAATTGCACCGACGGCTTAAAATCAAGATTGCTAGCTCTCTTTTAAAGTATTGTGTAATGGCTATGGTTTGAAGCTACAAAATTTGATTTTGTACTTCTCTTAGGTTTCTATTACTACCCAAGATCACAAGAGAATGAGGAACTATCCTTTCTCCTTGTGAAAATTGGCTAAAAGAAATTCTTTGAGAAAGAGAGAGAGTTCACGCAAAACATAGAAGAAATTCCTAGGGTTTCACGTTTTTCCCACAAAATATATATATATCTCTTTTTCCTTTAAGTGATAGATCTCAAATATACTACCTTAAGATAATTAATATTAGCTAAAGATAATTAATATTTGCCTTTATCACTTAATTAAAATAAGTAATATTTATTGATAAAAACTCTTTTAATTTATCCAAGATAAAAACAAAAGACATTTGATCAAATAATATCACTTAATTTAGGATAAAAGATAAGTCATTTAAATCTAATAAACCACTTAAATAAAACTATACATGTGCCGAAAATCCTTGTTATTTCTCTAGGAATTTCGGCCACATCAAATTTCATTTAGATGATTTAATTAGATAAATATATATCTTTAGGCTTTAATACTCAATTAATTAAATTAATACATGACATTTAATTAATTGAAATTAAATCTTGTGGGCTGAATTTCTCTCTCTCATGGGCCAAGGTCCAATAGCAATCTAATAATCCATTACACATATTAATTTGACTTTAATTAAAAGCCCAAATTAATTTCCAATACTTAATTTAAATATTTTAAGCCCAATGCTTTGTGTGCGATCCTATAGGTCCATTTAATGTTGGCAATGAATTAATAAATTAATTCAAAGGCTATATATATTCTCTAGCAAGATATTATAGCAATCCAAATTAAATGAAAATGCATATGGCATTTAGTGACCTAATGCAATTTTGCATAGTTCCTTACCCATAAATATCAGAATTAATATAAGGCATGGAACTAGTCATCCTTATATATATATTAATTCCTTTCTTGATATTCCAGTGACACTGAACTCTCAGATAAATAATGATTACTTATTATTTCATCTCGGTATGGCCATACACTTCTCAGTTCACTGATCAAGTGGCCGATGATATTTTCTCTCTTATTGAGAGGGGTAATCCCTTCACTTCTCTCATGCTCTCTAACATGAATCAATGCATACCCAATCATACCCGTACTTGTCACTCTGTTACGAGCACGTTAGGTGTATGTCAAAGTACACAGTAATTCATAAAGAGTTTCATAGAGATTTCAGGTCTAAGAACTCCGATACAAAATTTGCATATGAGAAACACTTATGACTTGTACCATGTAGTGTTCTCATGAGCGGATCGTATCCAGATACCATGTACTTTAACATGTATCTATGATCTCTGATTGACACTCTTGTCCTAATGATCCGTAAGACAGAACTCATAATATCAGAGAGAGCATACTAGTCTTAATTCATTGTTATTCCCATAACAATGACTGACTAGGGATGTTTAGAATGAAGTCTCATTTGTTTCAAGGTCTTATTACCATGTGCCTCACACATGATAACTTAAACCGAAACGACATTCTTGGATATTTTTATCAATTGATATGCACAGGAATACAAAAGATAAAACAAATGCCTCATTTTATTAATTTCAAGTGTTTTGTTATAATGCATTGGGGCTAGGGCTTACACTAACAAGTCTCACACCTTACAAATTCTTTTAATTTCATTTAAGCATTTTAAATGTCATTTTAAAGGTCATTAATCAGTTTTATAAGCTTATATTCAAGTAAGCATGCATTTAACATAATTTGACTTAAGTTACCTAATGTAAACAAATTCAAATTTGAAGATAATTGAAGGATTTTATAGCCACAAATCTTATACACTTGCTCAAGCTCTTATAGACTTTCTTTTCCTTGCCTTTCTTCTTGAAAGCTTGAACACCAACTTGATATCCAAAATCAAGATTTTTATTTTGTCCCTTGATTTCACCCACTATGATTACTCAAATCAAAGGTTAAGGACCTTGAAAATCTTATAGGGAGACTGAATCACACTTGGGATGCTTGGATTTGGTGAGGAATTAGGAGGAGAGTTTAAGAAATTTGAGAGAAATGAAAGAAGGAGACATCCAGCCAAGCTAAGGGAGAGAGGAGAGTTGAAGAAGATAAGGATTCCAACCAAAAGATCTACCTCCTCTTGGTTTTTACAGTGTTGTAAATGGGTTGGGCCTTGGTCCAACCTTAAGCCCACTCTCACAAGCACAAATGCACATTTTTAGCCCAACATGCAGTTTGTCCATGGTTTTCTCACATCCCAAACCCAATTCATTCCAAATTTGATTCCATCATTCAAAACATGTATAAATTATGCTGTACACAAAATTTTAACTAAATTTAAGTCCATTTTTTATCTGACTCAATCAAATTGATTCGATTTGACAATTACCGGTATCATTGAAAAATTATTTTTTTACTGCCAATAAATTCTAAATATTATTTTAGGAAGATCTGTAATTTTTGGAGCTTATTTACTATTTTTAAAGGTTTGATCTAACTTTAGTCAACCTAGTTACTATTTGAATTGAACTGCGATCTTTTTCGTATTTTTGATTTTTAGAGGCCTATTTGATATCGATTTCACTTCAAATTTTAACCCCAAACTAACCGTGAGTAATATTTTTCGATAGTCAAATAAAATATTTTTTACCTCCGATGTACTTTTCACCTCGAAAGCATTATTTACTATTGAAAAATACTATTTACGGCCAATCCGGTATTGAGGCTATTACAATTTTACCCTACTAAAAGAAATTTCTTACTCAAAATTTGCTTGTATCGAAGAACTAAGGATACTATTGCCTCACTTTAGCTTTTGGCTTCCATGTAGCCTTCTCTATATTGAGATGGTTCCAAAGCACCTTCACCAGTGAAATCTATTTGTTCCTGAGCTATCTGATCTCTCTGGCTAGGATCTTCACTAGCTTTTTATCATATGTCATAGCAATCTGTACTTGAATCTTTTTTAGAGTGATCACATAGTTAGGACCAGATCTGTACCTTCAGAGCTTTGACACATGGATACATCATGAATCTTCTCTAACTCCTATGGTAACTTCAATCAATAAGCTACAAGACCTACTCACCGATGTATCTCATACGGGCCAATAAATCTTGAACTCAGCTTGCCCTTCTTACCGAATCTCAGATCTTTATTCCAAGGAGATACCTTCAAAAATACTCTATCTCCGACTTAGAATTATATATCTTTTCTTTTCAAAACTGTATAAGACTTCTGGTGACCCATAGCTTCCTTCAGTCTATCTTTGATGACTCGCACTTTTCCCTCCATATCACGGATTAGATCAGATCCTACTAATTTCTTTTCATTCACTTCTATCTAGAACGAAGGAGTTCTACACTTCCTTCTATAAAATAGCTCATAAGGTGCCATCTTAATGCTGGAATGGTAGCTATTGTTGTAAGTAAACTCCGCCAAAGACAAGTATCTCTCCCAACTGCTACCAAACTCTGGTACATAGCATCACAACATATCTTCAAGTATCTGAATCATCCACTCTAACTAATTATTTGTTTAAGGGTGGAATGATGTGCTAAAGTGGAGTTTAGTAACCAAAGCTTCTTGCAACTTTTCCAAAATTATGAGTTGAATTTGAAATCTCTGTAAAAAATGATTGATGAAGGCACGTCATACAATCTCACTATCTCATTGATATAGATCTCTGCCAGCTTGGTTAAAGGAAAATCCATCCATGAGCAAACTTAGTGAGTTTGTCAATAATCACCCATATAGTATCATGCTTCCATTGAGTTATAGGCAATTTGATAATAAAATCCATAGTAACTCTGTCCCATTTCCATTTCGATATCGAAATAGGCTGAAGCAAACCCGATGGAACCTGGTGCTCTATTTTTACTTGTTGACATATTAAACAATTGCCCACAAACTTTGTCTCATCCCACTTCATGCTTAGCCACCAATAAAAAGCTTTCAAATCCTGATACGTCTTGTTACCGTCAGGATGCATCACATAGCTACTATGATGAGATTTAGTAAGGATGTTTTTCTTCAGTTCCTCTTAATCTGGAACACAAAGCCGCTTATTATAGCAGAGGCTACCATCATCACTCAAAAAATAATCCATACCGTTGCTATCTTTAACCTTTCTTACAATGGCCATCAATTGATTATCTTGTTTCTGGGCTGCCTTCACTTGTATTTCAGCTATGAATGCTCCATCTTGTGCTAAGCTTACATGGACATTCATAGCCCAAAGAGCTACAAACGCTCTTATTATTCATTTACACTTATTAATCACTTAAACACATTCGTTTGAAACATTCAAATTACCTAACATAAACTTTCTACTGAGTGCATCAATCACTACATTCGCCTTTTCTGGTTGGTAGTTGATGGAACAATCATAATCTTTAATCAACTCCAACCATTATCTCTGTCTAAGGTTAAGCTCCTTTTGAGTGAGGAAATATTTTAAACTCTTGTGATCCATGTAGATGTCGATTTTTTCTCCATATAAAAATACCTCCAAATCTTTAAGGCGAAAACAATGGCTATCAGCTTTAGATCATGAGTTGGATAGTTCTTCTTATGAGTCTTAAGCTATTGGGAGGTATAAGCAATCACCTTGCCTTCCTGCATCAATACACAACCTAAACCATTTTTGAAGGCATTAGTGTAGATCACAAAGTCATTGCCTGACTCTGGTTGAGTGAGTATAAGAGCTTTTGTTAACATACTTTTAAGTCTCTCAAAACTTTCTTGGCATTTTTCAGTCCATTCAAACTTGGTGTGCTTTTGTATTAGTCGAGTTAGAGGAACTACAATAGTGGAGAAACCCCTTACAAATTTTCTATAGTATCTAGCTAAACCCAGGAAACTTTTAACTTCTGTAACATTCTTAGGTGGCCTTCACTGAAGAATCACTTCAATCTTTGTATGATCCACTTTTATGCCTTCAGCAGACAACACATAACCTAGAAATGACACTTTATTTAGCCAAAAATAGCACTTACTGAACTTGGCATACAATTGCTTTTCCCTTAAGGTCTGTAGAATGATCCTCAAATACTTATCATGATCTTCCGACATTTTTGAATACACTAGGATATCATGAATGAAGATTACCAAAAATTGGTCCAAATAAGAAAGGAAAATCCTATTCATTAAATCCATAAAGGCTACTGGTCCGTTTTTTTAGCCCAAATGGCATGACCAGGAACTTATAGTGGCCATATCTAGTGTAGAAAGTAATCTTGGGTACATCTGCTTCTTTTACTGGCAATTGATAATACCTCAATCTCAAATCAATCTTTGAAAATACTCCTGCTCTTTTCAATTAATCAAATAAATCTTCTATACAAGGAAGGGGGTATTTTGGTAACTTTATTTAACTATCTATAGTCTATGCACAATCTGAGTGTCCCATCCTTTTTCTTCATAAACAATATAGGTGCTCCCCAAGGTGACATACTTGGTCTTATAAACCTCTTGTCAAGCAACTCTTGTAATTGCTTCCTGGATTATTTTAATTCTGTAGGTGCTATTTTGTAAGGAGCAATGGAGAATAAAGCAGTGCCTGGAGTAACATCAATGGAGTATTCAACTTTACTATCAGGTGGCAAGCCTGGTAACTCATCAGGGAACACATTAAGAAACTCTCTGATAGTAGGCATTTGTGATACCTTTGGACCTTCCCTATTTGCTTCCATTGCATAACACAAATAAGCAATGCATATGTAATGACCACACTAATCTATCCATATTCCTGTTACTTATTTTTACTTCACTAATAAATAATACATGAGATAATAATAATTTATTATGAATTCTATATCATATCTTGTTGAGTCATTTATAAAATATGCACACACACACACACACACACACCATACATATTATATCAATCTAAATTTGTTATATTACAATCATGCTCTGAGTTATTAATTACAAAATTTGTTTCTTTCATTACATTCTTTCTATAAGAGATACATTATGATCTAACCAAAAAAATAATGGAATACAATTCGTACATCAATATTGTTCTTCTTAATTTGATGTGGGCTTCGAAAGTTGTTGGCTTTATCCCTAAAGAAAAGACCTAGCCTGCGAACCTACACGGATAAACACCCATGCTAAGCTATACAACTTAGTGGGAAACAAAACAATATGTTGATAACCACTCACAGTAGTTATCACCAAGCATGCAATAACAATGCCAAAGAAAGAGCATTCATCCCAACAATAACCATTACTAAGGATATTATCGAACTCAATTATAGCAGCAATAACTGTATCATTCATGTACAATGAAAGTATAATTTCATTTATTAACCTTATTAGATATACCATTATTTATTTAAGAACTGCCTACTAAAATCCTATAGATATGGATAATGAGTGCTGTAGATACCTAAAGGTATCAAGCATATAAATACCCGAAGGTATTAAATATGTGAACCCAACCAGGGTCAAAACTGTGGTCCCAATAGGGACATACTGTGGACTCAAATGAGTCAAACTGTAGCAGCTGCGACTGTAACCCTATAGGCATGCCTATCTATCCATCACCAAGTTTTATGTGCAGGCAACACAAATCATATCACATATATCATTAATTCATATTAACACAATATAGCTTTCAGCTAACGTAAAGTAAACCACAAACACCAATGAATGGTCAATATAGAGCATTCATGATTCATATTCAAGTAAACATATATATACATCAATTACTATAATCTTGCATTTATATTTCTTTTACAATTCATAAGATTAAAGGGTTTATTACTCTAGATTTCAAGTTCAAGAGGATTTACCGGCTTAGGTAGAGTTTAAGCTTCATATGAAGTATTAAAACTTTAGGTCTTGAAGTTAAAAGAAGCACCACAGTTACTACCAAATCCTGGTAATCGTGATCGAAGTCATGATATAAGGGTCACGGTCATTACCCAATTCATGGTAACCATGACATAGGTTGCTATGCAAACTACCTCATAGTTATTACTAATAGGGTGTTCATCGTGAGCTCAAGTTACGGGAAGGGGTCACGGTTACTATTAATATCTTAGTAACCATGAGATAAGTTATCATAAGATTCAGGACTAAAAGACATCTACCTCATGGTTACTAATCATAGGTTGTTAACCATGACCCATGGTTAAGAGAAAGGGTCACGGTTACTACCAATAATCTAGTAACCGTGAGTTAGGGTCGGTTTTGGTTTGGAACTGAAACTAAACTACCTAAAGGTTACTAGCTAAAACTTGGTAACCGTGAGGCTCACTCTGCCCCAACGATAGATTTCTAGTCTCAGATTCTAAGCCAATTTTGACCTATTAAACATCATTTTCAGCAAATATAGCCTTCTATAAAGTTATAACTCTATGTCTCTAGTTTCCAAAACACTAAAAGTTAACTTAATCAGACCTGTAAATCTATAGATATTCAAAGAAAACAACAGACTACTCCTAATGATCGGGCAACAAACACTACCAAAATTTCACTATCATGCAGTGAAAATCATTTCTCGGTTTCTTCTAACAAAATCAAGATATATGTGTCTAGTTTTTATACCAACTAGAATTTCTCACTTTGAGTAACTATAGCTGAAGTTATAACCAAAATAGTACATACTAGTCAATGGAATCCTAAGACAGATTTTTGTGTCTTTAAACACCACCTGCATAATTCGATTCTAAACCATTATCAAGCTTAATTTCAACCTACAGAACATATAATAGCATCAATAAACACATCTCTCATGTTAAGAACTCAAGCATACACATTCATTAACATGCAAGTTCCCATACCTTTTTTTTAAGCTCACAACTTCAACTTCACCCTTGTAGAGCCTCTTTTCCCTTCTTCTTGCTGCTTTCACCTTCTAAGAAAATAAATTTCACCATAAATACATATACATCTTCTTTTTAAATAAACTACTATACAAACCATGGAAAAAGGAAGAGGCAAAATACCTAACAATTAAGCTAGTAACTAGATCTTCTTTTTCTTTCTTATAAAAACCAGAAGAGAGAGACCTTTTAGAGAGAGAAATTTTGAGAGAGAGATTTTAGGGTTGATGGAGGTTGAAGATGGCTGGAAGAATTTACCTTGAATGGCCGGCCACCTCTCAAAATATCTCCCTCATCTTCTCTTCTTCTATTAGACTACTCGGCAATTTGTAGGACAAAGTTGCTCATAGGTCTTCATCTCCCCTTAATTCCTACTTTCCCCCCAAAAATTACCCTTCTCTATTTCAATTAGGTCCTTATCTATCCATTTACATTTAATTAACATACATAGTCAATGCTGATTATATTATTAATTAGCTAAATATTCTCCTAGGATATTATGAAGGGCATTACAACATCATTTCCTAATCAATCTTTTAGCAGCTGTAGCAGAAATTACATCTAATAAAAAGTCAGTTCTCACACTTACAACTGTGATCTCCTGACCCTCTTTAGGTTTCAAAATAGCTCTCTTTCATTTGCAATCTACTTTCATTTGGTGGGCAGATAACCAATCTATCTCTAAAATCACATCAAACTCATGAAACAGAAGTTTAATAAGACTTGCCAAGAACACATAACCCTAAACATTAATAGGGCACTCTCTGTACACTTTATTCACTACTATATTATACCCCAGAGGATTACTCACAAAAATATCCTGATTTAAACATACATCCCTCATCCTTTTACCCTGTGCCATCTTAACATTAATATAAGAATGAGTAGAACTAGGATCAATAAGAGCATGCATTGAATCAAATAGTAACAAGAATTTGCCTACTATCACATTCGGAGAATCTTCTTCTTCTCTGGACCTGGCTATATAAGCATGGCTTGTAACATTCCCATATCCTTGAGATGACTGCCCAGCTGGTCCAGATGCTACTGTAATAGAGGCAGCTCCCCTGTCATGATCTCTCGGTGTAGAAGATCCAGAACCAGATGCTGGTGATGTAATCATAGCAGTATGTACCGAAGGATAATCTCTAATCTGATGGTCTTTTGAACCACATTTAAAATAAGCTCCAGACAGGTATCGACATTCCCCTCAATGAGCTTTATCACAATGGTCACATGTTAATATTGCCCCACTATCTTTATCTCAGGGTGTGCTAGCTACGGATGCAGTTGGCACATTACCACGAGATGTACTGCCCTGACATTGGCCTTAAGTAGCTGGTGCAAGGTTCTGAAATGTTAGAGATCCCCTGAATTTCTTACCTTGACCTTTTGTACCACTATACTATCCTTGCTTTCTTTTCTGTTGATACCGTGATAGTCTATCGGCCTCCTCTATCTATATGGCTTCTACCTTGAGAGCAGTCTCAACAAGTAATCTCAAATCGGGGTGTCGTTGCTTCCCTACAATCTACCTTATTTCATTATGTAATCCACTTTCAAATTTTTTATACAACTTTTCTTCTATAGACTGAATTGCATCCAAATAAGCACTCAAGTGCTCAAGCTCGCGCTCATATTCTAACATTGTCTTATTACCTTGCCCGAGTCACCAAATTGCATCATGCATAGTTGCTTTATACTCAGACCCGTTGTACTTTTTCTCAAACTACGTAAAAAACCCTAATTCAACCGATCCACAGGGATGTGCCTCTGAACTGAATCCTACAATATGAATGTTGATCCCTGTAGTAGTATATTTTTTAAACAAACTGCTAATCTTGGGAAATAAGATTTAACAGAAATATGGAAGGATGATTTTCTCGTGTTGAATAGGAAGGTTAATTGAATCAAAGGATTTCACATTAGCATAAATTATTATTATTATTATTATTATTATTATTATTATTATTATTATTATTATTATTATTATTATCTTTTATTCTTTTTTTAAATCATTAGAACATAATTTATCAAATTCTTATATTAATTATTATGTAAATATTGGATAAGAACTAAATTCACTCCAAAAATATTAAAATTTTACACAAACATTTTTTACATTATGCCTTGAATTAAATAGTACATGGTTATCGTTTAAAATTTAAATATGTTTTTGAGCTAAAATAGCCATCAACATTATTTAATTAGCTTAATTTTTTTACTAAATTAATAGAATTATAGACAAACTAAAAAAATATACGTAATATAGATTGATAAAAATGATATAAATTTATTATATGTACATTGTGGATTGATATTTTATTTTAACTCTGGAAAAAAATGCCAGTAATGTCATTGGTTTTACATTATTTATTATCATTATAAATTCCCAAATAGGAAATAACGAGTGATGTGAATTGGATTTCCATGCTGATGTTACTTTGATTTTTAAAGATATTCATTATTTAGGATATCTTGATTGTGTTGAGAAAGTTTATTTAAACGCACAAAAAATAAAATAAAATAAAATAAAATACAATAAAAACAATATTATTATGAAAAATCAGAAGTTTCACACTATTACCTTTTAAGCCAAAATTCAAGATAAATAGGTAATCAATGTAAAATTATTTCATTTTTATAATAGGAATATACCCCACTATTTGGCGGTAATTTGGCAATTTAGACATCTATAAATAGCTAAATTCTGTAGAATTGATAACTTTGATTGGAAAAATTATTGAAATGGATAAATATCACTATTTGACATGAAAAAACAAAATTAAGCAAGCAAATAAAGAAGTTTGGATTTTATATTTATTTCAATTTCCCTACAGAATGAAATTTTCATCGGAAAATTACTGATGGAATAAATTTTTGTCGGTAAATTACCTACAAAAATGCCATTTCGTAGGGAAATTACTGATGAAATAAGATTCCAACTTGTTATCCAAAATTGAGTGAAGATTAATATGTGTAGTGATTATGATGCAGTAACTTAGAAGTGAAGAATTAAGCATGTTAAAAAATATGCTCATGTATATAAATGCATTAATAAGGTCTTTTATTATTCCATTTTACTCCCTTCCACTATTTTATTGCAAACCAATAGCCCTCATTATTGATTCGAGAATACTCAATGGTTTTCTTAGTGGGTCAATATCCAATCCTTAGTTAGAAATTTAACCTTGAGTTTGCTTAACAAGCTAAACCTTAACTTAAAAGGTAGGTATCATATACCAATTACATCTTTATGCAACTATTGAATAATTAGGCATCAACTCTTGATATATACATATCTTGATATACAAAATCCAATCTTGCCTCTAGATCCATTAGCCTTGAGTTTACTCAATAAACTAATAGGCTAATTAAGACAATCCATTAATATGATTTGAACATAGTCGATATAATATGGGCTTGAGTTTGCTTAATAATCCAATACAATAAAGAACTCTGACTCTCCTTTTATTAATGGAAGGCAATATGTCTTAATATTAAACAAAGGGTTTTTTCCTTTTAAGTCTTATCATTCATGGTTAGCATGCATTGGCATGCGCATGTATATATATTAATCTATTTAGTTATGCATATTTAATTCTTAAATACATGTGCTAGTTATGGACTTTCTACTTTGGTATCCTCGAGCCAAGAAGGAAACTAGGTCAAACCCTAGGTAGAATGCATGAATTACAAAATAAAAAAAAAGAATATTGCAAAATCTTCTTTTCTTTTTGGATCCAACATTTGGCCCATCTTTATCTCATGATTTTGAGCTTCTTCTTTCCTATTCTAATCCTATGTAATATAATTATATAACCAAAAAGAACTTTACAAGATAAATAGACTGGAAATGAAAGTCCTTATGAGCCAAAATAAACCATGCATATGCTCAATCACATTGGCCATAAGTCTATAACTAACTCAACATGCCAATACAGACATCCTATTATGCATCTAATTCATAAACAAAAAAATAGATTTTATTTAGTATAATTAATGTATGTTTCAACTCCTTGAAACATGGTTATTTGTATATACCATATCTTAAGTCATAAATATGTTAATTAATATAATCACACGATCCTAATTGGAATCACATTAGGAAAATTTTCCATTTAAAAACTATTTCAAATTTGGAAGCTTTTTGACTACTTAAAAACTAGTTTCCCGAAAATGCTACTAAGCTTGTTTTCTTTCTAATTATTAATCTCATTAATAATTAATTACCATATTTAATTACTTAATCTCATTAACTAATAAAATAGGTTTTAAAACCAGCAATTAAAAAATATTTAATCAATTTCAAATTAAAAATTCAAATGGCCAAAAACTAGGTCAAACCTAGTACCTTTTGAAAGGCTTTTTAGCCTATTTAGCTAATCTAATGGGCCAAACGTATTTTGACCCATTCTATCCCTTAAAAAATTTAATTAAACTTTTAAATAATCAATATTATGAATTCAAATTAGCTAATTAGTTCCACTAACTCATTGCTAACTTAAAACATAAAATTGACATTTACTTTATTCAGCTTGGGGCGCTAAATTTTAGCTAAATAAATTAAATTCATTAAGCATTAGATTTAATAACTTTAAATTATAAAACACCTTTAAATATCTCATATTAACATGTGTTAATTGATGAATTTGAAACAAAATATATTAGACCCAAAAACATACTAACCTAATTCGACCCACCAAGAAAACCCTAGGTAGTCGAATTGGGCTAGTCAAATGTTAACTACAATTATATTAGTTTTTTATTTTAATTTTAATTTTTGAAAAATAAAAATTTATATTAGGGCTTAAAAATACATGAAATTAATTTTTCATGAAAAAATCAAAATGCTAAAAATCAATTTGGGGCCTAAAATTTCTCTTTATGGCGCAAAACCCTTTAGTGGCCTTGGGAGCCTCTTTTTAAAGTTCCATTTGCATTTCTATGGCATATAACTTAAGATGAATCCATAAATTCATTAATATATGATATATTATATATTTTAACAATTGAAAATATGAACTTTATATGGCATGTACAATCAAAAACCAAAAATATACCAATTATACTAAAAGAAACAAAACTGAATAAACATTTTTTTTTTGACGTAGCCTTGGATCTGATACCATTGTTGGTTTAAAATCACATTAAATAACATGTAAAGGGTGGAATTTAAAATATTTGTAAAGCAAAATTCATGATCTAGTCAAAATAATTGAATTTCCTAAATAAAATTTAGAACTCTATCGTAGGTATTTATTGAACAGTTGTCAAATGCCACATCGGGGCTATCGTAAATCACTAATGTCCTTACTTTAAGGCAAATCCAAGGTATCCATATAAGAATTAAAGTCTAAAATCCTTCTCAAGGGGTAGCAATGATTGAAATTGGCTTAGGGACTAGTAAAGCCAATTCAACTATAAGAGAAACAAAGAGAAAATTAGGGTTTGGTGGCTAGAAGTATTCTAACTTATTTTCTTTTCCTTCTCTTACCCTAATTCCGACTTTGAGATGTATTTATACAGCTCATAGGTCATGTTATTATTATTTTATAATGTTTTTGCCTTCTAATTTAGCTTGGACTTGTAATGCCCTATTTTTTATATAAACTCGAACCATATATAAAATTGAAAAAAATATAAATATAAAATAATTTTGGGTGGAATTATAATTGAATTTGGGTGTTATTGTAAAGAATTAAAAAGTTTTGGGATCAATTTTTAATTAGAGCAAAGATGGAGGACTAAGAGGGACATTTGGCCAAAACTACGTCGTTTTGGCCATTTGTTTTCTCTTAATTTTTAAGGAACCAAATTGGTTCATTTTCCTTGGTCCCAAAGAACCCGATGCCTCCCACCTCCTTTTCCCCTTCTCGGTCCCACCAGCCAACCGCCGCCGCCGCCCTTGCCGTCGCAGCCAACCGCCGCCGCCTCCTTCTCCTCCTCCTCCTTTTCCTTCCTTCCTTCTTCTTCTTCTTCTTTGCGTGGTAGCAGCACTGTTGGGCTTTTCCTCCACCTAACCTTCTTCTTGTGTAGATTTTTTCCTCTCTTTGGTTGGGTAAGCTTTTTCTTACTCTTAATTATTGATTTATGATGAGAAATGTGAGGTAGAGATAATGTAATTTTAGATCTAGGGTTTTGATTAATTGGGAAAAAATGAAATTCTTAGTAATTAGGTGAATTTTTAGTTATATAATTGTTAGAATTTGCTATAAATCATGAATTGGAAAATGAATTTTTGAAAAATTCTTGTGGAATGTAAATTTTTGTAGAGAGAGGAAATGGTGCAGATGGAGAAAATAGAGAAAGAGAAGAAAATTGATGGTGAATTAATGTCTTAAAGGCTGAAATTTTGAGAAGAGATCATCAAGCAAGTAATTGTTCAAACAAATTTATTTTTCCTTTTAATTATGCATTATGTATGTTAGAATTTTTTTATGTTTTTGTTGATTTTGTATGAGTAGAATTATTCAAATTAAGTTAGGAATTAAATGATGGCTATGTTTATAATTAATTGAGAGTTTAAAAACTAATAAGCATGTATTATAGATGATGAACTTTGAGTATGCTTAGGTATGTGGAGATTATGAATTTTATTTGATTTTACTATAGTTTAAGTTACAAATATTGGGTTTAAAATTTGAAAAAATTGTACATATGTATATATATATATATTTGTTGCGAATCCAAAGACTAATGATTATGTTTCATAATTAATATAAATTGAGTATGGCCTAAAATAACAATATAACTAGACAATATTTTGCTTGAATTGTGGTTGATGACATAAAGTCATTTGAGTTTCTAATCCTTGGTGAAAAAATTGATTTGTTAACTTAAAATGCTATGAAAGCCAAGAAAAAGTGAATTTGTAGGTTAAATTAGTTAATTAAAAATAAGTAAAATTTAATTGTTATAAAAGTTACTTGTAAGCATGGCTAAATGTTTAATGAAAATTTCTCATTTGCCCTTAGTAAAGAAAGATAAGAATTGGAGAAATTGGATAAAATTGGCATGCCAATTAGGGATTTTGTAATGCAGCGCCTTGATTTTAACACCGGATTGGATGGCTCCGAGAGCTCTTCCGGTGTTTGTAATTAAATTGAGTTGTGGATTGGATGGCTCCGAGAGCTGAATCCACAACTACATATATATATATATATGTGTGTGTGTGTGTGTGTGTAAATAGAAATGCATATGTTTAATAAAAAAATTGTGTATATTGACTGAGAAAATGATTAAAAGGGGATTGAATATTTCTGAGAACTCGATCCCCTGATCACATCCCATTTATCCAGCTCGATGCAATTCTGCTGGATTTACTTGGAGCAAATACAAATCAAAAATTTTGTCAGACTTTTGGTTTAATTAATAAATGATGACCCTATTTATATACTTGTTTAAATTGCCTATATAAATTTTTCTTATCATTTGTATATGTTTAATTTGTGAAAATGTGCATTGTTTGATAAATTTAAATGTGTATATGCTTTATTTAATTATATATATATATATTGAAAAAATAGAATTGCTTGAACACCACTAAGCGTTATGCTTAGCGCATGATTTTCTTTTCGTGCGTAGGTTAAAGAAGTTTTTGAAGGAAAGTTATAAGTGAATCTACACCAAAATTTGGATTGCATTAAAGAGGAATTTTAAGGTGGATACACTATAGCTTTTATGGTTTTTATAGTACATTTTGGCTTGTTGCTAACTTTTGGACATGTAATAAGATGTAAATATTCAAGGACAATTGGTATTGTAATCTAGAAGGAGAATATTGTAAATTTAGTAATATGAATGGTTTAATTTTGTTGGCTTATGAATTATTGGAGGAAGGACATTAATTGCCTATTAGAGTTTGAATGGAAAATGGATGGTAGGATGAGATTAAATAGAAGTGTTTTGGATAAATTTTTTTCAGGGGATTATTTTGAATTTTAGGGGATACTCTGCCGAAATTTTTACTAAATGAATAGTATTTTAGTTTAAGGTTTATTTTATTTGCCTAAATTAGCCTAAACCCGATTGTGGCATCTGGTATCCGGGTCTTCTCATTGACCGGGTATAGGGTGTTACAGGACCATTTAGATGGGTTTAAGTGACACTCACAGGCCCAATGGTCCAATTCTAAGCATAAGGCTTGAATAAATGGGGCCTGCACATTTAAATAGGCTCCAAACCCATTCAAACTTTATGTACAACCTTATAAAATATTAATGAAGCCCTCCAAACCAATTTAAACTTTATGTACAACCTTATAAAATATTAATGAATCCCTATATTAATTATTAGCTACATCCAACGACAAATGGGCTCCAGAGAAAAAATCTCTAGCTTACAAAAGTTTTATACACAGATTAGGCCTTGTGGGCCTTTTCTGTTCAAGATATTTTTATCCTTTTCATAAACCCTAAATTTTCTCGTACCAATTTATCAAAAAAGTTTCTATGATGTCCCATGTCATGTTTATACATTACTCTTTACCTCAGACCTTCTTATACATGTGTGCCCCTTTGATTTTCTTGTGCATATTGGTAGTATAATATGTAACTAAGAGTTCTAATTGAACCGAGACTCTAAGAGTTCCAATCAAACTGGGACTTTAAGAGTTATAATCAAATTAGGACTTTAAGAATCTTAGTCAAACTATGATTTTGAGAGTCCTAATTGAATTGTGACTCTAAGAGTCCTAATAGAACTATGACTCTAAGAGTCCTAGTCGAATTGTGACTTTGAGAATCCTAGTCAAAATATGACTCTTATGATTTAAACTCTTTTAAACCATAATGTCAATTCTCAATAGATATTTTACATACATTATTGTAAAAATCATGTGAGGCTTTTAGTCAAGCACCATGACTACCTAAATGACAGTAATTTAGTGGTTTCCACTTTTACCCTTTCTTATCAAGTTTCCATACAACCAGTCCTTTCACTATTCTTCTAATATCATTCATGAATTGAATATGGCCATGTATCAATTCATTCATAAAATTATTGCATTCTCATACTTTTATCTTTATTCCTAAAATTCCCTTATGAATCTCATTCAACTTGCATTCCATCTTGGCCAAGGTTTTCTAAACAAAGATGCATATAAATACTTAAGATAGAACTACTTACCGTAACTGAGGTGTTGAACCCTTTATTGTTCACTCAAATACCTTCAAGTAGTTCATATTATATATAATCTTCGAGGTATATACCCCTTTGAGGAGTAAAAGCATAGGAGTCAAAGTATAACACTTGCTACCTTAGTGATCTCAAGTCCAAGGGTACTCCAAAAACTGATATGATGAAATAATTCACTGATATTATTTAAGTATCCATGTGAAGTTTCTCATGATAGGTCTCTAATGAACTTGTTCTTCTAATAAGCATCATATGTTAACTTTGATCATCTCAATGATCATAGATAATAAGACTACTGCTTGAACTATTTAAGAAGTATAACATATGCTAGTCTATTTATAATAATAATGTTCTACCTCATTAATACTATGACTAAGGAGAATTTAGGTATTAACACATTTGTATACAATAGGTGTCTCAAATCATGAATTCTTTAAGATTATCTTTGTACTGTGTTTGTATACCAAGGACTACATTCAATAGTTTAAGTCACACGCGTGCAAATGTTATTACACAAAAGCCTAAAGAATATATGAATGCCTTATTATTATTCAGATAGAACGTTTTATACATGGATAAAAACCCTGTTACATGTGGGCTTTAGGCCATATCACTAACAGTGAACAAGATGGGGGAATCAATCAAGTTAGTGGATATTTGGGCTACTGATAGTGAAACTGAGTTAACCTTGAGAAGGAAGTGGAAATGAAGAGACAATACAAGTTATCATTGAGTGATAGGATTGTACTTGAGATCAAAAGGTAGCTATTGTCAGCGTACCTATAGAAGAGAGAACCCTTGAGGATAACCAAGTTCTTATGCAGATGAAAAAGATGTTTGTGCAGATTTCAATCTGGAACTTACTAAGTTAATCACCTTGCCACAAGTAGAAAATGGTGAAAGACTTATGTGAGTCAACCATTGATGTAACCATATCCCCTTTCAAGTTACTAGAAATGGTAAAAAGAGATTTAAAAGAAAAAAAATGTCTTCACCAATGCAAACTTACCCATAGAAGGACATGAGTATATTCGACCCTTGTATATCAAGAAGAAAGTGAATGGCAAACATATTGCTTGCATAATGTGGATGATGGCTTTTACATCAATGTGTGCCCTTTCACAATGATGGTAGCCTATAGTATCGATGTGTCCATACTTATGAAGTTTAGGCTCTCGATAATGGTCTATGACAATTCCAAAAGGTATGTTATCAACACATTCAAGGCAATTGTGAAGATAGAGCCTATTGAGAAAAATGTCTAGTTTGCAATGCTATATATACCAACAAACCTCTTTTTGTTATTAGGACAACCCTAGTCCCATAAGTTAGGAGGGGTTCCCTCTACCTTGCATCATATGGTTTGGATTTCACATGAAGGCGATATAATTACCATTAAGGAAGTAAGGGAGAATTCAGTCTCTATGTTTGGCATAGCCAAATAGCCATTCAATGGGTGTTACATAGTCGAGATTAGCACTGAGGAAAAAGAAAATGGAATTTGAGAGTCCCTAAGTTGTGAATATGATTAAAAAATATGTTATTTTCTAGGTGTTGGATTGGAAAAGAACTCTCAAGGGCCCCATAAGCCTTTATTTCTATTGGTTAGAAAAATAAAGGAGCTTTGGGCTATTGTGCAAATCATGTTAAGAAGAAGGTTGATCCAAAACCAGAAGGTATCCTCCATATCCTGGAAAGTTTTGTATTAGCATCCAAGAAATACAAGTACTATGGAGAACCTGAGCTTAGAGTGGTGGAAGTAAAGGTTATCCCCAGATTTGAGATCTTTGATGATGTTTTTGATTGTTCAGTTAGGACTATAAAGCCTATGTTGGAGTTTTAGGATGAAGAGATTATGGTCAAGCTAATTGATTTGGATTTGGATTGTCTGGAAGAAATATTAACACCTAAGTTTCTTGTCACTAAAGCTAAGGGGAAGGAAAAGATTAAGTTTAAGGTGGCAATCCCTAAAGATGAGCCTATATAGTCGGCACCTGTAATGCCCTCTCTAACAAGAAGACCCAACCAAGCATGCTATGACTCTCATGCACCCATATATGAATACCTTGTAAATGCTTACATAGCTAGCTATTTCGTATCATTACATATCATAATATACCATGTATTTTAGTTATTTACTTTACATGTACAGATTTGTTGTTAGAGCATTACATAATAACATTGTCAAGTAATATATTTATGTTACAATGCTCTTTACAATAAGAATTAAACACTAAAACAAAACATTAGTAAAATACTCATTTACATCGAGAATCTCTAAGCTTTTTGTTGACCTTTTATATGCAAGCTTTGTCCCTGTGATATGCTTTTCAAAGTACCTATATGGACAAACATCTATGATAAGCTAAAAAGCTTAGTGGAAAAATAATAAATTGCGATAGCCACTTATAGTCATCATCTCAAAAGTACACACGCATCGTAAGCATGCAAATATAATTTCTAACAATTCATGAAATAATTAAAAGAATAACTAATAAAATAAAACTTTTATTTCTGACAATGTAAATTCATGTGCTCATGCATATTACTGTCTGTCATATTTACATACTGTTATCACATGATTAATCACAGGGCTTTCTACTCTTAGTCACAATTCATGTAAATGCCTATCTAAGCTCTATATGTGTTGATAATAGGTACTATGGATACTCGAAGGTATCAGCCACATGGTTACCCGTAGGTATCAAATTCTGTGGATGCCCAAAGGTATCAAATCTATAGATCCAAATGGCATCGTGAATGTAGTCCTAATCGGGGATAAACTATAAAGCCAAACAGGGCTGAATGCTAGTAGCTACAATTATCCTTATAAGCATGCCTATCTATCCACTACCAAGTTCTAATGTAGGCATTAATTCATTTCCATATCTTTGTTCTTTGCATTCATGGTATGCATAAGCATGCGAGGGTATGCCTTCATAAACATATGACTCATAATGAATTATATCCTTGTGTTTATACATTGTATGACAAATGTGTGTAATTACATAGCGAGAGTGTCAAAGCATTCATATGCATATCATTTATCATGCTTAATTAGAATTTCAATTAGTAATCACAATCATGATTATAAGTTTACATGCATAAACATTTGTATACAAATAATATGCCTTTCATTAATAATCTATATAATGCTAAAAGTGTTAGGAATAATTAACTTGTATTTTAGCATCCTTATACTACCCATAATACATATACATATAACAATAAGGGAGGGTACCAAACTAGATAGAAGGGAAATCTAGCCGAGTTGATTGCTCTGCTGTAGGAGAAGTTGTCATGAACCCCCTTTCAGGAACCCAACTAAAGTGAATAACAATCTAGTCAAGTTGGATGACCAACATCAGTCTAGAACCCCTCACACTTGTTAGATGCAGTCATTAGTCCAGGACACATATGATTCACCTAAATTGAAAAATAATCTAACCATCTTGGTTAACTTGCATGAATCCAGAATGCATGTGACCCAGATGAATTGAAAGCCAATCCAGCTTGGTTGATTGTAGAATTTTAGATTATATAAGAACCAAAATATGCAATCTCTTAGCCATTCTTGTTCTATGATTTCAACCATTACAAGCTCTTAATTAATTACTATTTGCCACCTCTAATACTCACTATTTCCCCTATTGACTCGCACAATGTCATTAAAACAAGGTTGTTCCTTTATGTAATCAATTTGCTATTTAAAATAAGCTAACCATTTTGGCATCTACACCTTCAGATTTTAAAGCCCATAAAAGTGGATTCAAACTCTATTTTCTTCTCATCATCAAAAGTTCCATATGTTTAGTTTCTATTCTAGTTAATCTTATCCCATTTAAACCACTAATTTTCCAATTAGACTTAAAATATGTCTAGTAGGTCTGCATGTTCTTATGTTAGCCTTACCACTGTTTTAACCCTTCATGAAACATTAAACATTTATTCATTCCTCCCTATAAATTTCTAGGGTATACATGACTCATCCTCAACTTTAACCTAGTCTATACATATATAGTAAGGAGAAATTTCCCATGCGTCTTGGTGTTTAAAAATCCCTCTTCACTCCTTAATGGCCTCTTTTCCCTTCTTCTTGTTATATTATTCTTTTACAGCCGTAATTTACACTTATTAACCTTTATTTTACCGCACTTAAATCAAATGGTAGAAATTGAAAGTAAGAAAGGGAAGGAATAGAAGAAAAAGCTAACCTTAAGCTTTTTTAATCCTTAAATTATTTCTTTTACAATTTATTACTCTTAAATTGAAAGAAATTTGATAGAAGATCAAATAGAGAGAGAGATAGTAGAAAATGGGAGATGGAATGGATGGAAAAGATCTTTACAAGATTGAATGACCCATTTCTCCTTCCTTTACCACTTTCACGTCTTTTAGAAGGTTTTATGGCACCCTCCAAATGGCCCTTAGGAGAAATCCCATTAAATCCCTCGCAAAATTTTATCTTCTTAGTCTTTCTTACACTTACTAGTTAATTCAATTTAGTTCCCAATTAATGCCTCCCAAATGTGTATGAGCATGCCTAAATGTCAAATTACTAAATTACCTCTACCTTTTCCATTAATATCCTTTAGGTCTTAAATTTTATTTTACTGACCATCTTATTCACATAGTTTATCCAACTTCTAGGCCCAAATTAAGGTCTTACAGCTCCAGTAGAAGAAGAAGGCAAAGCATCCACCTCTGCATGAGCTATCCCAAGCTTAGATAATAATTCTTATACTGATGTAATTTATAGTCTTGAACTATTTTGTGATGATGTACATTTATCTGAGTAATTTTGCTTGTTTGTGTGATGTCTCATGTGATTGCATTTTGCATATTCATAATTATGATTTATTCATATTTGACATTAATTCAATCAACACTAATTAGAGGATGGCTACCAAGATCCTTAGTGATTTGATCCATAATGAGGTTGAGGTGTACGTGGATGATATGATGATTAAGTCATTCACCATTGATGGTCACTTTAAGGCATTAGAGAAGTATTTCCAATGGATTGACCAATATAACCTTCACCTCAAGCTAAAGAAATGTGTATTCGGGTCACCTCAAGTAAGTTATAAAGGTATATTATCAGTTAGCTAGGGATACAAGTGAATCCAGATAGGGTGAAAGCCATTCATGAAATGCCAATACAAAAGAAGAAAAAAGAGATTAAAAGATTCTTGAGACAGATTCAGTACATCGACCGGTTTATTGCCAAGCTTTCATGCTCACCTTTATATTTGAGACAATCTTCAAACTTTTAAGAAAAGGACAACCAATTGAATGGAATGTTGACTGCCAAAAATCATTTGACACCATCAAGGAGTACTTGTTGCACCCTTTAGTTTTACAACTGCTAAAACTATTGCCACTTTTTTGCCTTAGCCAAAAAGCCTTATCATTTACAACCTCTATAACCCATAGGTGGTATTAAGTATCGGTCTTAAAGTCATAGATCTGCATAGGTGGGATGTTAGTTTTCATTAGTAAGTATCTCCAAACATCATGGTGGCAAGAAACAAAGGCATAAGTCATTATCCCTTCTTCAAAGGAAAGTGGGTTCCTTACTATAGCTTGCTTTTCTCTAAACTAAAGAGCACAATGAACAGTGATGCAAAAGGTGGACCTGTGTAATCTATATAAAGGCATGTAATTGGAATAACTGTCATAGGTCATATAGTCCAACCTTATCTAAGGGTTTATGAAACTCACTCTCTATTCAGCAACAACGTTTTGCAAAACCACATCGTCCTCTATAAAGTCAAGCAAGTACCAATGGTGCCTAGAGCCGAAGAACCTCAGAGAATATGCATTTATCACTAGGAGAAGGGGTTTATCTAGCATTCAAAGTTTGTCCTGTAGCCATATCTAAAAAAAGAAAGAAAGAAAATAATGGTGAGTATAAAAGCTATTGGAATAGATTGTGTCTATTTTAGGAAAAATTAGGCATAGGGTTTTGTGAAAATCCTATAATGGATGCATCCTGCTAAGAAAAGCTAGTGTAAAAATCCGTAAGGGGTGAGCTATATTTAAAAAAATGACTACATGTACTTGGAGCAATAAAGGGCTGCCCGTGCATGGAGTAGAGGGATCCGTTTGCATAGCATCTAGTCTAAGCAACATCTCAACAAGGATCAATAGAAAGGGTGTCACGCCTTTGTGAATTCCATTAACCATATCAAATAGCCTATAATCGCCCAAAAGGTCACATTCACTGATTACCACTAGATAATGAGCTAAATGCATGAACAAGGTGGCTTTGATGGAATAAGATCCATTCCCCCACAAAGAAGTAAATGATATTAAAAAGGATGTTCATGATAAGAGGCTCATCATAGTCTACTAAGGCTCAAGCATCTAAAGGGCAGATTCCTAAGGCATAAACAACTTCTTGAGGATAATTAGGTACATACTAGACATGCAAAGAAGGAGCTCATGTGAGATAGGTACAGCAAGAATGGTGGCAAATTCCTCATAAAGTAGGCATAACTCCACTTTATTGAAGTGAAAGACATGGAACTGTAGGTCCCAAAATCGAGTCGCAACTAAGAGGAGGTTCATATCATGATCAACTCAGCATAAAAACCTCAAGTTGGAATATGGGAATATAATAGGATACTCTTATGTATCATATAGTTGTCAAGCATAAAGGCTAATCTCTTTGAAAATGGAGTCATGTTGATAAGTAAAAGGAGAAAGAATAGTGGAAATGTACAAGAGTAAAGAGCAGGGGAAATAAGGGATAAAATGTAAGATGATAATGTGTGTATGAGGAAAAGGGTAGAAAATCCAAAGCATTGTGAAAGGAGGGATTCACGATTATGCAAGCCTTTTGCATGCCCGTGTCTGGAGATACCATATGGTTAAAATGAATAGCAAAAAATGCTCTTGCATGCACTCCACATCACGCTGCACAATTTCATGTTATTTGTATTCTTGTATTCATTTCTTTTACAGGATGAAAGGTAGGCGGTTCACTCATTTGAATATTTTAAATTCCCAAGGTGATGATATCAGGTAGAAATAATTATTTAGGGAGTATATCTTACACGCATAGTTGGTTAAATGGGACTGTAAATAACAATAATAAAAATGATAATAAATATTAATAAATAGATAATGATAAGTAAAAAATAAAATAATAATAAAATATAATTTTGTGAATAATTTTTATCAGTAATAATAGTCATGATAAATAAAAAGTCCAGCTTGTGTACAAGCTTGTGCCTATTTAAACAATTAGTGTGAATAATTGAGAATGCAATAACATAAAAAGATAGAAAGCATAAGAGTTTTTGGGTCATTTGCTTGAGTTTGGATTATTTTTGCATGGCTCTAGCAAAAACTTGCTTGAAACCACAGATCACGTGAGTTTTTACGAGTTTACATCGAGTCTTTTTGAATTTTGCATCATGTGCATTGCACACCCATGCATAGGCATAACACATATGTGCAAAGCTTTGCACAGTCGTGCTAAGGCTTTGAACACTCATGCAATCCAGCGGTTTATAAATATTAGTAGTTTTTCTTTCCTTTTCTTTCTTCCTTTCATGATTACTTCTACCATAACCCACTTTTCTCACCATTTTTTGCATTTTTAGTCATTTTCTTAAAGATTTAATATGATAGATCACTGGATTTTTGCCTTGGGGTCATTTTGACACCTCATTTACACATTTCCATTGGTTAAATTTCGACTTCTCGCACGCTAACCAGAAAAGGTATATTTTCAAATTTTGCACCAAATGAGATTTGATTGATGGCAACACATTGGCAAATGCTGTTATGATCATATGTAGTGTAGTTTTCCTGCCTTTTGACAATCTTTTTCAAGTAAAATTTAGGCATGAAATGGACATTTTTGGTGTAAATAACAAAAAAAGAAGAAATGTTTGTAATTAATGGTAAGTTTTGATTTCATATTGATGGTCATAGTAATGTTTAGTTGACTATGAAAATGTCGAAGAAAAAAGAAAGGTAGTGTGTCATTATAAAAAAAAAAAGAAAAGAAAAATAATATTAAAACATTATATATATATATATTGGAGATGATGTTGGACTCCACTAAGAAAAAGGCCAATGAGGTATAGTACAAGTTAGAGAAAAGGATTGAGCAACTTGATTGTGATTTCTAGGGGCACTTTACACACCTTGAGGGAAGCATCCAACGGCATTTTAATGAGTAGGTTGTACACTTAGCTACAATATAACAGGAGATAGATTGCCATACAGGTTACCTCAGGGAGTTTCTTCATCTTATCTCCAGCTAGGCCCCTCAACCACCCTATCATCTTCTAACTATATGTCGAGCTCGCCAGTGTATAGGCATTGCTCAAAGTCACCTATAGAGGTCCTCCTGACTATACACCAGGGTTCTAGATTATGATTTAGGGATTTCATACATTTTATTTTTATTTACCACTTATCGTAAAGTACACGGGTTGTTATGATTATTACCTTTATTTAATTTATCTTCATTATTCTTTACTTTAGCTTTATTTTGAACATGAGATACATAATTTCTTATTAATTACATAAATGATGTGAATGGTTAAAAATTTCACTTATGTATCATTACATTCGCTTTTATACTTGTTATTCATGTAACCAATTTGTCATGTTAATATCATGAATCATAAAATATAACACAAAAGGTTGTTTAATTATATTTAACTTGATTTGAGAATAATATTTAATAAGACAATCTTGTTCTTAGGTGTTCCACTCTCATATCCTCCTAAAGGATATGGGGCTGTTACATCAGCTGAGACCTTAGTAGGTCGAAGAATTACTACAAACTTTGCAATAAACATATAGCTAAAACTATTCGAAGTTCTCCATTGACTATTCAAGCAAATTCTAGAACCATATATGGGCAAACTCTGTAAGAGTCCAAGAAAAGATCTTGTATAGAGCTACATCTTCTATGGTCTAAACGAGCATTGTACGGTGATATTGATCGAGGTGCGCTCGGAGGTTGGTGTTGCCATTATACTTGGCCAAGTTGGGCAACTGAATTTTTGAAAAAGAGGCAACTAAAATTTCCCTGGATAGAGTAGATCTAAAGCTACCTTGATATTGTAAGGTGTTTCCATTTTGATATTTTTGCATCCTTTCCTCAAAAAGCCTTTCAAACTATTCAACAGCCACTATGATGGCAGAGCTCAGAGCCAATGGACCAGCTGAAGGTAGCTAAATGGGTGTGGGTGCTTGCAGAGGTGCCTGGGCAGCCATCTTAGATAAGTTCGTGAGGAAGGCTTGAGCCATTTGTGGGGTAAAACAGAGTATTGGTGGAAGGGGTGCAGTAGGAGGTCTACTGGCAATCGAATGGCCACCTGAAGAGGGGTAGGTTTTGAAGGAAAGAATTGCTAGATTGGTGGTGGTAAAGGTAAGTTTTGTTCAGGCTGATTTTCTGGTAGACCTGACATGGAATTCAATTCGGGGGAAGAGATTTATCATAGGAGATACATCTATGCTGACTGCACCAAATAATGGCAGTTTGAAAACACCAAGCTTTTGTCCAGGTAGGACTTGGGAAGTACACATCCACGACCTAGCTATCCAAAAGCAAAGTGACTTGAAAACAAAGAAATCTGTGGGGATTTCAACAAGAAAATCTCCGACTGTCAAGTCAGGCCGAGTAAATTAGATAAAAGGGTGAAAATTCAGAAGAGAGCACATATGCGAGTTATTTAGCTATTTATAGTGCCAAGTAGTAGAGTTTGAGTATACTTATAAATTAAAAAAGGATAGAGTCCCATACTAATACAGATTGCTACCAATGACCAAATAAGGATGAACTTATCATCCCTTATTTCATAGGAGTTTGAGTCATTACCAGGAGCATTATTTTCAAGTTTCAAACTATTAGGCTCGGACATAAGCTATAAAATGCTAGCCGGACAGGCCGTTTATATGAAACAGAAGCTATACAAGTAAGTCTGGCTTATCCGAACTATTTACGAAATCCTATTATCAATGTGCACAGCCTGTAATAATAGTCTTAACAACGCAAAAAGGACTTATGAATAAAGTATAAGTGCAATTATCATGATTAAATGTGATGCTTGACATGTTTAATTGTATGTCGGTATTGTGGCACTCACATATTCTTCTTGGGGATATGGGGGTGCGACAGATTAGGATACAATTACGTGAGAAGTCCTACATAGAATATAATTATATATGAGAAGTCCTATATATAATATAATTACATAAAAGAAGTCCGAATAGGAGAATTATATAATTACATAAGTACTGCCGTGGGTGTAATCTTGGCAACGACTACATACAAATACACAATATAATATGAAATATAAATCTACACAAATTCCTTATTTAGATTAATATTCTAAAATATATATCATGTGTAATTTTTATTCACTCTAAAAATATAAAATGTTGTCCATTTCATTATCTAATTCTTATGTTATGCATTATAAATATGACATTACTAGGAAATGCAGTGGACAAAATATTTTTAGATATTAAATCCAATCAAACTCGAATACTAAATGGCGACATTTTGGCAAATTAGAAAAAAATCGGGTTCTTCCCGATTTTCCGGTCTGATCCGATTTTTTACCAATCCGATTTTCGCTAATTAAATCAACCAGCTAAGCTATCGGTTCACAAGTAAATCGATTCAACCAGCCGGTCCGGTCTGATTTTAATAACACTGGTTATCTGAAAATAAGAACAATATGGTCAATTGGAATTTTATACTGTTTAATAAAAAGTTTTGAGTATATAGCACCTCTAAAGCTTCTTTAGTGTAGCTTTTAGATGCGGTGTCAGAGCAGTTAGAGTGGTAGCCATTTGAACTACATAAGACAATTCTCCATTCACCAATTTAAAGTCTCGACTTATCTCTTTCACCTGCAAGTTCCCGACATAATCTTATTAATAAAAATTGAAGATATCTTCTAAAAGAGCATAAAGATAATAGTCTTAAAAAAAAAAAGTAAAAATATATGCATATATAGTTTACTATACTATACTACCACGAAAGTTTGTGCAATCTATTTAGTGATAAAAGGAATTCATTTTTTTTCTCCATCACTTCAGTATCATATTGTTTAATTTA
Source organism: Excoecaria agallocha (assembly GCA_037975025.1). Taxonomy (NCBI): domain Eukaryota; kingdom Viridiplantae; phylum Streptophyta; class Magnoliopsida; order Malpighiales; family Euphorbiaceae; genus Excoecaria; species Excoecaria agallocha. Next base: position 70,684,430 of record CM075809.1, on the reverse strand, counting down.
TTGTCGCCTTATTATGATCTTCTCTATGATAAAATTGAAGTCTTATATTGTTTTATTGTAGTCTTAGTATGATCTTCTTTATGATAAAATTGAAGTCTTATATTGTGCCTATCTGCTATAAATTGGCAGTTATCTTTGAGAATGTGCATGAAGTCACAACATAAATAACAATATTACATCACCTTCAAGTTTAGTGTCTCAATAAGTATTTTTGTGTCAAAAGAATACAAGTTTTTTGTTGCTTATTTTATTTGCTGACAAAAAAATACTAGTTAAATATATGCTCATACTTCTTTATGATAAAATTGAAGTCTTACATTGTGCCTATCTGCTATAAATTGGCAGTTATCTTTGAGAATGTGCATGAAGTCACAACTTAGATAACAATATTACATCACAACTTAGACAACAATATTACATCACCTTCCAGTTTAGTGTCTCAATAAGTATTTTTGTGTCAAAAGAATACAAGTTTTTTGTTGCTTATTTTATTTGCTGACAAAAAAATACTAGTTAAATATATGCTTAACAATACTAGTCCAAACGTTACATAATAACACTAGACAACCTCATGATAGTAAATTGATGCAGAAAAATAAAGTGCTAAACTAGAAAGTACTTGACTAACCTTTTTCCCTTTTATACTATTCATAGGTTTCCTGTAATCTATTTTCAGTGCCCAATACATATGCAATGCAATTCTAGAATTTCAACCATTAGTTTGTGACATCCCAGCAATGTACAGGATCCCTAGGAACACCCTAAAAGCTAAAAGAGGGCATAATTGAAAAAGGCAAGTAGACTAAATAAAGGAAAAGTAAAATAGAGACTCAATTATAATTTTGCTAAGATTAGAATTTAAGGAAGATTAATTAGGATTGATGACAATTACTATTAATTAATTAATGTATTAGTTAATACTGAAAAAGGAGAAAGTTAGAATGCTATATGTGCTCGATACCTAATGCAATGATAAATACATAACATTAAAATGCAATAGTGGCATAAGATATTTTTGCCATTTGTACTTCTTTCTTTTCTTCGTGAGAGGACCCAAATTCCTCATTGTCACCTTCAGAATTTTGTTTGATCAATTCAATTAAAACCATTGAAAATTCAATCACATATTGAAGAACAACTGAAGTAAAGATGAGGGACATTACGTATATGCAATTGGAGTGAGCCTAAGGTAGTTTTTGCGTAAATTTTGAAGGGACAGTTTCAGGTCCTTCAAGCCAAACAGATAATTTAAGCTATTTTCAATCTCTTCTAATTTTTCTTGATAATAAATGAACCCCCTTGGTATTTCACTTTCTTTCATAATTTGCAATAACCAACCTGAAGAATCCCATCCATCATACAATTGTTCCGGAAAGAACAGACCACAAACCCTGACTTAAATAGGCAACTCCAAATTTTAACAGCTAAAGAGAGAAGCTCAGTAAACAAAGTTTTCATCAGATACAAAAATTTTAACATGGCAAAGAATATTCTCCAGAAGAGGGCTCAAATAATCAATGTTTGCCTAGATGTGACTAGCACGGAAGTAAGCTTATATCAACTCCGTTAGGAGTTGTTGAAGGGATAAAAGTCCCATGATGCCCTTTGATAGATTTCCGGGCATATTAAATCGTCACCATTATTGCCCGCCAAGAGAACTAGCCTAGCAGTTTCCACAAAGAGAGATAAAGTGATCCATCCATAAACGTACTGGTTTGAGGCATGTTTCAATCTCGCTACGAAGAGAAAGAATACCATCGAGGAAAACAACCTTCCTATTCAACACATGAAATTAGGTGAAGTTGCACCAACCATTCTCTTATATGCTAAAAATTTCAGGCTTTTGGTGCACAATTGAAGACACTCTTTGGGAATTTCTATGTGAATGCCCAATCTTTAAATGTCTGCAATTGCAAACTGAAAAATTTTACTCATTGCACCATGGGACCTGATGGTTAATTTCAAATTTAACTTAAAATTTCAAGTTGGTCTCTTTCTACAATAAGGCGGACATACCATCTCCAACATTGAATGACTGATATCAACACCCAAATTTTTGACTCAGAACTTCATATCTGTAACTTAAATAAACATTCCAGCCAAAATAAAAGAAAAATAATCCAGACTACTGACAAAACAGACTAGGAGTGTGCAAAAATCGAGCTGACCCGATCAACTTGATCCGAACCGACGCATTCAGATGGGGTTAACCAGGTTAATAGGATCGGTTCGATTATGAGGATTATGAAAATTTCGGATCGGATCGGGTGAAAAACCCTCTAAAACTGATTCAAATGAACAACCCAGATAACTTAATATATAAATAAATAAATCATAATTTCTTTACACATATTAATTAATATGTAACATATGTTTGTTGTAATTTTTAAATTGTTAGTTTGTTGTATTTTTAAAATAATTTTATGGTGTTTAACATTATTTATTTGTATTAATTTAGGATTTTAATTTAATTTTGATTTAAATATGTAAATTAAACAAATAAATTCGGTAAATCGGGTGGATTGGTTGGGATCCGAAAAATGTCGGATTAATCGGATAGGGACAGATATTTATATAGGGTAGGATCGGGTGAGGAGAATGCCTAAAATTCGGGTGTCAGGTTCACCCCGAACCCAACCGATACACATCCCTAAAACAGATAAATCTCCTACAAAATGCATATCGTTTAATTGAAATGAAAATAATAATCCAATCCTAATGCACTCAATCTCAATCATTTATGAGTGAAATGAAAATAGTAATCCAGTCCTAATGCACTCAATCTCAATCATATATGAGTGAAATGAAAAAAACAAATTAATACCACAATATGCTCAAGTAGAATTTCTCAAAGAAGTCCAAAGCATGGAACTAGATAAAAAGGACTGACCATGTATTTTCCATTCATGCAGCTACGCCTACAACATAGGGGCACTTCTATTTTTTAGTTCAAAATAAAAATGAAGTTATTTATGCGTTTTGTTAATGAATTAAGCATAAGTATTAAGGAAGTTAGACAACATCAAATAATTCAAACCTCATCCACCTGAACATTTTGTGCTAGTACACAGAGAGTCTTAAATCATCAGAAAATGAGAGACCAGACCACAAAGGAATTATGAATACATTTTTTGATTATTCAAAGTAAAAAATAAAAAATAAAAAATAAAAAATTTATTAGACAATGTCAGTAAAGCTCAATATGAATACTTTATGAAGATACCTTAGAAGCATTGCCTACCAGTTGACTCTGAAGCTTGATAGTTTTCTCTTGTGCATCATAGGTCCCTTTCTGGATCAGAATTAACACACATAAACTTTAAATTAAAATACTCTAATGTGATAAAAATTGCTTCATAATAATAATAATAATAATAATAATAATAAAAAGAAGACCTGAACTTCAACAAGGCCGGTGCTCTGTGAGATCACAACTTCGATTGTGCCATCAGGCATAGGTCTCCAATAGCCACTCTCCCCATGCATAGGCTCCCCAGAACTGAGTTTCCAAGTCTTTTGAGTATAAGCTATGACAGGCTATAAACCACAGAAATTAACGGGTTTCTTTTAGCAATTTTACAATTTTACCTTTCAAAAATAGATGGGAAGAGAAAAGTAGACATTAATTTGAACCTTGCCAGGAATGGGAGAGAAATGAAGCTCCTCGCCATAGTTGAAAGAGTTGATGGTGGGAAATCCGCCCTCGCCTTGGCCTTTCCATGTTCCCACTAGAAATGAGAGCCGTGAGATTGCCGGGTGCGCCGCTGACGGTGGAACAGGAGCGTTCATCGCCTACTCCGTCCTAGAATTATCCACCTAAAGAACAACACAAATTATTTTGATTTCTCCAATTTTGTCTCGTCCTGAATTAACCAGCTTGATTTAATCTGGTGGACGCCTGCGCGCGTGTATATATTTGGCTCAGCAATATAGCCGTATTTTGTACCTTACCCATTGTTTGGACGGGAGTAGCGCAGATAGAAGCAATGTTATTAAAATCGAAACGAATAAAGAATCGAAAAGCTCAAGGATCTATGGTTCGATCGATTCGTTAGGGTTCAATCGAATTTTTTTATTTTTTAAAAAATATATTATTTTTTAAGTTTTATATAAATATTATAAAAATATCACAATATAAAAAAATTAAAAATAATTTAGAAAAATATATTTATCATCAAACATTAATAATAAGACTATATTTTCAAGTCATTCAACATTTATAATAAAAATTTAAGATAAATATAGTAAGAAATTATAAATTTTTAAAGAAATTCTTCAAATATAAATTATAAAATTTTATTTTATTCATAAAAAATTCATTAAATTGTTTGAATTTTAATTATTTTTTACTTATAATTTTATTTTATTTTTTTCAGAAAAAATAATATTGTATGAATATTTTGGACAAAAAATTGGTTTTTCTAAAATCAAACCGATTTTTTTATCATTTAACCTGGTTTTTTCCAGTTTTATCACTGTTTAACCGATTTTTTGGCGGTTTGAAACAATATCTTTCGGTTTTTATCCAATTCGGTTTTCATCCATTGAACCAATCAGACCAGCCAATGGTTCGCGGTTAAACCGGTTCGACCGCCCGATCCGATCCGATTTTAATAACCATGAATAGAAGTAAACGTAAATAGAGTAAATAAAAATTACTGTCAATTACTTTTTTTATTTGATAAATTTAAAATAAATATAAAGTAATTGAATATAACTCTTTAAAATTTAAAGTAAATATTGAGTTAATTTCATCTATACTCAAATTGAAAGTAATTAAATTTTAGGATATAGAGTAACTAATTATTTTCATCTACTTTCACTCATTCTGTAATTTTTACAAAACAAACGAAATAATTGAGTTACTTTCATCTATTTTACTTCATCTATCTTCGTCCAAATAAGGGCTTAATGGACCAAAATTGAATATAATAAAATACAACCATGCCCCCAATGACCCCCCTAATAAGTTTTTATGGAGCTTATTAACAATATGAAAAAGAAAAAAAATACTTTAATTTCTGAATTTTAATAATTTTATATATTAGGTTTTCAAATTTTAAATTTATCGATTAGAATATATTTAATTCAAAATAGATATAGCAGACAACAATATAATACATGTTCGGTTAAAATTGCATAAAGTCATTTCTAAATTAAGGTGAGACCTATCAAAATGTAAAATAATAAGAGAAATTTCACATCAAATGAGTGTAAATACGCATAAAAAGAATTTACTTAAAATATATTTATCCCTTTAAATGTTTTAATTACATTATAGACATCCAAACACTTCGTTTTTTATGGCACTTTAAAACACACCATTTTAAACAAAAGTTAATCTTTGGAATTGGTAATCAGAATCGGTTATCAAGCAAAGAAAAGGGGAAGGCAGAGGGCGATGGTAAAATAAGAGTGATGGGTTCCAGCTTTGCCTTGATTGAAGATAAATCTTGAAAATGTATTGTCGAGAATAGTGTAATTACACAAATATGTGTCATTTTATTTAGAAAAAAGTGGGAAATTCCCTTGAAGACAGAAAGTATAAAAGTGACAACTAAGAAGGTAAGACAAATTCTTGACTTTTATTGTTAAATGGTGGGTCTCTTAAATTCTTTGGAGGTGGTAATTGGTATTTCATAATGATTTTAATGTTGTTTTATACTATTTTAAAGAAAGTGCAGTGCTGTGACGACACCAAAGATGAAAAAAAAGAAAAGAAAAAGAAATGAGGGACCAACGATCGCCGGCCACCACCGCTATGGCGACGAGCGGCATGCCCTCTCCCTCTTATTGATGTTCGGCCCTATAGTGGTGGTCTGATTGTCCGATTTCTTTCTCCTTTCTTTTCAATCGATTTTTCTCATTTTTTTGGCAATCTATGATGGCGATGGTGATTCTATTACCATCGACCGACTCCCGACAGTGAGGCGAGTCTTTCGATATACTCCATCGCCCCTCAAATGCCGGCGATTGATAGATCGAAAATGAGTTTGGCGGGTTACTTAAGGACATATTTCAGCCAACCATTACAACATTTAAGCGCGTGACCACCGAAAAAAATTAGGGGATCTCGATCTATAAGGTGGCAGTATTGGATTATAAAGAGATGACATTGTATGTGCTCGAGGGGATAATTGTATATCTTAATGAGTGATGTTTCATTAGATGCACCATTAATTATGACTCTTTGTTCAGTGCAATGGTCGTTCGACTGATCAATCACAGACTTACACATGGTAGAAGGGAAATGATGAAGCTTATCGAAAGTTAGGCTTAACTTGTAGAGGAAGCAACTGTACCTTTATAAATAGGCTTTTTTGCTTCACTTATCCACTTTTTTCACAATATCAAATTCTTTTCTCTTTGCATTTTGTCTAAAATTCTCTAAGATTTTTTAAAGTTCCTAAATCTTATGCAAAAGCTTAGAGAGTTTATCTTGTTTTGTCAAATTCTTCTGCCAAAATCACCAAGTAAGTTCTTTTTTTTTACTTGGATACATTCTCATTTTATTAAAATTTCAAGTGATTCAAAGCCTTCTTCTTTTTCATCTTTTCCTTCTTTCTCTTATTCTATTCCTACTAGTGAGGTAGTTTGCGTTCTTTTAGAATAACTTAGGTATTCATTTTTTGAACCTTTTCATTTAAAAATGGCCACTAACAGTGGCTTTCATCTTTCCCTATTAGAAATCAATTAGATATTTCCTGGATGACCCATTTATAGCCATAAATTAGTGGTATTCAAACCCATAAAATTACTACCTAAAATAATATCTTTCTTCAATGAGAGGTATGATCTTCTTGGCAATGTGGTTGTTATAGCCTATTTTGTGTCTATATTAGCTGAGGAAGGGTTGTTCGAGAATCTAACAAGGTGGTTCATCTTCTTCCAACCTAGCTTAGGTGATAGTATATGGTTTCTCTTTAGTTCATTCGAAATTTAAATTTTAGAGGGATATGGGTTGGCTCCTAACCAAGTTTACCCAAATGGATGAAGGATAATCGCAAGGTTTAAGGCAATTTGCAAGAATTTGGGCATTGCCCTTTGGTGGAAGTGTTCACACACTTCTTTTACATATTTAACTGAAATGGCAGATTGGATTACTTCTTCACTAGTTGACTCAAGAGGAAGCTCTTCGCTCTCCCTATTTCTTTAAAAGGAAGTAAAGATAAATTCTTTCTGATTGAATAAAAAGAAGGCTTCAAGGTAAACCTTCAACTGTCAATTAAGCCCAATAACCTAGGGGACTTGTCATTAGGGTTTGATATGTTCACATCGAATGTAGAGACTCTTATAGGCTATCCTACAAGATATAAGAAAAAACTTTTATATGGGGATCTTCTATTAGCTAGGGATGATATTGGTCCTTTTAATGTTTATTATCAACCTAGGTCAGTTGGTCCTTCAAGGTCACCCAAACCATTAGAGTCCGAATGTAAGCTTCTATTTATGCATATATTTTACTATATGTTTTAATTTTTATTTTATGAATTCTAACTGTCGATTTTCATTTTACAACTTCAATGGATCCATAGATATTAAGAGAATTGGTCGAGAATACCAATAAGCTTAAGAAGGAGAAGAGAAAAGTTAAATTGGCTCAGAAAAATAAACGATCTTATCAAATCATCGAGCAAGGTGATCAGTCTTCAAAGAGGGGGTTTGTCCTCTAGGCTTGATCACCTTGACCTAGGGCACCTTAACAATTGAGCTAGAATTAACTTCGATCACTTTTCCTCTTCTAAAAGATCAGGCCTACCTTTATCTACCCCTCCATCGATCGAGGGGACAAATTTGCCATTTAAAGGGGCTTTCCAATCTCATTTAATTGGATTATTTGTAAAGCTCTTGGGGTTTTGGCTGGCATTCCTCCAACTGATGCTCCAACTCTAGCGATCAAGTACTTGACTCTAAAAGGCCTTTTTTCCTAAAGGTTTGGTGTTGAATATTCCTTTCAAGATAGCAAGGTGCTAGACTTCACCAAATTTTGCTTTATATCTGAAAATGATATAAAAGATATGGGGCTAGTCAGTCATTAGCCGAGGAGTTCGACGAGTTTCACCGTTGTCTCGCCTCTATAAGATTTCTAATCTCTTTCTCTTTTATTAAATACTTTTAGATTATATATAACTTCACTTATTGTGATAGATTGCTCAAAGGGCTATACGCCTCTATGGCAAAAGTATGTGCAGGCTAGACAAGCTATCCTAAGTTGCTCGATCGAAAAGCAGGCTGAAGGTTGAGGTCAAGTCGCTCAACAAGAAGTATAAGGCATTGAAGTTGTAGTATGAAGAGCTAAAGAAGAAGCATAAAGTTGACTTATAAGCGATCCAATAGGTGCATTCCACTCAGGTAGTGACCATGTCATCTCATATTGAGGAGCTTAAGGTTAAGGTGGCCTTTGTGAAGTCTGTTAATTAAGCTTTTCAAACTAGATTGGGCCTTCTCCATAAATCACATTAGGAAGAGTTGGTGGTGCAAAAAAAATTAGTTGTTGGATCATACAGCTCAAGCCTAAGATGATCTTATCACTCGGGCTTTGCTTACTTATAAGCAGCATTACTCAAGCAAGGATTTCACCTTTCTAGAGGATCTAACAAGCTAGCTTTAGGTGCCTCCTATAGAGGAAGATAAGGGAGATGATAGTAGTGTCCCCGTTGGAGAAGAGGAGATCGAAGATGGAGATCGGGGAGATGAGGATGCCTAGTAGTTTAAATATTCTTGTATTTGTATTTTTCTTTTTGCATATTTTATACTTAAACATTTTAACTCTCAATGGAAAATTGCGCCTTTATGTCCAATCATTCCAATATTTCCATTTTTCAAAGTAGTTTGACTTTCATTTTTATTTCAGAAGTTAATAGGTTTTGGATCCGATCGTCGCATGGATTGTTACCATTTTAACTTAGATTAAAATTTAACAAGTTATTAAGCATCATAATCCAATTATTATACTAATGATGAAAGCTATTTTAACTTGGAATTAAAATTTTTTTAAAACAAGGGTAAGATTGATTGCTTCAACAAATTATTTCATCGATCATTTAGTTATGATCGAGATTTTATTCATTGACCATTTCTATTGGGATATGATATATTACATCGACTATTTCAGTTGGGAAAGTGAGATATTATAACATAATGTGGCACATTATACAATGTATTTTTTTCAAGACTTCTACGTTCCACGACTAAAATTCTCTTCACAAAAAATTTTTAAAGTATTGCCTTAGCTTTTTGATGCACATCATCAGGGCAATGATTAATTGCTCAGTCAGACTCTTCTTTAGTTTTGGTCCTTTTAGCACTTGGTTGACATAGTAGATTGATAACCATTGATTCCTTTTTTCTCAAACCAAAACAACCACTATAGCTTCTTCAGAAGTAGATAAATATAAGTAAAGCTTTTCATCTAGCACCGGTCAGCTTAGTAATGGTGGGTTCATCAAAAATTGCTTTAACTCCTTAAATGTTTTTTGGAAATCTTCATCCCATGTGAAGACATCATTTTTTTGGCTTTTTAAAGAAGGGAGTACAACACTTCACTAAAGAAGATATGAATCTGCCTAAAGCTGTGATCCTTTCATTTAGGTTTTGAATATTTTTCATGCTAACCAGGGGTTACATGTTCAGAATGGCTCTAATCTTCTTGGGATTGGCTTCAATCCCTTTTTGTGGCACCATTAAACCTAAAACTTTTCCTGAAGCCACTCCAAAAGCACATTTCTCTAAATTTAACTTGAATTGAAACTGGTTCAAAGTAGCAAATACCTTATTTAGGTCAACTACATGTTCTTCAGGGCTCTTGCTTTTCACAATCATTTCGTCCATATATACCTCCATATTTTTTGCAGATTTACTCCTTAAAACTTTTATTCATTAAATATTGATAGGTTGCTCCATCATTCTTTCAATCCGAACAACATGACCTTGTAGCAAAAATTTCCATCATCAATGATAAAAATTATTTTCTCTTGGTCAAGCAACCACATCAGGATCTGATGCTATCTAAAATAAGCATTTAATAAAGAGTAGATGGCATTACAAGTAGTGTTATCAACTAGTTGATCAATGATGGGGAGTAGGTAACTATCCTTTGGGTAGGCTATATTCAGATCAGTGAAGTCAACACACATCCTAAGCTTTCTACTTCTTCTTCTTCTTCTTCTTCTTCTTTACAAGTATAACATTTACCAACCATTTTGGGTATTTGACTTTCCTGATGGTTTCATCGTTCAATAGCCGATTGACCTATTTAGATATGAACTTCTTTTTATCGGGCACATGCCTCCTTAACTTTTGCTTTACTGGTGGGAAACTTTGATCTACATTTAGTTTGTGTATTATGACTTCAGGATCTATCATTGGAATGTCTTTAGGCTTCCAAATGAAATAATATTGGTTAATCATCAAGATCTACATCACTTCCTTCTCTATACTTTCTGACATACCCAATTCGATCTGAATAGTCTTGCCTTTGGCAAGTTCCCTGGTGGTCAGTTCTTCCTCAGGGTTCATCCTTAGTCATTTGACCCCTTTTTCTTTTTTAACTCTTGACTCTACCATATATGTTTACTTAGACTCTTTTACCATAGCAATATAGGCTTCATTAGAGGCCTTTTGATTTCCTTTTAGGATTACCACTCTGTTGCTGGTTGGAATTTTCATCACCATATGCTGAATGTTGGTGACTACTCCTATTTCAAATAATAATGGTCTTTCAAAAATTGCCTTATATGCAAAATTCATATCTATTACCATAAATGTCATTCAACATATGTGAGTCATTATTTCATCTGTAAGCTCTATAAATAGTTTAACTGATCCACTCAATGGGATTGTGGCATTGCTAAGCCTGATCAGTTAGGTGGTAAAAGGCTTTAGCTCTTTTAGTGGTAGCCATATTTTTCAATAGGCCTCGAGAGTGAGGATATTAATCGCACTTCCATTGCCGACTAAAATTCTCTTCACCAAAAATTTTGCAATGCTTATCTCTACTACTAAGCCATCCTAGTCAAGAAACTTCAGATCTCTTGCAACTTCGGGGAAAATAGTCATTGGCTACAACCTTTTTGATGTAGCTAAAAATTATATGCTCTTTACCTTCTTCCTCTTGATAATGCTTTCCCCATAAGATGAGCCTTCTATAATTATATTGATGACTCCCAATCTCTGCCTTGGCCTCTCAGAGTGTTTAGAATATCTTCTTTCCTCCTCATCATTATTAGAGTTTGATCGACCTTTTCCATTGTAAGATGGCTCATAGGAGCCTTTTTATAAGAGCCTTTCAATCTCCTCTTTTAGTGTGTTGTAGTAATTCATGATGTGCCCAACATCTTTATGAAATTAATAATATTTGCTCTTATCCCTGGAGGCATAGGATTAATCTGACATTTTCTTTGGCCAATTCACCTTTATGTGCTTCTCCTTAATCTATATCAAGACTTCTGATGGAAGAGCATTTAGTGGTGTGAAAGTTTTGGCCATAATGCCCACATAGTGCTCAAAATTGCCATGCCTAATCTCTTTTATTCTTCCTTGCTTCTTTGAGGAGCTTCCCCTTTTGGGATTTCTATTTCTCCTCTCATTCCCCCCATTTGATGGGCTTCTGTTTCTCCGATCATTCAACTTAATTGGTTGAATTTTGTCAGCCTTCATAAGCCTTTTGCTCACCCTAAGCACATCATATAATTGGATGAACTAGTTTGCTCAATCCATTAAATTTGTGAAATCTATCTATTAGCGAGTGATGATGGAGTCAAATAACTAGGGACATCTAATGTTTCTTGCTAAGGTGTTCATTGTTATGTCAGGATGTAGATTCTTTATCTTCAATACAAAAGTTTAAAATTGATCAGGGGTCTCTACATCAGGTTACACAGATTGTTGACAGTCTTAGAAGTTCTAATTTGCATTATACATCTAGTGACAAGTAGATCCTTGAGTTGCTTAAAGGTGTGGATTGATTCTAAGGGTAGATCATGAACCAATCCAAGGCATCACTTACAAAAGTAGTAAAAAATACCCTACATAATATCCTATAATCAAAATAATATATCTGTATATGAGTCAAATACTCAGTAATATAACACTTGGGATCAAATTTACCAGTACATCGAGGCATCTTTATTTCTTTGAATTTGCTTGCCAGTTTAGCCTCTCTTATCTATTGATTGAAGGGTGAAATGGTGTTTCCTTCAAAGATTGATTTCTTTCAATGACTAAGGCCAAACTTCTTAACTTGCTATAATAACCCCTACTCATTCTTATCTAGCACACCATCTTTATTCTCTCTTTTTTTCCTTCTTCACTAATATCATTTTGGGAGTACACATAAATCCCAAATCAGTACTTATCTCTAATGAATGGGATCTTCTCAGTGTGTGGGTCATGTGGTGTCTCCTCTTAGGAGTGCATATATAATCAAGATCATCATATATGTTAGCTACGGGAGATTATCTTACTGTATTATATTCAGCATCATCTTCTTCATACATTTTCCTCTTACCCATTTTCTTATAAGATTCCTACAACTTTGAGCAAGTTTCTATTCTTCTTCTTTGCTCCTCGATCCTTATCCTTTATTACTTGACCTGTGCATTCTATAGCTCTCTAATTCTATATCTCTGTTAGAAGTTTGAGGCCATTTGGCCTTATTTATTGTTTCCATCATCTGCTTTGTAAAATCACTTAGGATGGCCTTAAGATCTTTAGCTGTTATAAGGGTAGAGTCTAGTTAGGGCATAAGCTCATTATTAAATCTTGGTAATAGGTTGTTAGCAGGACTTCTTACTAAAGATCTCTACTGAAGCCTTACTAGAGACCTTGGTAGGGTCTTACTGGAGACTTTGGTGGGCATTTGTTGGATTTCCTCTCAATTTGGGATCTTAATTGCTATTAATCACCATTACATTATTCTTTGGTTTTAGATTTTTAGTGTTTCGACATAACTACTGATGTTTCTCTCAATGAAAGCACTAATTGATAATCCTGAGATTATCAAAATAAGGAAGCTGATGTAAATTGGTCAAGTTATGCGTAATCCAAGACCTGCAAAAGGCTAGCCTGATCGGTTTGGGCATTAGCACTTCAAAACTTAAGTTAGTGAGAGACTTTAGAGAGTCTCAAGAGTGTAATACTTAAAGCCCTTAAGGATTGGGCTATTTATAGAAGATAAGGTCTATTAGGTAGGGATACTCGATTGGGAGTAATTGGTGGGTAGAAGATATGTTCTGATAGTGATTTAACTTCTTATAACCTATTAAGTGTGTTAGTACGGCTAACACGGTATGGCTTTATCATGCCGATCGAATTTGGTGGTGGTTAACATGTTTGATGTGATGGATCCCACATGTCCAATAGGACTTGCCTCATGTGGGCTTCTGTCTGGAATGGGTTTTAGGCCTCATGGGCCTTGTAGAATATTATGTATTATCAATTAGTATTTTCTTTTATGGCATGAATGAATTAAATTAATAAAAACCATAAACATGCAAGAATATAATCATAGCAATAATCTTAATTGTAGTCAGTTATTCAATTTAAGGTCATATATTTTGTTAATTATAATTACATTAAAAATTACCCCATTGTGTGTTATTTCTATAAATCAATATGAATTTAACTATAAAATCAATAAGTCAAACATTAAAAGTCACCAATTAACCAAAAATTTATACATATTTTACTATCACGAATATCATATTAGTATGATGATTTATTACATACACTAATTCTTGAGAAAAATTATTACATATTAATATAATGATTTATTAAGAGAAATTACAACAACTAAATAACATATAAAAATTCTATTGAAATAACATATTTACATGCCAATTCCTATAATTATTATCAAGCAAATAAAATTATCATGTTAAATCTAACACAATTATGATTATTGATTAAGCATAATTAAATTATTATCTTAAGAATTCCATTAAAAAACATAAAACAATTTAAAAAAGATATAAAAAAAGAGATGAAAATGCAATTAAAATAAAAAAGCAAATAATTTTGGGGTTTGGCTTTCATATTAGCTTCAGAATAGGCTTTTTTGTTCTTTGATACTTTAAGAATCCCTCAAGTAGTATTTCAACTTCTTAGAAAGCTTGAATCATTCTTCGATTTTCGATAGTGCATTCGCCTCTTCTTTAATTTTTGGATTTTTACTCTAAGGTTATAATATTATAATCTTGCCCCATTTTTTCTTGTAATATTTCACTATTTTTTCTCTAAAATTTTCTTGCAATTCTCTCCAAAAATCTGTAAGGTCCCAACATATACTCTAGTGGTAACCGGGTATGTTTAGGATGCATTGGGAAGATAATATAAGGAGATAAGTATTAAAAGTGTAGGAAAGGACCCAAATAGAATTACCTTAAAAGTTAACGGCAAAATGGTAAATTAAAGTTGTGATAGGCATATATGTATTAAGAAGATATGAAATAAGGACTTAATTAAAATTCAAACCATGAATTATATGTCAAATGTAACAATTAAAAGAAAAAGAGGGAGTAAAGTGCAAATTAACTTGGTTAAACAATGGGCCAGTGAAAGGAAGACATATAGTGAAATTTTAGAGAATTGTAGAGACTTGAAATGCAGAGATTTGGGTATAAGAAAAAGGAAGTGGTGGGCCAAAGGGTTAAAAATACAAAAAAAAAATCTCTCTTAAAATTTAACCATTTCATCTCCATTCCAACCCTTAAATTTGATTTTCAAAATTTAGAGAAGAGAAAGAATTTAGGGTTTAAGCATTTTAAGGTAAGTATCTCTCTCTTTCTACTCTCTCTCTTGTTTTATATATGGAAAATTAAAGTTCATATAAGGAATGAATATTTATTTTGAGAATCTACCATGTGTAGAAGAAGAGTTTAATAAGAGAAAGAAGAGGGAATTAGAAAGGAGGGGAAGGATTTTGGCTAAAATAAGGTATGGAAACTTACTTATTTACTTATGTAAATATTTTTCATATTTATGGGAATTATAAATTGATATGAATGATAAAATGATAATATAGTGTTGTTCGGGTGACAAATAACATGAATAATGTGATAAGTACTATGAAATTGATATTAGGTAAAATTTTTTCATAGGAGTCATTTGTACTAGGTTTAGTAATTTTAGGATATCTCAATCTCCAGAGCTTCAAATTGAGCAATGTTAATTAGAGAACAACCTACACTCACATATCTAGATTTCATATGCAAAAGTCGAAGTTTAAATCTACATTTAAGCTTGTCAAAATTTAGCTTAAAAATTGAACATGCCTACTGCCCTATCAATGGGAGCATTTTATAGTATTTCGTGAATATCTTGAGATTCAGAAGAGAAAATGAGATGATTTTTAATGATTTAGAAAATAAAAACATAAGGTAACAACTTTGTAAAAGACCACATTGCTTGAAAATATTGTTTATTAGGTTTAAAATGGCATATAATTTAAACTTGGGAATTTGCCTCTAGGCATTCGGCTTGCTCTCGAAAGCTCGCTTTTAGGACTTAAGACCGTATCAAGGTTCACTTAACTCTAGAAGGTCAGTTGCTTCGCAATGGATAAGGATTAAACCCAATTCGCGATGCCTCAGGCCTTAAAAAGGCATGAGACAGTAGCTCAGGATATCCCTACTCATTGTTGACGATCAACCTATGAGGGCATCCAAAGGGCACCACAAGGCAGGTATCATGAAGTTGCCATCCAATAAAACATTGAAAAATGAATTCTAACCTTATGAGGCTGGAAACAGAGATAGTTCGGGACCTCACTCCTATTTATACCTTTGGTTAATGTTATATAAATAAGTTTTCGTGATTAATATATTTCATCTCCTTTCTCACACGAATTATTATGCTAGAAAAAATAAAGGCGCACTCAAGCATATAAGAAATTAGTAAAGCATGCATATTCAAAGCAATAAAAAAATGTCATAGAGAATATTAATAAATAAATGAATAAATCATTCATTAATTGGCGAATTAATTAGATTTGTGAGGACTTTGGTCATCGCATGTATATTTACAAAAATATATCATTTTTTGTGTATTTTAAATGAAAAGGGGAACATTGTTTCCTTCGCGGCTTGGGAAAGATAACCACGTTAATTGATTAATTTTGATATAAAAAAATCATTTGGCTTGTTTTTATATTAGCACTTAAAATTAGAATCATTTATGCACAATAAATAAAAAAATAACATTAAATGCAATAACATGCATAAATCGGGCTATTGATTGAATCGAGAACATTGGTTTCCTCATACATATTTATGAAATTTCTTTGTGTCATTTTTGGAATAAAATAGTACATTAATCCATTTTATGGAAAAAAATCCAATTAATTGAGTAGAAATAGTTTTGGTATTTTTTTAGTTAAACATATAAAAAGCCAGTTTTACTAGCTATTACAATAGAATAAAAAGTCAATAAATAATATTACAGGCCCAAATACTAAAATAGGAAAATAAATCCAAGACTATCCTGCTTTGTCATATTCTCCAACCTGACCTGAAAAGGAGTTGTGCACATAAAAATTATGTCAAGAAAAGATCATTAATGTATAATGATAAAAATAATAATAAAAGTAAAATAATGATATTAATGATAATATTAAAAAATAATCATTATAAATATTTTCATTAAGCAACAACAACAACAACAACAACAACAACAACAACAACAATAATAATAATAATAATAATAATAATAATAATAATAATAAATTGATACAGATTAATTATACCAAATATGATAACAACAACAACAATAACAATAATATTAAAAATAATATTAATAACGACAGTTAATAATATTATAGTAAAATCAACAATAAAAATATTAATAAAATTAACAAGATAATAATATTAATTATGCAATGATAGTAATAATTATGGTAATATTAAAAATAATATCAATTAACTATAATCAAATTAATAAAAATACAATTAAACATTAAATTAACAATAGTTTTTTAAAAATTAATAAAAAACATATTAACAATTAAAATAATAGTAAAAAACACAATAAATAAAATTAAAAAACTAATCTAATATATTAAACACATAATTTACAAATTAGCATAAATAATTAACAAATTAACCTAAATAAACAATTAATTTATTAACCCATATGATAAATTAATTTACAAAACTAGTTAACAAGTTACCAGTTAATTAACAATAAATTATCAATTAATTAGCAATATTGAATTAATGGAAGAAATGGATAAAATTAGGATATATCTACAAAATCAACTAAAAAAAACAAAAAACTATTATTCACATAATTAATTAAATTAGTTATTTAAATTTACGAGTTTTAAGACTTGAGAATATTACTTTCAGTGTCAGTTTCATCACAGGATGAGGATTCAGTGCTCTATAGCTTTTTTTTTTCAATTTTTGGTATTTTTTATAACTTTTTTTTTAAGTTAAAAGTCATATTTTTCATGGGAGATAAGGGAAATAAAAGCAAGCAAGAAAAAGAAGAATCATAAAGAGAGAGAAACCATTTAATGGGTTCAAAAACCTATAAAAAAATATTTCAAACGGGATAACTTTTAAGGGGATTTTTTCCCCAACTTTTCTTCGTTGTTTCCAAGTGTAGAGTGCAATTATAGGGTGAGTCATGGACCTGGTCCATGAGTCACTTCGAGACCATTGACTTTGACTTTTCCTCATTTTTTTCAGCCAACAGACCTCTATTTCAAAATATTTTTCCATTTTTAGGCTTGAAAGCGCCATTGTTTTGACAAAGTATCTTGTAGAAAAATTTCCCCTATTATTAGATTTTCATTAAATAAAAAATAACTCAATTTGAATTTGTAGATCAAGATTTATGGCCAAAATACTGATAACAGCTCATAGAAAATTTTTAAGGATATAATTGGTGTTTTGTGTTTGAAAAATTGCTGAGAACAAAGGGTTTATAATTAGGTCATACTCTCTTCATTAAAGTTTCTCCAAAATGAGTCTAGTTTCTATTAAAATTAGATTTGTCTCAATATAAGCCCTAAATAGGGATTTATGCCCAAAAAACTATAGAATGATCCAGGTGCAGGGACATATTTAGGTCATCTATGTTCAAGCCTAATTTTGAGAACCTTAAGGACTGAATTGGATTTAGGTTTCTTCATCAAAATTTTAAATCTATATCTTAATATTCAAATGGATTTAAAATAACCTAATTGTGAGTTTTATCGGTTGCGATAACATCAAAACACTCTAGAATGCACCAATTATGAAACTTGATTTTCTTATTTTGCACCGTTTGAAAGAGATAAAGAGGAAAAATACCTCAAAAAGGATTTTTAAATATTTAAAACCCGTAAGAGAGATAAAAAATTTTAAAAACATAAAATCCATGGAGAAACCTGACACCTTTACTCCTTGTCTATTTATGAGAAACCATTTCCTTATTAGATAACTCTGATCAAGAGCTGCCTCAGGATCCATTATTTATAGTTACCCCTAATTTTGGGAAACTTAGTGTACTAGTGCTTAAGTGAGCTAAAATTTAGGGTAAATAGTTAAAGACATGTAATGGCCTCAACATCGGGTCAACCGTAAACAATACTTTTCGAAGGTAAATAGTGCTTTTCTGACCCAAAAGGACACCCGGAAGTTAAAAATATTTTATTGGACCGTTGGAAAGTATTGGTCATGGTTAGTCCGAGGTTGAAATTTAAAGTGAAATTGAGGTCAAATGAGTCTCCAAAAGTCAAAAATACGAAAAAGATAGCGAGTCAATTTTCGTGGTAGGAAAGGAGACTTGATTTTGCATAAATTTTTAAAAATAGCAAACCAATTCCAAAAATTACCAGATTTTACATGTCTACATGAATTTTTATGTAGAATATTTTGGTGATGAGAATTAAATTTTTTGGTGATACCAACAGTTATTGAATCTGATCAATAAGTTTGAATCGGACCAATAACGAACTCCAATTGAGCCAAAAATTTGTATGATAAAAATGATAAAATCATTTTTGAAGTGATTTGAAGTGAGGAAGTGAGAGAAATTAAATTGAATTTTAAATGGACCTAAATGGACCCTTTAATTAAAATGGGTTAAGCCCATTCTTTGGGCCCATCTAGAGGGCTATAAAGGGATGAAATATCTGAGATTTATCCCAGAATTTTTCATCCCCATTCTTCCCTCTTTATGGTGGTTGAACCACCACCTTAATTTTCTTTCTCTCATTTCTTCCATTTTTTACTTCAAATCTTCATGTAATTCCAACATGAGAATGGTAATTCCATCTCTCTAGATCATATTTATGGCCTCCAACCTTTGATTAAAGCAAAGGAAGCAAGAAAAATCAAGGTTGGAAAGTAAAGATATCAAGGTAAAGTTTAAAAATTTAATTGATTTAAATTAAATTTTAAGTATTTTCTCATAGTTTTAGGTGCATGGAGTTTAGATTTGATGTTATTTTGTGCAAAATAAAATGAAATCATGGTGTTTTGTTGAGGGAAGAATCCGACCAAGAGTGGTGGTGTTGAAGAACAAAGTTTTGCTTTGTATCATGTGAAGAAAAATGAAGCTTAAGGAAGGTTAAGCATGAAAAAAGGGTTAGTGACTATTAAATTCCATTATTTTCCATTAATTTGAAATATTTTACCTTTATGTACTTTAAGGAAAAAGTGAAATATTGATGAATAATTATAATTAAGGTTAGATTAATGCAATTAGACCTTAAATAATGCCATAAAAATGCTTAAATTAAAGTAGAAGAATTTTTAAGGTAATGAAACTAGGGTGGCCGAATTTTTCTTATGGGATAACAAAGTGATTTTTATATGATTTTGATAAGTAATAATCCAAAATAAGCTTAAATGTGATAAATGTTGTCTATAAAATTTTTAAGAATTTATAGAAATTAGTTGAAAATTTTTAAGTTAATTATAAGTGTATGTATATAGTGTATATAATGAATTATTGTGAAATAATTCATAAAATAAGTGAAAAATGGTAGTAAATGTGAAATAATGTATCCATAAATTTTTATGAAATTTATAAAAATTATTTGAATATTTTTTGAATATTTGTTGCATGATTTAATTTAATAATAATAGTGAAATTTTGTTAATTATGTCATAAAATGATCATAATAGTTAAATAAAGTACTTGTAAATTTTTAGAAAATTTATATGAATTATGAAAATATTTTCGAAATAATTATTGAATTATAAAATTAATAAGAACAAGGAATTATTGTGAAATAAGTCATTAAGTGAGTGAAAGTGATGGAAATTGTAAAATAATATGTATATGAATTTTTGTAAAATTTATATGAATTTCTAAAATATTTATGAAATAAGACATTGAACATGTTTAATTAAAGATATTAAATTATTGAGAAATAATTCAATAATCAAGTACAAGATGATAAATTAATGTGAAGTAAATTAATTCCGTATAAAAAGAAATGAAAAAGCTAAATAGTGCATTTCCTGAAAATAAAATAATGAATTATATTAATATAATTCATAATTATTCAAAAAGTTGTAAAATAAATGTTTGACTAATTTATCAAAATAAATTAGTCAATAAAAAGTATAAAAAGAGTAAATTATTATAAAATAAGTCACCAACTGAATAAAAATTGGCATACCCAAATGACTAAATTTCGGACAGTAAAAGAAAAAAAAAGAATCTTCAAAAAGTTAATTATTGAATTATTAGAAAATAATTCACAGAGGATTACATAAAAAGAATAAAAGAAATTATGAATTATAATGTTATAATTCATAAAGTGTATAAAAGGACCGAAAAGTTTTAAGTGTCCAAGTGAATTATTGAAGAATAATTCACAAAAGTGATTTAAAAAGATCAAGTGAAAGAAAGTAAAAGAAAGAAAAAAAAGATACTGAACTGTCAAAAGCACTAAAAAAGAGTGCGATTGACAAAAATATATTGTATCAAGAAATAAAGGAAGAAACAAAAAAAATTTAAATGTTTAAAAATTATTTCGAATATAATTGATTGCTTTGCCCTTAGCAATAGTCAGGTAATGATATTCTTGTTTAGGATATAATTGGTTAATCATAGAGACGCGCTATACTGCAGTGCAAGTCATGGCGACTTGCTTTGATATGGGTAGGATCTCTGATCTCCATAGCTTCAGTGTTTTAAGTGAAAGTGAAAGTGAAAGTGAAATATTTTTCGAGAAATGGTCCATTGGGGATCATTTCTCTCTCAGTGGGACCTTTGGGTCCATATCCCGCATATCCTTTTTTAGAATCCTATCTTATTGCACTAGGGACGTATTGTAATGGATAAATCAGTATTGTCTAAATGAATTGAATGTAAAGTTTATAATGAAAAAATGATTTGTTTGAAAGAAAAATGAAAAGTTGGGATAAAACTGTAATATTTTTCAAAAATTGTGATTAATAAGCAAAGATGAAAAAGAAATGTTTTATAATTAAGAATAAACTGTTAAATGAAGATTAAATTAAACTTTTGTAAAGAAAATAAAGATTTGTATGCTAGAGTTCCAAAATAACTATAACATTTTGCATTAAAGGTTAAAAGACTTGGAAATAGTAATATGTTAATTAATTAAAAGTTAAAGTAAAATAAAGAATAAATAGCGAAAAAAATTATAATGATACCACACGTTGGATAACTGAAAAACCAATCGAGAAATAAAATAGTAAAAAGATTTGATATTATTAAAGATATAAGTACCAATATAAATTGTTAAATGAAAAGATACTTAAATCAATGTGACTAAAGATATAAAGCCAAAGTTAAGAAGAAACGTAAAAGTAAAAGTTAATTTGAAATCGATTCACATAAGGAAATAATGTAAAGCAAAAAATTGAAAGATTGAAAATCAAAGCAAAATGATTACCAAAAAATGGAGGTAAATAATGAAATTAATGTTAACATAGGTAAAAGCAAATGTTTAATGAAATAAGAATAAAAATGGCATAATCTACGAAATTATGCTTTAATTGGAAAATTATAGGATTAGTAGTCACCTCTAAGCATGTTTAGTGCTCATCACGTAGTGTTTATTGTGTGCAGGTTATAAAGTATTGTGGGAGCATAATACACAGTGGAGCAAGATCGGAAAAGAAGAAATAGTGCTAAATCGAGTTGTATTAAGGCATGTATATACGTAGACAATTAAGGTAAAAGATTAAATTGTATTTTGATTTTTGTTATTATGATTATTGATGGGTGAGTGTTCGGTGAAAATGTTTGCATGAATTTTATTAGTGTATGATTAATTGTTTAAAATGTTACCGAATAAATAGAAAAAAAATTACCGTTTAGTGTTATCTTTGCTTCGAAAAAGACTGTTCCGTGTAGGGTGTGACAGGACACGTACCTAAGGTGGCTATCTCCTTGACTATGAAGGTTTGCTGATGAGGTAATCCTTGTAATCTTACTAATAAAAATCGCACCACACAATCCTTAATTCAAGCCTATGATCTAGTTATCTATAGAAAATACCTCTCAAAGAGGACTTTGGATCATTTACTTCCAAGAGACTTTTGAATTTTGATTGGTTTGCTCTGAAGAGACTTTGAATTTTGGTTGGTTTGCTTTAAAGAGACTTTAAATTTTGGTTGGTTTGCTCTGAAGATACTTTGAATTTTAGTTGGCTTGCTACAAAGAGACTTTGAATTTTTGTTTAAGTAGGTGATTTACAATCAATCTTGCGATGCTTTAACCCTCTAATCAGCTGAAGTGAGTGGTTTACCATCAATTTGATGACATTTTAACCCTTCTTCGGTGACTATTTAGCTTAGGATGCCTCCCAAGAGGACCTTATGCTCATAAAAAGACTTTAAATACCTTAAAAAAGGTCTTCATGCTCATTAAAAGACTGGGAATGCCTTGGAAAAAGGTTTTCATAATGCTTATAAAGAGAGTTAGAACGCCTCAAAATAAGGTCATGAAAATGCTCATGAAGAGTCTTGGAACTGCCTTGAAGAAGGACTTCATACTCGTCAAGAGATTTGGAATACCTTGGAGAAGCACTTGATGCTCATTAAGAGACTAGGAATGCCTTGGAAAAAGGTTTTGACAATGCTCATAAAGAGACTTAGAATGCCTTGAAGAAGATTTCATGCTCGTCAAGAGACTAGGAATGCCTTGGAAAAGGACTTAAGGGTATGCAGTTGAGACTTGCAATCTGCACAAAAATCACTTTAGTTAGCTTGTTATTTTATGAATCACATGGAGGATATTACCTGGTTGCTCCTGATGTGAATAGGAAAAATATCATATCGTATTTTAAGGAAAGCAAAAATTATCTCTACTTTTAAGAGCATTTTGTGAATGGTGGTCTACTGGCTTGCTTTCTTAAAAAGTCTTTTTGCATTTTACCTTATTGCCCCTGGTAATGGTGCATGTTAATAGTCTAGCTCCATAAAGAATTTCTTTTTATAGGTTTGCATGATTTCCACATCTTGAGGATTTTGTCTTTGAGCAAGATAGTCATCACTTTGTTATCACTTCCAGAATGGCATGTGTAGATGACCTCATTTTTTGAGATATTTACCTTGCGCGATTTCTCATATGGGAATTCTATCCTGATTTAATTACCTAAAACTACAAAAAAATGTGAAAATAACAACGAAAAAATAGCAACGAAATTGATTCCGTTGCTAAATTAACAACCGAATTCAATTTTTGTTGTTATTTAGCAACGACAAAAATTTTTGTTGCTAAAATTGGTTATACTTTGCAAAGTTAGCAACGGAAAAATATTTGGTTGTATTCTGTAGCTAAAAGTCAAATTTTTAGCGGCAAAATTAAGCAACAAAAATTAGCAACAGAATCTATATATCATTGCTAAAATAGGCGCTAACAGATGGAAAAAATTTGGAAAAAAATATAGCAATGGAATATGACTTTCGTTGCTAAATTAGTAATGAAATATAATTTCCTTTGCTAATTTAGCAACAGAATATATTTTGATTGCAATTTTAGCAATGAAAATTAAATTCCATTGGTATTTGTGGTCCTAAGGTGATGAAAAAATTTTGGGACCAAAAATAGCAACGAAATCTCTTTTTCGTTGCTAAAATTGCAACGGAAAAAATATTCGGTTGCTATTTTAGCAAAGGAATCAACATTCCGTTGGTATTTTTGATCCTAAGGGGTGGAAAAATTTTGGGTCCAAAAATAACAACGGAATTGCTTTTCCATTGCTAAAATTGCAACGAAGAACTATTCGACTGCAATTTTAGCAACGGTTTACATTCCGTTGGTATTTTTTGTTCCAAAGAGATGAAAAATAATTTGGATCAAAAAATAGCAACGGAATTGTGTTTCTGTTGCTAAAATTGCAACCAAATATTAATTCCATTGGTATTTTCTAATTTACCCTAAGTATAAATACTGACTTTTCCTTTTCTCCCTGCCTTACCTTCTACCTTCCCTTTCTGTTTTTAAACTTATCAATTGTTCTAAGCCAAGCTCTATGCACCACCAACAATTGATCAGAGAATGCCCTATTCTTTCTAGCATTGAGCCTAAGCATATCAAATTTTGGTTCCAGGTAGAGCTAACTCTGATGAACCAGAGTTGGGATTTGGGTTTTTTGAGAGTGTGATTAGGGATTTAGGGTGGGGTTTTTCTTCAAGTGAGTCTATTATTTTAGGTTTCGTACTTGTTCCTTTTGGTTAATGTATCCAACATTATGTCGTTTCTTAGTTGTCCGTTGCCCTATTCGGCCATTTTGCCTTAATTTCTCTCCTTTTCTGGTCATGTGTTTACTCACTGAATCTTCTATCAATTCTAAGTTCTATAGAATTTCATCTAAAGCAAGTGAGCTTTAGCATTTTCTTTGTTCTTCTCATTCTTAAAATTACACCATATTATTTGCTGCATTGTTCATAAAAGAAATTATTCTTTTGATTCACAAAGGAAAACAAAAATGGCGCTAATAGTGCCAAGCTCACAGCTATGGGTTGAGAAATAGTAATTGCTTTTCTTCTTCTTTTGGTTCCCTATTTATTCAAATTTCACATTGATTATGCATTTTCCTTTGCTTAATCACTAATTTTTGGCATTACCAGTCGACCAAAGCAAGTGAAAGATGTGGCTCACCAGGACGAGGTGGTTCGAGTCCTTACTAACACCCTTGAGACCACTAATATCAGATATACTTTTGCTTTGTTGCTAATTTATGTATAAATAGTTTTTTGATCTTCAAAAACCAAGTTCTACATTGTACTGATTGTTTTAGATGATTTGTGGTTTTTGTAGCTCCCACACTTGCTTTTCTACGGTCCACCTGGTACTGGTATAACAACCACCACACTAGCCATCGCTCACCAACTTTTCGGGTACTTATTGACTTTATAGTTGTATTCACCTTGACTGTTCTTGGTCGCCTGGCTAATATTAATATTATGCCTAATTGAAAAATAATTATTTATTAATTTCGTCTTTGAACAATTAATTTTAAAATTGGATGTGAACTTGATTAATTTGGTTTGTTTTAGACACTTTTGTTACTTTGGTTGATTTTACCTTATATAGATTGTTTGAAAAATAGTGGAGCATATAAGGCTTCTTTGGGTTACTATGTGGAAATTTTCAACTATTTGTTTGTGAGTGGTTATATATATCAATACATGAGCTCTAGTTTGATGTTAACTTGTGGGTTTTGCAAAAGTATGGGTAGTTAGCCTTGCTATTTTGGTACTTACACTTATATTTATTGTTGCGAGTGGAAAAAATTTGACTTTGTGTAAAGTGATTAAGAATTTTGCGTTATATACTCTACATGAAGTTAACCCAATATCATTTACAACAAGTTATGGTATTTAAGGAAAAAGATTTGGTTTATTTCATATGTGATACTTAATGAATTTTTGTCAGTTTTTATTTATTGATTAGTTTTTTAGATTTTCCTTGTTAATATAGTGCACGCACTCTACCCAACTCACCTTATATTTCCTTTAAATCAAACTATGGATCATTCTCAGTGACATCCCTATTAACCTCTTGCCTATTTTCCATTAAAATTTTATGGATATTACCTACAACAAAGTGTTTTTGTCATTGATGAAAAAGCATGTGCTTCAAATTATAGGACAATTTCCATTTCATGTAGTATGTTTTGTATGGATGATCTTGTGTAGAGACAAAAACAGTTGATTGTAGGGCTATAGCTTTGTAAATTCAAAGTAATGTGCAATGGTATTTAACTAGGCCTTTGGGAAACAAAAATGTAATTGTCTACTCTTTTTGGCCTATGTTAGACTGAGTGGCATGCCATTTTAAAATGAATTTGAATTTTCATCTCTCATAAGGCTAGCTAGATGAAATGGATAACAACATTTTAGGATGTTGCTAAGTTTTATATAGGAGTGAAGAATAGGTGTGAAGACATGCTTACCTAGGGTGTGATTTTCTGTAAATACCAGCTGTTATTATGCGATTCAAAATTGCATTCAATATTGACTACTTTCCTATAGGTGTAACATCTTGAAATGATACTAATGCTACCAACAAGATGTCTTCCTTTCAAGGAAAATGCATTGAACAGTTTAGTTTCTTTTGCCTTTATCTGCAAATGCTTTTCTTCACTGCCCAAGTTGAAGCCCTTAATTCTTATTTTCCTCAGATGCTTTGATATTGTAAGCAAATGTTGTTTAAAGACCTGCTCTTATAGCCAAACTCAAAGAGAATACTTTGAAATTCTTAATGTCACTTATCATATTAATGATTGCACATCTTAGCTTAGGTACTCTCCTACTATTATAGGTAATATATTCAAAGCCACTCTTGAATGTTCATGTCTTGTTATATTTCTTGGACTTGAAATTAACTGCTATTTTCTATAGGGTTCTGGAGCTAAATGCAAGTGATGACCATGGTATCAATGTTGTTCGAACTAAGATTAAAGATTTTGCTGCAGTGGCTGTAGGATGTGGTCTGCGTAGAGGGCATATACATTGTTCTATCATACTCTAACTATTATCTCTATTGTAGATCATAGTTGGATTTTGAATTCTTAGTTGACTTGTTTGTTCCACCTTCAAGGCTTACCCTTGTCCACCTTATAAGATCATTATCCTCAGATTCAATGACTGGAGATGCTCAAAATGCTCCAAGACGTACAATGAAAACTCACTCGAAAGTCACAAGATTCATTTTTATATGCAATTACATCATCAGGTGTTTCTTTTCTATTTGGCTTATAATTCTCTGATGTATCATCTTCTTGAAATAATCAAATACTTTGCACAATTTTTCCTATTTAAATCATTGAAATTTAATCCTTGATGTGGTTCAATTCATTGTGCCAGAGCAGCACTCTTGATTGTTAGAGACTTTTGTGATTGAAACTACAGCTTCGCGTTGTATCAATTATTGTTGTTGCTGCCCTTTTCTGCTGCACATGTTTATCAATTTGAAATGCTTGAAATAGCCCATGACATGGAAAAATGCACTGAATGATGTATTCCTTTCCGTCCCCACTCATAGTAATTCAGTTTACCCACATGCTATCTAGCATTATTTAGACTGGCTAGACAATCTTTTATTGATTTTTTATTATTAGCTTCTTAAGAATGCTATTTTTCAGTGATAATATTCTTGGTAAATTTCTTCGATTTGATTTGCAAGAATGTTTACAAGTCATATTATCAAATTTTGGATGTAGATTAAATGATCAAGCACTACTTTTGAGACATCATAAACTAATTGTCTATTTTTATAAGATCATAGAACCACTTGCTTCAAGATGTGCCAAATTCAAGTTCAAGCCTCTTTCAGAAGAAATCATGGGCAGTCACATATTGCACATTTGCAAAGAAGAAGGCCTAAATTTGGATACAGAGGTATAGACTTTAAATGGCTTATGGATTGTCTTATTTCTACAACCAGCTTATCCGTGGTTTGAATTTTGCTGCAAAACATATATTTTTTCATTGTAGGCTCTTTCAACCTTAAGCTCTATATTGCAAGGTGATCTTCGTCGGGCTATCACATATTTGCAAGTAATATATACTTTTTAACATTTTTTAAGATATGATATTTGCTATTTGTAAACCATGTGCTGCATTATTTACCTATACATTTTTGTTTTACATGGCCTCTGCTTTATGAATGCTTGAAGTAGTTTAGCCTTGAATTCTTACGGTGATGATAGACTATCTGGATCAAATATTAAATTTTTTTCTTCACATTGATCTCATGTGCATTCAAAATTTTAGCAATTTATAAGGGTTACTGTAATTTTATGCCTTAGATATATGTTATGTTATGAGACCGAGTAATGTATGATTGATATGCACGGTTGTGGGTATATGAATTTTATTTACGATCTTTATGTTCTTGTAGCCTTATCCTTCCAAAAGCTTTTTTCTAATTCTACATCAATATGCTTAACGTTGCTCTTTTTACTAAACGTGATACTATGTGATACACCATTGATCACTATAAACGATGACTGAAATTTAGTTTCATGTAAGATCTGAAGCTTTCAATTTATGACTGCATGAGATAATGAGAGTTGCTTTAGCATGAGACTGTAAATAAAACATGATTTCGCTGTTAGGCTGTTGAATATTCATGATGCATAATTTCTATAAATGTGTAATGTAAATAGTAAATCAATAATTTGTTAATAGCTTTTATATTTACTTTAGTGTTCATATTGCCTTAGTTTGAATCATTTTCTTCAGCCAACATCTGTTTCAGCAGTTATTCAATACTACTATTCAATGCTTAAACTTATATTTAGTCATCTATTCATGTTCTCATTGCTATGTTAAAGCTCAACTTTTGTTCTGTTAAATATTTGCTTGGAGCTTCCCGCTTATTTGGATCAACAATTTCTTCCAATGACCTAATTAGTGTGTCTAGGGTAATATGAGAAATTTTTGGGCCTTAATTGTTATGGGAACATATTCATACAAATTTAGTTTGCTATTTCTAGTAATTTCTTATGTAAATTGTTGAATGTTGTGTGCATTTACACACACACACACACACACACACACACATATTACGTGTAAGATTTAGTAGGACTTGAATTTAGGTGTTTATGATAACTTAATGCTCTAGCTTTGGCAGTAGAATATGCCACAACATATTGTACAAAAGGTAAAATAACTGATGCACTTTAAGTAAATAAGAGGTTTTTAAGGTTCAATAACAAACAATGGCAATTTGCTGCAATATATTATGCATTAGAGTTGAGGAGCTCCTTTATTTATATGTTTATCAAGTCATTATGCAAGAGGCTTAAATGTTGTCTAGAGATAGGCATGAACATTTATTTTTAAATCTGCATAGTTTCTAATTTCATGAACATTTATTTTCAAATCTAACATGAACTATTTAATATGTTTGCCTTCTGCATATTCAGTTTCCTTCAACTGCTTTTTTGTCATTTGCTTTTTTTGTTGCTCCCTTTGCTCCCTCTCATGTGAGGATGAGGGATGAACTTTAATCATGTTACCTGTAGGTTTTCTATATGCTTTTCTAGACACTTCATCATGTAATTACGATCATATATCACTTTGTAGTCTGCATATTTTTCATGATAATCTTTTATTGGATACCAATAAATATAATCTTCTATCTTTGTGATACTTCTTTAGGTTTTGGAATTAATACTAGATGGCTTTTTGCAGGGAGCAGGCCTCTACTAGATTCCAATGAGAAAGCTATTGTCCTTTACACAGTGCGTTGGACAGTAAATAATCTCATTGCATAACTGAACCTTTTAATTTCCTTAATTTAATCTCTTCATTATCTAGTAGCCTGGTGCACATCCACCTGAAGCAAATGGGTCAACAACATAGGAAGGAAATTCAAAGTATGCAGTTTGCATTGCCATAACTACTAACATTGTAAATCATGAAAATGGTGGTTTGTAGTTATCTGGTGATAACTTAATGCTTTGGAAAGAATATGATTTATAATTGTTTGGTGAATACTATCACGTGAGCAAGATAAAGGAGGAGGAAATCAACTTTTTGAAATTTTCCAGTAGCACAAACTTGATTACTGTGACTTGTTTTGGAATTTAAAAATAATTAATAAGCTTAACTTGTTTTGTTGTATTATTAGAGTTCAAATTATAAAAGTTCTGAAGACACGTAGAAGTGTGCTCCAGAAAGAGCAAGGAATGGCTTTTGCACATGCTGTGGCTGCTGGTTTTGATATTGATCACATGGCACCTTTAATGTCATTTGCTGAAAGTTTTGGGGCTTCGCTTTTGATGTAAGTAGCGTAGTTTTGCATTCATTCATTTATCTTTATGAGATTGGATATTATTTTCTCTATCTACTGACAAATAGTAAAATTTGAATGACCATTAGAATAATGTCTAACTTAGTTTTGTTCTTCAATCTCAATAGGGATGCTTGCATAAGGTTTAAGAACTTATGGAAGAGAAAGCATAAAACTGGTCAGTGGGTTGAAATTGAAGCAGCCGAATAAATGTCTAGCCGATCAAACTTCTTTGTAATGAATGCATCTGGCATTGTTCTTTCTAGTGCAATTAACAAGTAGTGGCCTGGAACTCCAGAGAGTAATGGGAAAGTAGGTGTTGAGTCGAGTGCAGGTACAAGCTAATGATAGAAGAAGCTCCCATAAGATTTAATCATATAACTTGAAAATTTAAGGTGGATGTCTATTAGTGTCAACATTATATTTAGTGTCTGCACAACATTTAAAAACCTGAATTGTGACCGGGATCGATAACCTGAAAATTCTGTCAAGCAAGCTTATATTGCTGAATGAGTCATGGAAGTTTGAATGTCTTGTTATGAGCCTTCTAGTGTAATGCTTATTATCATTAATTTTATAACATCTGAAATCATTTGTGCTCATATTCCTGCTTTAAAATTCAAATTGAAATGAAAAATTATCTGTTAATGTTCTAGAATTTATGCTTTTTGGGGTCCGTGTTTACTGGATTGTAAGTGCACTTTTATTTCAAATGGCGGATATAGGATTTTGCATAAATTTTGTGTAAAAAATCAACAATAATTTAGTGACATAATAGTGACGAAAATTTCGTTGCAAATTTTTTTTATAATACTAGTTGAATTTAGCAACGGAAACTTTAATTCGGTTGTTATAAATAGCAATGAAAATTGATTTCGATTGCTATAAATAGTGATGGAATTTCTTTTTGGTTGCCAAATATAGAAACGAAAATTGATTTTGGTTGGTAAATATAGCAACGAAAATTCTAATTCCATTGGTAAAAATAGCAACGGAAATTGAAAATCCGTTGCTAAATTTAGCAATGAAAAACAATTTTTGTTGCAAACAAACCAGACGTCAAATTTGCAATCGAATGTGTCGTTGCTATTTTTTGTTGTTAATTTTTATTAGCAATAGAAATTCAACAAATTCGGTTGCTAATTTTTGTTCCTATTTGCTAATTTTCTTGTAGTGTAAAACCATCTCACAATTAACTTTGATGTGTGGAGTTCGTTCACATTTTCCTTGTAAGAAATTATTCATGTGAGTATGTGTAGAAAACTATGTATACATAGTATATATGCAGAGTTCAAGTGTAGGTGCACAATTATGTATGAGAATTATATACAATGAGTGCCACATGTGTGATGTGTGCAAAATGATTGTAGCTTATCAAATGCTATGAACTTGAATCTTATTCATCTTTGAATAAGCTGAATGGGCCACTTTCTCAACTTGTATAATCTCGATAAGAGAAATTAAAAGGTCACTCTCAATGAGTGAATAAAAAGATAGGTATGCTAATATCAAGGCCTACTAAACTAACACATAAGCATAATGCATACCGAGCAATTTTTGTGTATGTGTGATAAAGGCCAAAATAAAATCTTTGTCTTTCGAAAAGAAAAATCTGGATGCAAATTTAGGGAAGGGGTTTAACTCAAATGTATAAATGCATTCATAGCTTCCCACTTGAAACTTAAAAAACACCATATGCCTTTTTTTACATGCCAAACCTAACTAAAAGGTCATCTTTACTAGATTAGGTGAGATCGAATCAAAAATTAAGAGGTCTTACATGGGTTGTAATGTTAGGCTTGGTTGAATGACTAACAAGGAATGGTCAAGTTTCTAGAGGAAAGTGACCACTATGTTTCCTTAACTGATGGGAAGACTATTCTATACTCATTTTCTACTCTCAAAGCATTATCATATTTAAATTTGGTGAATAATTGATTGGAGACTGTTTGAGAAATAATGGCTCAAGGTTTCCTTTTTTTACTGTGGTCTTTATAGAGTTCTTATTTGTGGAAGTTTTTTATTTCCCTCTTCTTCTTTTTCTTTATTTCTTTTCTCTTTTTTATTTCTTTTCATTATTTTTCCTTTTTTAATGAAAGTTTTTTCTTTTCGCCTTTCCAGGTTTGTTTCATCGAATAACTCTAATTCAATGTTTATTTTGAATCTTTTTCAGTATGGTTTTAAGTGTCTTTTGCTTTATTTTGTTTAGTTTCAATAAATTCTATCGAAATAGAGTAAATTTTATCTTTTATGTGTTTTGGGGGAGCTTTTAATGGATTTATATGCTTAATTCCAGATTTTGTAGGTACCTCACGATCAACAGTTATTTGGTGCTGATCGTGACCTATGGCTTTCTATCAAAGCGCACCATTTCAAACATGTCATAGTTATCAAGTATTTGGTCATACTTTGGCAATGACCGTGACATAGGTATTATCTAGTCCAGAACCAAGAAAAGGTATACCTCAAGGTTAGCAGGATTTTTTGGTACCGACTTTAAGGTGTCCAACTTCTAGTCCAAAATATAAATGAGAAGTATGTCACAATCAGCAGGTTTTTGGTACTGACCGTGACCCCTAGTCTAGAGATAGATTTTAAGAATTTCACGGTCAGCAAGATTTTAGTGCTGATCGTGACCCTATTCGGGGCTATAGAAGTCAGATTTTCCTGTTTGGCAAAAAAATTCTAGAATTTTTAGATCTAATTTTTTATTCTTCCATTTTTGTTAGGGTTTCATATAAAGTCATATTTTTATAATTGCAAATATATAGATCTACATAAATAGAGATTAGTGATATTGGTGATTTATATGATATTTTTAGTGTATTTTTAGGTATTTGATTGAGTTAATTTTGTGTTAATTAGGTTAAATTTGAGTTCAATTGGTTAATTTTATGTTTTTGGAGTTAATTATAAATTTTGGTATTTTTCATGATTATTTTGCAAGAAAA
This sequence comes from Excoecaria agallocha, assembly GCA_037975025.1. Classification (NCBI taxonomy): domain Eukaryota; kingdom Viridiplantae; phylum Streptophyta; class Magnoliopsida; order Malpighiales; family Euphorbiaceae; genus Excoecaria; species Excoecaria agallocha. Next base: position 70,651,260 of record CM075809.1, on the reverse strand, counting down.
ATGACTTAATTACAAAAAGGCAAGAAGATTTGGGCCAAAACTATGAATTTGGAAAATTCATGTTAATGAATGATCGTGAGGACTAGTAGCTCAATGCTTGGCCGTATGTTTTATGCCTTGGAGAATTGCTTGGCCGTGCATAAATGTCTTGGCCATGCACGAATGTTTTCCTCAGTTGGCCGTGTGTCTTAAGCCTTGGAAAAATGAGTGGCCATGCATTTTCCTTCTTTGTTCTTTGAGTGGCCATGTGTTTTAGTTTAAGTGAAGATGAGTGCCCATGTGTTTCAAAGAAGAAAACATTGAGTGGCCACGTGAAACATTTCAAAGGAAGATGAGTGGCCACATGAATTACTTCAAAGAAAATCAAGTGGCAGTGTATCCCTACAAGGAAGGATACATGGCAGTGCATCCATCAAAGGGAAAAATTGAGTGGCCACGCATAATTAACTCCTATGCTATGAAGGATTTTCGTTTTGTTAATTCAAGAAGGATTCTTTTCTTATACCAATTGAGGAAGTTTAGAAAGCTTTTACAACATATTTTGCCTATAAATAGAAGACTCTAACACCAAAAATGAATCATCAATTAGAAGAATCAAGTAGAATAAACTAGGAGAATTCATTAGTTTTTAGTTTTACGTTGTTTTCTAAGTTTTTTTGTTTTTATTCAATATTTTTCTTTTCAACTTTGTTTTAGTTTTTTAAACATATTTAGTAAGTAGTTTTTTTTCTTTTGCTAATGGATTCTCGAAATCTTATATTTTCATTGTTATGACTTTTAGGCTTTAAATTTAATATCGGTTGATTATTTCTTGGTTTTAAGCATATTCTTATCTTTGATTATGTTGAGATTGATTGTTGGTTTATTGAATAAATAACTAAAAGTTGATTTAGGCATTGTCATTGATTTACATGTTCTTAGATTGGTTATTTAATATTTATGCATGATTATTATCTGAAATATGAGATAATTATGTGTTGATTTTAGTGATTAATACTAAGAGAGGAGGAAATAAGAATAAATTGAAATTGAATTACTTGAAAAAGAGTTCAATGAAAGTTTAGGAAGCTAAAAATGGATTTTTATGCTGAGTATTAGATTTGTCTATGAGTTTAATACCAAGAATAGTATACTTGAATAAAGATATCTGGCTTTATTACTAGTTTTTCCATAATCACTAGTATTCCTATTGAAATTAAGTCATTCTAATGAAATTTAAGATGGATAGTTCCTTTAGCAAGAGAATTTCAGTCACTGTTTTGTTTTTAATTCATGTTAGTCTAATTTTAGTTTTTGTTTTGTTTAATTATTTGTTTAGTTTAATTTTTGCTTTTAAATCAAAAATATTTGGGAAACAATCTCAGATTAATTTAATTCATACATAGATATTCTTCCTAGCAATCCATGTTCCCTTGGATACGATATTTGAGGTCTTAATCTATATTTTTCTGTATTACTAGCCGAACTAGTACACTTACTAGACACCGATCAATTAGATTCTTAGTTTTTTCACTTTTGGAGCTCATCTTCCATTGGAGGTTGAGGAAGAAGGTCGAAGAAGCTTAAATTTAGCTGGGCGTTCATCTTCACTTGAATTTTTGGGTTTATTCTTCTATTTTCTCTTCCTATTTTTTAATGGGTAGTGAGTAGTAATCTAGTTGTTTGAGCGATCTTTAAATCCCTAATACCTAATATGAATATTAAACTTATTTGACTTTATATATAGAAGAATAGTTCATTTTACTTGCTCATACTAATATTTCATGGGTTTTTGATGTCATCCTTACTTTATCTCATTGAATGGATGATTTTATCATGTTATTGAAATGGATATTTTATTGGAATGTTTGAGTGCCCTGAATGTTTCTACCTTAATCTTTTCTCATAATGTTTATGATTTTGATCTTGCTCTGGAATAAGACTCTTTAAGTTACAAGTTTGTCATGTTAGAACTAGAGATTGGAGTAAAATGGATAAGTTTTTGGGCTATTTTTCTCCAAAATAGGAAAGCAACAAGAACGTAGGATGTTAGATCCGCACATAGGCTAATCATAAGACTTGCTCCGAAATGGAACATTTTGTGATTAGAGTAGCTTGCTCCATAATGGGACGCTTGGGTATAGAGAGTTATCTCGATTTTATCTATATAAATTAAGATTAATTAAATTTATATTTAGGTATAGGGAGGATGAGTGAACTTGAGCAACATTTTTGGGTTATTGATTTTTATCTTGTTTATATTTTAATCGCTTAAGTTATTTTACAATTGCTATAAGTTTTATTTTATTTGTTTATTTTCTTCATTTTTGTTAGTTAATAGTATTTCTAACACAAAAATCTAGAAATTTTTTAGCATACAATTAATTTTTCACTACTTGCATCTACAATCCCTTTGGAAGGATATTGATGGATCTTAAATTAGGCACCCTACATTACTTGCTGATTTAGTACACTTGCTAAGGTCGCATCAATTTTTTAATGTCGTGGCTGAGGATTGACATGTTTGTGAGTTTTGATTGTTATTTGTATGCATTTTCTTTTTTTTTTTGATTTTATTTTCTTTTTATTCTTTTTAGGTACTCATAGTGCATGAGCAGATTGAGACGTGAGCAATTACCACCTTATGACCCTAAAATCAAAAGGACTTTACATCAAAGAATGAGAGCTAATAGAGAGAACAACATAGAAAATGATATCCTTCTATTGGTGAAATTCCCCTCGAGGATAAACTAGTGTTAAGAGCATGAAAGGAAATTTCAATTAGAAATAAAGAGGAGATACCTAGGTAGAGGACAATTAGAGATTATGTTGTGCCTAGATGGAATAAAGACCATAGAATAATTGTGTTGCCAAAAGGTGTGCAATTTGAGCTTAAACCAGCAACCATCACAATGGAGCAAAGAAATCAGTTCTTCAGGTCAGATTTGGAAGATCCTGGTTAGCATCTCCTTATATTTTTAAAAGTGAGTGTCATTGTTCAAATTCAAGCATTATAAAGAATGCAATCTAGTTGAAATTGTTTCCCCTCACATTGATTGGGAAAGCTAGATAGTGGCTTCAGATGTTGTTGGGCCAGTCAACTAGGTCATGAAGGAATAGTTACGAAAGAAATTCCTAATGAGATTTTTCCCTTTGATAAAGATAGCAAGCATTCACAATAGTGTAATAAGCTTTAATCAAATGGATGAAAAGCCCTTCTATGAAGCTTGAGAGTGGTTCAGAAGGCTATTAACAAGCTATCTGCATCATAAGGTAACAATTTATCAATTGGTGATTATCTTCTATGAAGGAGTAAATCCAGCTATAAGGTCACTCCTAGAGGCAGCATCGTGTGGTTCATTCATGAATAAGTTGTCGAAAGAAGAATTTCACTTGTTAGATTAGATGGTAGCAAATGATTGACAATGGACAACCCTAAGAGTAGTTCCAAAAAGGTAGGGTGTACATAATATCGATAAAGTATGATGCTAAAGGCTTAATTCAAGCTGGTAAGGAAAGAATTAAATGAGCTAAGAGTACATAAAGTAGCTTCAGTTTCTCAAAATTATGGATCATATGAGAGTGGACTATGTGTTCAAGATGGTAGAGCTATGGGAGATGTGAATGCAGTAGGAGATTATCGGAGAAATGATCTCGTACAACAATACATATAATTTGGGTTAGAGGAATCACCTGAATTTTTCTTTGAAAGAGGAAAATTAGAATGCTTCATCTTCTCAACCTTAAGCAAGAGCTCCCTTCAACTAAAATATCCACAATAACCACAACCAATCTTACCAACCTTAAGTGACCACTTATTACCAAGCCCAATATCCATCACATCATCACCAAGGTCAAGGTTGAAATCAAAAACAACATTAAGCATATCATCCACCTGGATTTCAGTCAAGATCACCTATGCAAGAGAAGAAACCTAATCTATAAGACATATTTGCAAACTTTATGTATAGCTAACAAAAATTCATAAATAGTCAGCAGCAATTCATGGTTAGTCAAGATACACGATGGAAATCACAAAAGCAAAGGAATCGTAACCAAGATGATTCCATGAGAAATCTAGAGACATAACTGAGCTAACTTGCTAATTCACTATCCAATAGACAACCAAACACTTTTCCATCCAATGTGGATAAAAATCCTAAGGAGAAGGCCAAAACAATTATACTAAGGATTGGTAAGGAGGTAACACAAGGAGAAGAGAAAGTGAGTCATCTTCACCATCATCATCAAGTATAGAGGAGCCAACACAGAAGATAAATGATCCTAATCCTAGGGTAGAGGTCAATAAAGATACGCTTATCATGGATAAAGGTAAGAACATAGTGAACCCCAATGTAAAGGATCTTGATATAAATAGGTTGCCATTTCTTACTATAGCTGGGAAGGAAAAGAAAAATGAGCAATTTGCTAGATTCTTAGAAATGTTTAAGATATTGCATATTAATTTGCCTTTTGCTGAAGCTTTAGTTCACATGCCCAACTACGCGAAATTTATGAAAGAACTTTATTATAAAAAAATCAAAAAGGGTATGTGACTATGCAACTTACTGAGAATTGTAGTGCCATTATAATGAACAAGATTTTAAGAAATTGGAAGATCTTGACAATTTTACTTTACCCTATGAAATTGGTGAAAATTTTGTTGGTAATGCCCTATGTGACTTAAGAGCTACCATTAATTTGATGCCATAGTCCATGTCCAGGAAATTGAGCCTAGGTGATCTCAAGAAGATGGGAATAAGGCTCTAATTGGTTGATTTGTTGGTAAGAAAGCTGAAGGGGGTGATAGAGGATTTATTGGTGAAGGAGGGAAAATTCATTTTTCCTATAGATTTTATAGTGATAGAGATGGATGAGGATAAAAAAGTGCCACTAATTGTAGGGAGGCTAGTTCTAAACACAGTAAAAGTCTTAATTGATGTACATAGCCAAAAGGTTACCCTACGATTCAATAATGAGGAGTTTGTAGTGAATATGAATAAGGCTACAAAGTGCCCATAAAGTGATTTAGATGAGTATTTATTTTATGGATATGGTATAAGAATTTGTGAAGGAGAAACAAGAGGAAATTTTTCTAGAGGACTCACTGAATATGTGTTTGATGCATTCTTTTGAGAATGAAGGGTTGGATGAAGTAGAGAAAGGGATGATGGGTATCTTAGAAAAGGAGAATGAGGAAGATGTCAATGAGGAGGAATTTTTTGATGTTTCTCAAAATGAGACATAAGGTCAATTGAAAACTCTACCTTGTCACTTAAAGTATATATTTGTGGAAGATAATGAAAGATTGATAATTATAACTTTTCTTTGACAGGTTTGGAGGAGGAGATATTGATTGTTGTGCTCAAGAAATATAAGAAGGCAATTGGGTGGAAAACATCAGACTTAAAGGGGATTAGTCCAAGCTACTACATACATTGAATTCCAATGGAGGAAAATTTTAAGCCAGTAGTTCAACCCCAAAGGTTGCTTAATGCGATAATGCAAGAAGCAATTAAGAAAGATGTACTTAAGCTCCTTGATTTAGGTATTATTTACCCTATCTCCTATAGTAACTGGGTAAGTCCTGTGCAGTGTGTCCCAAAGAAAAAGGGGATTACAGTGGTGCAAAATGAGCAGAATGAGTTTATCCTAACTCGTATAGTTACAAGTTAAAGAGTTTTCATAGACATTAGGAAACTTAATACTGCCATCAGAAAAAAACCATTTCCCTTTGCCATTTATCGATTAAATGTTAGAAAGATTAGTGGATAATAAGTTTTATTATTTTTTAGATGGGTATTCAGGGTATTTACAAATACCAATTGCCCTTAAAGATCAAGAAAAGACCACCTTTACTTGTCCTTATAGAACATTTTCATACAGATGCATGCCTTTTGGCCTTTTTAATGCACCAGTTATATTTCAGCGGTGTATGATGGTCATCTTTCATGATTTCATTGAGAAATTTATGAAAGTATTTGTGGATGATTTTACCATATATGGGAAGGACTTTGAGAGTGGCTTAACTAATCTAAAATTGGTATTGGGAAGATGTGAGGAGAATAATTTGGTTTTAAACTAGGAAAAGTGCCATTTCATAGTTCGAGAGGGGATAGTGTTGTGGTATGAAGTGTTCAAAGTAGGGATTAAGTCGGTTTCCTCCTTTAAGCTTGATGATCCCTTAATTATGGGGGTGAAGTCAGGTTTTGTGCATTGTAATGGCAACTCCATTGGGAAAATTTGAGATTTTGCTCCAAAATTACTGTAATGGCCTCAATACCGGGTTAATCGTGAACAGTATTTTTCGATAATGAATAGTATTTTTTGGGCCAAAAAGTATGCCCGAAAGTCAAAAATATTTTATAGGACCGTCGGAAAGTATTGGTCATAGTGAGTCCGGGGTTGAAATTTGAAGTGAAATCGAGGTCAAATAGATCTCAAAAAGTCAAAAATATAAAAAAGGTAGCGAGTCAATTTTCCTGGTAGGGAATATGACTTGATTTTGTGTAATTTTTAAAAATAGTAAATGAACTCCGAATATTGCCAAAATTTGCAAGTCTTCATGAATTTTTATGTAGAATATTTTGGTAATGAGAATTGAATTTTTCTGTGATACCGGTAGTTATCGAATCGGACTAGTAAATTTAAATCGGACCGATAATGAATTTCGATTGAATCGAAAATTTATGTCCCACCTATTTTTGATGTGATAAAAATTATGAAATCGATTTTAAAATGAATAGGATATATATATATATATATATAAAAGACAAAACCGACTTTGGCCACAAATGACTATAAAAACTTAGTAAAAGAAAGGAACAAAAGAAAGTTAAAAACCAAAAAGTGATTAGATGTAAAGAAAGAAAAAGAAAAAGAGAAAGGGAAGCCATGCCGACAACCATCGCATGGCAACGAGTGGCACGACAGTCATTCCCTCTCCGACGTCCGGTATCCGGAAGGGGTGGTGAGTTTTTAACGTGGCAATTGATTTTTCCTCCGTTCCAGCGAGTCAAGGCGGCGGACGGGGACATCACCACTAACGATCAACTCCCGATGATGAGGTGAGTCTTCCGGTCCCCACTACTCCTCCTCGTTCTTCAGTGATGGGTAGATCGGTCGTGGAGGAGGCAAAACTTTTTGGCTTCGATTTCGACCAAACCAACCAACGGTTGGGCGCGTGATCACCGGAAATGAAGTCAAGTGGTTCCGATCTACGAGATGGCAATGTTGGATTGTCACCGACGGGTCTCCGGCGACTGGTATGGCGAACACATTATTAAGCAAATCGAATTTGATCGTTAAGGTATGTGACTACAAAATCTTTTAATTTTCCCTTAATTTGTTGAATTTTTCTTTAATTTATCTAGAAAAAATATTGAATTATTGATTAAAATTGAAATTAATGTTATGATTGTTCAATTAAATTTTAATTAAGCCTAATATAGTGTATAAATTGAGTTAAGAAAACTTATTAAGAAATTTTGTTTATGAATCAAAAATTTCCTTTTTAAAGAAATGAATTATTGTGTTGTAAATTAATGAAATTAAGTCCTAATTTGATACAAGATGAATATATATATATATATATATAAATTGTTATGGAATTCATAGAAATTTACATGATATTTTGAAATATTTATTGAATAATATAATTGATAAAATAGAGAATTTTTATTGATTATGTTATATAATGATAATAACCATAAAATAAATTGCCCGTAAATTTTTAATGAAATTTATGAAAATTTAGAGAATTGTTAAGTGTATGTATATACCGTATATGATGAATTATGTTAAAATAATTCATAAAATAAGCAAAGATGACAATAAATGAAGAGCAATGTTCACATAAATTTTTATAAAATTTATGTGATGTATGGATTAATTTAGAAAATAAATATGGAATATGCTTAATTGAATTATTGAATTATTGAAAAATAATCCAATATACAATTAAAAGTTGGTAATTTAATGTAAATTAATTTACACTTCATATAAGGAAAATGAGAAGATTAGATGATAAATTTTCAGAAAATAAAAATTACAGCGAATAAATTAACCGCATTAAATTATTACCAAATAATTCATAATTCAAATAAAAATGGCGAATTATTATAAATAATTCACATTCCATATAAAAGTATTTCGAATTCCGAACAATTACCAAATTCAAATCGATAAAATAAATGTAAAAGTAAAGTATTGAATTATACCGCGATAATTCATAAAGTGTAAAGTCTTAAAGAAAAAGAAATTATGGTGAATTATAACAAAATAATTCACCAAGTGTATCAAAGTATGAAAAAAAATTATCTAAAAGTAAGTAATTTCAAAAGTTATACGTCTGAAAAATACTAAATGTTCATATTGAATTATTGTAAAATAATTCAAGAAAAGGTGATTGAAAATAAAAAGTAATCGAAAAGACAGTTATTGAATAGTCAAAAGCACTAAAAAAGAGTGTGATTGACAAAATGCATTGTTTAAGCAAAAGAAAAGAAATTAAAATTATTGAAGCTTGAAAATCATTTAGAAAGTTCTTGACTGTTTTTGCCCTTAGCAATAGTCAGATAGTGATATTCTTATTTAGGATATAATTGGCTAGCCATAGGGACACCTTATACCACGGTGCAAGTCATGGCAACTTGCTTTGCTATGGATAGGATCTCTGATTTCCATAGCTTCAGTGTTAAAGTGAAAAGTGTTAGTGATGTGCTTTTTGAGAAATGATCTCTTGGGGGTCATTTCTCTATCAGTGGGATCTTTGGGTCTATGTCCTGCATATCCTTTTTGAGAGTCCTGTCATATTACATTAGGGGCATATTGAAAAGAATAAATCAGACGTGTAAAAGTAATTAAATGTAAATGTTATAAATGAAAAAGAACTTGATTGAAAGAAAATGAAAACTTTGGGATAAAACTGAAATTATTCCTAAAGGTTGTAATTAATAAGCAAGAATGAAAAGAAAATGTTTATAAAAATAAAATATTTATGAAAGACCCATGAGAATGAATTGGTAATTTGTGTACCAATTATTATTTAAAAAATAAAAAGGTTAAAAAATAGTGCTAATTATGTATTTAAAGTCAAAAATGAAAATATCGTATTTAAGTGTAAGAATATGATTAAATAATAAAATTTTGGAAGTAAAGGTTAAAGGAAAGGTAAAATGATCAAAAGACAAACGATTGTTCAGTTAAAATTAAAAAGGTTCATTTGTAAAAGAAAAGAAAATAAAGATTTGTATGTAGAATATTTCAAAATAATTACATCACTTTGCAATAAAGATTATAAGCCTTGAAATTTCTTGTGCAAATTATTGAAAAGATTAAAGTGAATCAAAAGAATAGATAGTGAAAATTGTATTTGAATTACCTAATGGAACTAGGAACAAAAAAAATTGCCATTAAAGATATGAGTATCCATGTAACTCATTAAATAAAACGACAACTGCATTAGTGATTCAAAAGTATAGGATAAAAGATAAGTAAAGGTAGAAGTAAGAAACGTAAAAAAAAGTCAATTTGTAATTGAATCACAACGAAAGTAGTGTAAAGTACATTGAAAAGTATAAGATCAAAGTAAAAAGATTACCAAAAATGTTGGTAAATAATGAAAATAGTGTGAAAGAAATTAAAAATAAATTTCTGATAAATAAGAATAAAAGTTTGCATAATTTTTGTAATTATGTTTAAATTAGGAAGTTCTAGGATTAGTAGTCACCATTGAGCATTTCTAGTGCCCAGCACGTAGTATTTACTGCGTGCAGGTTTTGAAGTGTTGAAGGAGCTTGATACACGGAGAAGCAGAATTTGAAGATGAAGAAAGTTAGTTATACTTTTATTTTTAGTATTTGTGGCATGTATATACTTAGACAGTAAGAGTATAGAATTGAACTGTATTGAAGGTACTGTTTGTTAAATGATAAATATTGTTACGTCTGGAGAATGTCGGTTAATGAGTTGTAAATAACTATCATTGATATGTGATTGGTTGTCTATAATGTATATTGCTATCGGATATGATTTGTTATGCCTCTGAGAGGCTGTATGGATTGCTTGAATTTTTCAGGAGGCTAGTAAGTTTTAGTCGTTGTGCTACCGAAATTTCATAAATTGAATAAAATATTAAATTGTATCAAAGTTGTTTGGCAATGATTGAAGTTTGAAAAAAAAGTTTTACCGTTTACCCCTAAATTTTGCATCAAAAAATACTGTTCTAATAAGGGTGTTACACTTACTTTTTAATTTATGTGACATATAAGGCTTTAAGTTAAGAAATGTTATCCCTTTTTGAAATTGCATCAAAATCATGCTTGAGCCTTAGAATAAGTTAGGCATCCCAGTTTTTTTGGCCCCTGTACATTTTTGAAGCAATCCCTTATCGTTCACTCAACCGAGGGTAGTGTTAGAGATAGTCACCAGCCCAAGTCTAGTACCTCCTGGTATATAAATGGAGATTTGATATGTCATTATGCTTGTGATGAGCTAAACCCATTGGCAAGGACCAAGCCTTTGTAAATGAGTATTTAGACCAAAAGCCCATGTAATGATATAGAAATCTCCACTAGGATATATGTAATAATCTTGCAATGCTTGTGATATGGATCCTTGTGTATTAAGCATGCCCTAGATAAGTCCAAATATTTGATTATCAAAGGCTGCCATACCTCGGTATGTAGTGGCCCAAATATCGGCTTAGCCGTAAATAGTATTTTTCGTAGTTGACTAGTACACCCGGGTAAAAAAATCTGCTCTGTGGTGAATAATATTTTATTTGACTATCAAAAAATATTAGTCACACTGAGCCCAAGGTTAAAAGTTGAAGTCAAAATGAGGTCAAATGGATCCTTAAAAGTCGAAAATGAGAAAAATTTCACGGTTTCGATTTACATAATACCATTGTTGACCAAAGGTCTAACTAGACATTAAAAATAGCAAATGATCTCTAAATAATTCTTAAAATTTCTAGATCTACATTAAATGAGATAAAGAATATTTTGATGCAAAAAAATAAATTCTATGATAACGCTAAAAGTGGTTGAATCAGACTAGTTTAAGTGAAATGGATCAAAAATAGACTTTGATTGAGCTAAAATATTTCATGGAGGCTTAATTTATTATTTTAAGAATTATAAAATTGATTTTGGGTTAATTTAGAGTTAGAAGGAGAGAGAAAAAAATTAGAATGCATCGATAGACTTAAAAATCAATTTGGGCTTAATTCAACTTGGTTGGACCAACCTAGCCCAAAAATCAGGGTATTTAAAACCTAAATTATCAAAAATATAGAGATATCTCCAGAATTCTGCTCCTTTCTTTCCTTCTCTTGGTCGAACCTATCTTCCTCACTTTATCTCTTAAATTCTCACTAAAACTAAACCTTCTAGTTAATATTCAGCTTCTTTACAATCATTTTACAGCCTCTAACCCCTAAATTAATGGAAGAATTTTATTAAAAAAAGGAATCAAGTTAGGGTGTAATTTTGAAACTAATAGAAATTGGTGGAGAAATTTTCATTTAATGATTCTAGGATCTAAATTAAGGTATTTATGTTATGATTATGCCATTATATTGTAAAAAGAGAGTAGATTAATTGTGTTTTCTTTGGATGGAAATTTTGAACATAAATAGGGAATAAATAAGGTGAAGGCAATTTAAAAGGGAATGAGATAGAAAGAAAAGTTTGAGGAGTGTATATAAGGTAAGTGGTTACAAATTTTGATCATTTCCATTTAATTTGAATTAATTTAGGTTATTATTATATTAGGTATGTATGTTAAGTATATGTAAAATGGAGTTAAATTAAGCACAATATGGGAAGAAAATAAAAATAATGGCTTGGTTTAGTGTAGGCCGAATTATCCTATTAAGAGAAGTTATTTATGTTTAATTGGTTAAGGTAGAATAAATACATAAATGGGTGTTTTCTGGTATAATCTTAATTAATTAATGATAAATAATGGAAGAATAAAAATGGAAGGAATAAAAACTACCTAGGATGAATGGTTTGTAGTCATGTATATTAAACTATTTTCTGATTTAAAGCAATGCAATTATACAATTAAGTTAGTTAAGGTGTGATCTAGTTAAATTAGCAATTATTGAGTGAGAAATAAATTTTAAGGAGGAAATGTTAATGTGGCTGAATAGGTGTATGTCAGGAAAAGATGAATATTGTGGTTAATTATCAATTGTTATGATATAAGATGAATATAGAATGAAAATTAAGTATAAATTTATTTAATGAAAATTATTGAAATCAAATTGGGTAATTTTCTAAGTTATACTTACATTATGTAAGTAAGTAATATATTATGTTTATATAAAATTTAATGTATTTTGATATTAGTATCAAGCAATAGAGGGTTTAGAATGCAAATGATAGAAATATGGATAAGTACGATAATGAAAATATTTTATAGGTTAAGTTACCTGTTAGTAGAAAATATAAGTAAAGAAATATGGTTAATTGCCTTTAGTACTAGTCTGGTAGGTAATCAAGTTCAGGATATAGTTGGCTATCTATAAGGATACTTTACCACAATGTGAGTTATGGCGACTCTCTATAGTAGGCTAATGACAATATACTAAATGAAAAGAAATGTTAAATGTTAAACTATGGAATGTAAATGAAATATACATTCATGAGTAATCCACTGAGTCACTTTTAAATGTGGTAGTTTTGTGGGATCTACGTTCCATATATCTGGTCCAAAGATTCTTACCAGAATGATACTAGGGGCAATATGATAAAAAGATCGATACTGGAATTAAAATGAGTAAATAGGTATTAAATAAGAAATTATAATAAAAATGGACTTAATTGATAGAAAATAAAAGTTTAAGGGTATATTGGTAATCCTTACTAAGTATTGAATTTAATAATAAGAGTGGATAAATAAACAATTAAATAATAAAATGGGTAAATTAGCAAAATAGTAGGGAATAAAATGTAATTTGGCATAAAATGAACAATTAAGGGACTAAAATGTAAATTGTAAAATAAATGTAGTATAGGTGAAAATGGAGTTAAATAATGGCATTATGGGAATTAAGTACAAATGAAGGATAAATTTGTAAATAATTAGAAATTTTAGGGACTAAAGTGTAAAAGTGTAACAATGTGACTAATGTAGGGACTAAATTGTAATTAGAGTACCATAATAAATATAAATGAAAATAATTAAAAAATATAGATTTAATGACTAAACAAGTTAACTAAGAAAATAATATAGTCAATTAAAGTAATTACTAAGAAATTTGAAGTTTACTGTTTAAAAATAGAATATTTAAGGAAAATCAGTAGTAGTAATAATAATTAATGCACATAATAATATTAATGATAGTAAATTAAGTAATGGAAATAAAAATAAATAGTATTATTTAAAAGTAAATGGCATGTGTAATTAGGTAACTAAACTATTAAAGGATTAATTAATTGGTTAAATATAATAATGAAATAGGTGTAGATTTAAGAACAATGAGCATAATAATAGCTAATTACATATTATATTAGATAAGTTAATTATGTTTGCATACCTGTATATAAATGAAAATCTTTAGACTTGTAACCACTGATGAGCATTTTTAATGCTCAACACGTAGTTTATTTACTGTGTGTAGGTGATAAGTGCAAGCAAGCATACACCGATTGGAGAGTATCGGATCAAGGATTCTTTTCTCTAGTATATTTTGTATAATAATTATTAATGGCATGTATATGTAAATATAAGTACACTTATGGATATGTATATGGTTTGTATAGACTTAAGAATGATAAGATAAACAAGTTATGGCCTGATATGGATAAATTATTGGATGGATGCGGGATAGATGTGAATGAATTATATAGGTGGATGTTTGAACAATATTGAGATTGGAAATTGTCAGTTATGGTTTTATGCCCTATACGTACTGTGCTTTGTTTGGAATTTCAGGAAAGGCAGTGCAATATATAAGCCGTTGTGTTTCCAAAATTTTCATTAAATAAATATAAAAATTTGATAGTTTTAAGTTATTGACAAAATAAAAACACTAAGTATTATATTAAACAACCAAGATCAGTAGTTAAATATTTGAATGAAAGGATTTTAAGTAAAGTATCTAAGTGAAATAAAAGCAAAAAAAATTCACCTAATTGCATTAATTCCAACCTATAGTCGGCATGTAAACCATGATAACTATATAAATGAACATGATGTACGTATAGAATAGCGTATAAGAGTGTTACAATTTTGATTGATATCAGAGCATGATTTAGGCAATTCTAAGATCGGAGTGAGGTAATGTGATGGAAATTTAATGCATATGCATGCCTGTTAATGAATACAAAGTGTTATAAGAGTAATGTATGCTTGCTTCATTCTATCTTATAAGTGAGTGATGGCTTCTGATCTGAGTCGTAGATAAGAGAAATTTGAAAGTGGAGCTTCATTTAGTGTTGGGCAAGCTGAGGCTTCACAGCCACAGACATCTCCTCCAATTGTTCCACCATCGATACCACCCCATCTGAACTTCTTAAATTTGATAGCAGACTACATACAATAGAGGTTACGAGTTGAGTAGGCATAGCCAGTCCAGCCTCCAGCACCTAAGCATGTACCAGCTTCTTCCAAGAAAAAGCCTATATTAGAGCATTTAAAAAAGTTAGGTGCTAAGAATTTCTTTGGTTGTGATCTCCTAACACTAGTGCAAGCAGAGGGGTGGCTATTTAGTCATTTTTCAACTATGTAGTTGGCCTATAACAGTTTTTCCTTGTCCTAATATAGTTTGAGATATGGAAGTATTTATAAAAGTGCATGAGTAAATGGTTGCTAATAACTCGGCCGATTAAAACCCTTTTCCTTTTATTTTTTATTTGTTTCTCATTTTAAGAGGCAATATTTCTGATTCTCTAAGAAGAAACTTTAATTAGGATGATTCATAGTATATCACTAGTTTTGTGGTATCTAATTCTAATAGTGCTTAAGTTTTTGACTAATTTGATTCAAAAAATTAATGTATGATAGGTAAGTCTACAAGAAGTGAGATGCATTAGAGGTTGTTAATAGTACATACATTTATTTGACAATAATATACATGTTTTGATTGACCTTAACTTTACTATGAAATATGAGATAAGGAATAATTAGTGATTAGTATTTCAATCTATGATATGTTATAACTTAATGTATGAAGATTACCATGTTAGGAGATTAACAAAGAAGTCTGTAGTTGAAGTTGAACTTACTGGTCTATTAGCTTGTTAAACTGATTTAATTCTAGTAATAGATTGGCTTGTTGGGCATTATGTTAGGGAGGATGGTTTTTTTTTAAACTAGTCATTTATGAAAGTTAGGACATTATAGGTATAATATCCTATGAAACTTGATTTGGATTATTATTTAATGTAATATCAGTATTGTAATACTATAAGTTTATCATGAAGGGATGTAAAAATATATTAGTTTTTACATTAAATTTTGGTAAGGTGAAGTTAAAGTTTCAACATGCTGCTTGAAGAATTTGTCTATTTTTTTTGAAAGAGAGATAGAATTATTTACTAAGATTATTTTGATAACCTTTCTATTTTAAAGTACTATATGGAACAATTTTAATTAGGTTAAATGAATCAAAGATCTTAAATCTTATTATAGGAATTCCTGAATAAAGATTTCACGTAATATAACAAGTTAAAATCTAGTACTAAGTTCTGTCTAGTTTAGTATAATTAATAAGATATTTTAGTGGATATAAGAGAATATAGTTATAGAATTCATTTTTGGTTTTTCTCATTCTCAAAGAAGATAATGCAGTTTGAATAAGAGTTTATATGTTTGATAATTTGCTTTATTTTCTATTTGTTTGATGAGATTGACATCATCCGAGGTGTAAAATAGCAAAATGGCCTGTAAAAGGAATAGTCACTTTGAGGATTTGCCTATCTTTGTTAATTATAATAGTAATTTATGGGTCATAAAAAGATTTCAATGGAAATTTAGACACTTATAGGTACTTGTTATTTTGTTCAAATACTTGCTTCTTAAGGAAATTACTTATGACAAAGGTTGTCTATCTAAGCATTGCTATGATATTATATGAGGATTTGTATGGTGAACAATGTACAATCCTAATGTGATAAGTAGAATTTAAATTACTGGTGATCGATTGCAATTGTGGTTAACATCTAATAGGAAGGGTATCTAATATATGTCATGAGTATGAATTTTGAGAATGAAATTCTTTTAATGGAGAGAGAAATGTAATATACAAAATAATACCCTAGTAGGATTAAAATATGTTTATTCTTGTATTTAGCATGAGTTCTAGTTAATGTGAGCATTAACTGGTTAATTGGGATATAATTAGTATTAACATCTAGTTAAGGGTAAATTTATCAATTGTATAATTTATAATTTGCATGTATGTTCAAGTATGTAATTGGGATTAAATTGATTAAATGAAATGACATTTTATGTGATTGGTAATTAAAAAATTAAGAAGAAGGATCAAATGAAAATTTGACAAAGACCAAAAACTTTAGCTAGTGGGGAATTGACACCATTTCCTTAAAGAAATATGTCTTGTTATTGAAATATAAAAAATATACTACATAGAGAAGCTTAGCCTACCATTACTTCTCAAACCTTCAGATTTTTTTTCTTTTCTTCTTTCTCTCTAATTTCACTTAAAAGTTTTCTCTTATTGCTAGTAAATCAATGGAGATAGACTTATAACATTTAATTGTGTGGGTGAGTAAGTTTATGGCTTTTAAGCAGGAAGTACTTTTCCCTTTTTTTCTAATTTATTTAACATGAAAATTAGAATGTGTGTTCAAATTTTGAATTTTAATTGAATGGTATTTTATGATAGTAGCTGGAGAAAAGTTGTTGGATAAAGGCAAAGGGAAGGCTTGTAGTGACTAGACAAGCCAAAAAGCACAAGAAAAAGGTATGGGAGCAATTATTTTGTTTATCTATGTATTGTTATTCTCGGTTAATGGAAATATAATTTTAATAGTATAAATGATATAAGGATGTGAGTTTGAAGTTAAATAATTAATAAAAAGGAAGTTATAGAGAAAGTTGTTAGTTTGGCAAATTCTGGTGTAGGATTTATAGGACCTACAAAGATGGTTTTGCCTTTTATACCAATGAAAATTAGCTTGGAGTAGAGTTATAATTGCTACCCTATCATTTAGAGCAACTTGTGGTATTTTAGGGATATCTTTTAGTGTAGAAGTCCAAATGACTTGTTTTCTTATGGATGTTTAAATTAGAGCCATAGTAAAACATTTTTTTGAAATGTATGTTGCCTAAAAAAACACAATTTTTTCTAAGCCTAAATCCCTGTACAAGTTGGAAGAAAAAAAATTATCTGTAGAAATTTTACGATTGAAGCATTTATATGACTTGATTGGGACATATCCAATCATATTACATGCCTTTTACTAGTGAATAATGCTACCTAAATGACTGGATTGAATCCCAATCCAGCCACATACCCCCTATTTTAGGTATATGCATGGATTTTACTCACCGAATGTTACCCGAACTTGATCGAAATCTTATGGAAATTTATAAACACTCTTGAAAGGTTAGAATGACAATAATTACATGTTTTTAGTATATGTTCATGAATCTTGCATATATACTATTGAAAATATGACTATAGCATATGTTTGGTTAAGTTTATGTATGATAATGCTTGGTACTATATGATGAGTTCATTTGGAAAATTTTATCCGTGATGAACTTATTTATCCTATAATATGACTCTAGAATGCTATTGCTATTACTTAAATATTTGCAAGCTAGCAAAGGAGAATGCATAGGTAAGGTGTTCCAACTTTTCCAAAACCAGAAAAGGCATAGTCTTCTTTTTTAAAAATCCCTTCTTAAAAATCTCCAAAACCTTGTAAAAAGGAAATCTTGCATCAAAATTGTTTCCAAAACCTTGTCGAGGGATTCTTGCAAAAAAAAATTTCAAATCCTCAATTGAGAAATGTTCTAAATTTGTTTTGTTGCAAAATAATTATCAAATTACGTTAACACAATCAAAATTAAAATTATATTATTTGATCAAAATGGATTCCCAGAACATTTGGACCATAAAGGATGGATTTTATTGACCAAACCCTCATTTGGCCCTTGCAAAAATTTTCTTGAAAGGCTAGCTTTAGAAACCTTGGAATTTAACAAAATTCTAGCCTTATTATAGAGTAATATAGGAATTGATGAGTTTTGTGTCATTCCAAGACAACCTAAAAGTTTGTCTAGTAAATTACTCAATTAGGAAAATTCAAGAAGTCCTTTCTCCTTATGAGTGGTGATAAGACATCCAACATCCTAAATATTTTAAACCATTATAGGACCTTTACCTACTAGGATTATCAACAAGCTTGGTATAATGTCTTCCTGCTCCAAAACCTAAACTTTAACCCATATTTGGTTATTCTATTTGAACCTTAAAATGGAACCAACCAAATTCCCCATTTGGTTTGCCCACTAGTGGAAACTATATGGTGATATTCTTTAAATTTTGTACCTAAAATTCAGGAAAGATTTAACTTTTTCAAAACTTTTTATGAACCTATTGATAAGGAAAAAATGTTTCATCCCTTAATGCTCTTCTTTACAACATTCTTTTTACCATGGGTATCAGCTTGGTATTTAGAATATTATTATAAAAAAGAAAAGCCATCCTTGTCAGAAGATTTAAAGCTCATTGATAGACAAAATTCTCAATTCCTACTAGCATAAAAAACAAATTTTTAGTCAATAGCTCCAGTGCCAAGGTCTTCTCAAGCCGAATCCTTCAACATCATAGTTTACGGCTCAAAAGTCTTTTGATTAAACTCAGTAAGTAGCAATAAAAACTGAAGAAGAATACTTTGCAATTATAGCCCAATTCCTGCAAAGCAAGGCCTCATCTTTAAAGACTTCTTCAAGCCTTTCAAAGGTGGACTCATCCTTAAACTCTGAGCCTATTATAGATTTGGGTGATGACAATTAATATAATTGTTATGGCATTTTCCCACCACCATAATAGGCCTTTTTTTTCAAAAATAAGCTCAGCCTATACTTTTAAAAAATATAGACTTGGTCTATATCTTGTTTTTTCAGAAATAGGTTCAGCCCATTTATTGTAACAGGCCCAACCTACATTATAAAAATGTCAAAGAGATAAAAGTTCAAACACCTCACAATTCCAAATAACTTTATCGAAATCACGTGAAGCTATAGGATTTTTGCATGTGAAAACTTTACTGTATAGATCATTCAATCACTCCACCTGTCTAAATTCTTACAACTAATGTAAGAGACTCCCTATAAGAAGACCATTCACCCTTTTAAAGAGGTAGAGACTCTTTTTAGAGAGAATTCTCCAATCTCAAACACATTTAGCTTAGTTATTAGGAAGCTTATGTCCTAAGTATATCCTATAATCTTGAGTTGAGTGTATGCCTCTAAATTTCAAACATATTTTGTAATTATTTTATATTTTCAAAACTTGTAAGAATCACTCATGTCTTGAGAATTTTATATTTATATAAAATTTTCTTATTCTTATTTAATTTTATTGTAATTAAGTGTCGATTCTCTTTATTTTTATATCATAAGTATGCTTTGCACTTGCAGCAAAAGCTAATCTAGAGCATCATAAATTTTATGCATACATATATATTTGTTATTTGCATTTGCATTTTATTTTTACACCCTTATATCCTGTGACGTGTTCGTTATATGTATGTATACGTGTATATATAAATCTAATGGCTCTTATTTATTAGCTTTTTAATTATTTTTTCATTTTCTTTTATTCTTTTATTTCAAATGGATGGCCATGATCATCTCATTCACTACATCTAATGGCCATGATTGATTCCTACATAAATATATCCTCTCACACACCAATTCAATGGCCAAGATTAAATGTGAAATTATTTGATCCAATGGTCCATAGTAATTCTTACATTTCCTTTATTAATTGATCCCCTTCTTTAATTTAATTAACACATGTTAATAAATTTTAATTCCATTTAATTATCCATGTTATACGATAAATAAATCATTTTTATGTCAAGTTTAACTTTTGACTTTCTCCTGTTAAATTTTACCCACTGGTCAAATTATTATTATTTACTGTGAAATTACTACCCATGTTTGTTTTTAACCCTCTAAATGAACTCACTCACCCTTAAATTTGATCCTAAGGTTATTTTTAATAATAATAGTCGATGCCCGATAAAGTGTAGTTTGGATTTCAAGTGACATTATTTATCTTGTGTCTCGAGTGACACTATACATCTCAGATCCCAAGTGATACTATTTATCTTGAAATGCACTATCCATGGCTCAAAGAATACTATTTACAAAATCAAGATTTTTAAGGAGTTATAGTTATTTGCAATTTATGCTTAACTATCATATGATAAAGAATTCTAGCATATTGGCTAATTAGTGATTTAAGACTTTTGTTTACAAAAAT
The DNA here is from genome assembly GCA_037975025.1 of Excoecaria agallocha. Lineage (NCBI taxonomy): Eukaryota > Viridiplantae > Streptophyta > Magnoliopsida > Malpighiales > Euphorbiaceae > Excoecaria > Excoecaria agallocha. The sequence continues at coordinate 70,630,802 of CM075809.1, read as the reverse complement.
AAAAAAGTTGTTAAGGTAGTTGATTCAATTTTTTTAAGGAATAATAAGTCTTCTGATAAGAAAAAGAAGCTAATCAAAACTCGAAATTGAATGAAGGAAAACAATGAGCAGTTTATTAAAATTGACACTGAAAGGACTTACTTCCAATATGATAATAGTTAATCTATATAGGAATGATTGCAAGATTTATTCTAAATCTCTTAAGAAGGAGAAGTAAGGAGATATTCATCAACCTTAAGTATTTATTAGATAA